>PVJL010000952.1:0-317081 GCA_004026885.1 Lyroderma lyra
TAACCCCAGGAAGGCAGTGGCAAGATGGTGTCCCTGGATCGGGTGAAGGTACTGGTGTTGGGGGACTCAGGTGAGCTGCTTAACCCACCTCTGGAGCTCCCGACACTTTTTGAGTTATCTGATATCTACTATTCCCTCCCTCGCAAACTAAGTGGCTCCGACCCGTGGCTGAAATCCTTCTCAAGGCCTAAAGACTACACTTCCCAGAGGACTTTGCTCTGTTTGACGAGGCGGTGGCGTCGTGCGGGTGGGGGGCGCGGGGTCCCGGCCCCTGTCGGCCTCCGCATCCATCCGCGTCAGTCTCCTGGGCGACCGTAACCTAGTGTCAATTTCTTTGTTTTATAAGCGATGCAGACATTGAGCAGTGGGTAGGGCGCCGTGCTCAGACAGAAGTTAGGCCCTTGCCCTCAAAGAGAGTTTGTTCATTAAGGAAGACAAACATGCACTGAGAAAAACGGCACTGTTGCAAGTGTTTTGCATATATTAATTCATGTAATCCTGAGATCAGTCCCATTACCCCATGTTTCAGATGAGAAAAGTGAAGAGATGAGATATAAGTAATGGAACCGATTTGAACCCAGAGCCCACGTACTTCAACATGAGCTGTATTATGAAATGAGTTATGGGGTGGTAATCCTATTTTACTCTGCACTGGGTTTCTTGAGTTCCTTCTCTTTAACCTAAATTGAAACCCTCTTACGTCCTAGAGTGTAAGAAATAGAGTAACATAAGGGGCATATGATGTAGTAGCTAGGACTTAATGCTGAGTCCAATTTAGTCCTGGTGTTAAAATTCTTCTTTTGACACATTGGACATCTGAGAACTAGAATTGAAGTCTGCATTTCCTTTTTTTTTTCTTTCTCTTTCTCACCATAGCCTCCATTCTTACGCGCCTTAAGAACTTAGCATCCATGCTAACCTTTCAGTTCATAGATGTGCCTTTCTGGAGTTGACCTTTGAAGGTGGGTGTGAGCAAAGACATTGTACTAGATGCTTAGAGATGGAGAGAACATATCCCAAAGAGCTTGAAAACTACCTTTACAATGCTGGATAACATTGTTGGGGAAAGGAGATACTTTCCACATTGCCTAAAGATTATTTACAAAATATTTTACAGAGAGCATTATTTAAAATTCCCTTGGGTGGGAGAGGAGGGGGGGAAGCTAAATATAAGGGGATGGAAAGAGGGGTCACATTAGGTGGTGAACTTATTATGCATCAAGTTGACAATGCACGTGGAATTGTATGCCTGAAACCTATGTAATCCTTGCTAACAGATGTCACCCCAATAAGTCTAACAATAAAAATGAATTAAAAAAAAAAATTCCCTTAAGAAAGTTGCATTATGAAATTCTATGAATAAAATCCCATTCTTTAGCTTGAAATGGTGCTGAAGTTAATAAAATCACTGTTTTACAGTTGAAGAAAGTAATGATGATCTAAGAATATCACCAAGTAGAATTTAGGACTGGAATACAGAGCTAACACAGTATCATGATATTTGATGTAGGTATTCTCTCTTTTCTTTCATTCCCTTTCCTATTGCATCTAATAATTCCTTCATGTTACACATTATTGGAACTAATAGGTGCCCCCCGGCCCCCAAAATACTTAAGTACTTACTACATAGCAGGCACTGTATTAGGTGTGGGGGCTGTAACTGTGAATCAGTGTATTAACATACCAGGGTTGAATTGGCTGCTGCATTAAATGTGGAAAAATGATCAGGCAATTAGTAACTTTTTTTTTTCCATTATATTTTTAGTTGTAAAACAGAAGACACACACAGCCATGCCCATTAGGACAGTGATCTTGTCACAAAGTCACTGATGTTAGACTGTATGTGCAGCTATTGCCTTTTTGTCAGTTCCCTTTTAACAGTGATTTGCTATCTGACAGATTAGAATATTCGTTTTACACTTCATCTGCCTTTGTATTCAAACTTCAAAGTTTACTTTTGAACGAAGGTTTATTTCCCTTGTGAAATTTGAGGTTTTTACAGATACACAAATATAAAGGAATGACTTGGGATTTAGAGATTTGTTTTGTATCCCATAGAGATATTTGATAATTTAGGAAGGAATCCTGAAAGTCTCACTAACGTGCACACACCGACTTCTCTTTGTTCTTTCAGAGATAAGAGATGAGCTTGATGTTGCCAACAACTATATTTGGAGTTGGTATTTATTTAATTATATTGGGTGAAAACAGAATCAGAACCTCCCAAAATTCTTAAAGAAATGGATTATTTCTGTTACTTCAATTTTTCTTACTATTTAGAGTTTAATCCAGTGTTAAAACTAACTCTTATCACCCAAAGCGGTTAATTCATGGAGAGCTAAACAATGTTACTGAATAATGTTACTCTGACACAGTTAAACTTAACTTGGAGCTCAAACCTTGCATCAAGCTGATAGCTAAATGCCTAGATATATACCTCTAAAGTAAACTACATGCAAACACAAAAATAAAAAATGCTTTAAAGATCACAGATGCAGTGCAATAAATACAAAGACAAAGCTAAGTTTGAGTACACAAAACTCTTCAATGTATGCCAAAAAAAGAAAAAGTAAAAAATAAAAGGGAAACCTGGAAAAATATTTGATTCAATTACATGAGATGGCTAATCTATAAAGAGGCCATGTAAATTGATAACACTAAAACCCAGTGGATTCAAGTGTATTACATTTATTGTGCACAGTTCACAATAGGATTTGCGGTCCTATGAGAATCTAACACCGCTGTTGATCTGATAGGAGGCAGAGCTCGGGCAGTAATGCGAATGATGGGGAGTGGTGGTATATACAGAAGAAGCTTCACTTGCTAGCCTGCTGCTCACGTCCTGCTGTGCGGACCAGTTCCTAACAGAATGGTTTGGTTCATGGCCCTGGGGTTGGGGACCCCTGGGATAGAGGATTACCTACAATTCTAAAATAGCCTAAATAGAGGAAATTCAAAGGGAAAGGGACTAGTTCACATGAAATTGCCCTAGACCAGTAGTTATCAAGGGAGGCCCCCTGGATCAGTAGCATCAGCACCACCAGGGAGTTTGTTAGATGTGCAGAATCTTTGAGTTCCAGAGCAGACCTGCTGCATCAGAAACTCTGGGGGCAGGACCCAGCATTCTGTGTTTTAATAAAGCCCTCCATGATTGTGATGTGAAATTTTAGAGGACCATTTTCCTTGACTATCTATTTATTAATAAAGCTTATTAAATGGTTGGTATGGTGTCAACACCCTTTAAACAACCATGATTTACATACCATTGGTGCATATTCTCAGTCATACTTTTGTCATAATAGATTTCAACATGTCTCTTATATGACTAGAGTTGTGTTTTGTTTTTCTTTTTGTATTTTATCTTTTACAGGTGTTGGGAAATCTTCACTAGTTCATCTTCTGTGCCAAAATCAAGTGCTGGGAAATCCATCATGGACTGTGGGCTGCTCAGTAGACGTCAGAGTATGTTTCCTATATTTTAGTTTTTTAGTAGTCATAGTAAAGATAACTCGTTCAAACTGTATTAATCAAATTACAGTACTGTGGTCAAGACTTAATTAATGATAATAGCTGGGCTTTATTAAGCATCTGCTTTGTGCTACATACTGTACCAAATGCTTTACATATCTTTGCTTAGTTAATCTTTTATAAACTGTGACATATATAGCTGCATAAAGAAGTCACTTGACCAAATTCACTGACTTAAGTATCTTCCCAGATATTGTTAGTGTTTATTAATTCCATCTAGTCCTGTCCAAGTGTCTCTTCTGCTGGCATACCTCTCTCTATTGAGTTAAGAAATAAAATAGGGACAGAATGGTAGTTACCTAGATTAACAATTATTTTCCTTCAGTTCTTTGAAGCTGTTGTTCCACAGTCTGTGACTTCTATTACTGCTGATTAGCAATCTTCTGTCGGCCTAGTGCTTGTGTGCTTTTCCCCTCCCCCCACTCACTCCGTCAGTCTTCCCCTCTTTTTCTGCAACTCCAGCTCTCTAATCTTGTGTCTCTCTTTTCTCTCTCACTCTTGATTTGTTCACCTGTCTCTCTTTGCTTCTTTTCATCTTCAAGAAATAGAAAATGAGCCTGTATCCTACTTCGTAATTTCTTCAACTTGAATTTCCATAAATGAGTGTATCTATATACGTTTAAATGACGCAGATGCCAGCACTCCTGATAAGAAAAGTAGAGGCCTATTAACAAGTACTCCATCTTCACAAACAGCTGGTTTAGAGATTGATCTGTCCTCAGTGCAGTAAGCATCTTTTGAAGACATACAGGGTCCAGCACAAGTAATGCCCCTTTTTTATAAGTTGGTAATCTATACCAAATCTTTTATTACAAAATCATAATCATGTAATTCTGCAACATAATAATCTCACACTCAAGCACACTGTAGGTGACATTTTAGGTGAAATGTTCACATTGATATCCATGTCATGTGAGTCATTCATGTACAAGGTCCGGCATTACTTCTGTCAGACCTTGTATTTTTAAATGCTACCAACTACGTTAATTCAAATGAAATTGTTTGCAAGAAAATTCTTCAAATGAGTTTCCTTCATATTCTTCAGAAATATGTTGTATTATTCATTAGGGCATCACTAGGAACTACAAGTGGGAAATTAAGGTGTTATTGCAAAGAAGAAGAAATAATTCTCTTTCTAAAGATATTCTTCAAGGAACTGTAGTATGAACACAGTGTACTTTTTGAAAAATATAAAACATTTTCATTATAAATTTTTTATGTACACAGAAGTTAAGTTATAAATTTTATTCTGAGAGTTTTTGCACGAAGTGAAAACAGTAAAATTATAAAAAGTTTGGTCATGTTTCAGAACTGGATTGAAATAATTTTTTGAAATCCACCCCCCCAAAAAAAACCCAAATCTGTCAGCCTAATATTTATTACTTTTTAAGATAATTTCTTCTCTCTAATTGCTTTTAAAAGTTTTTTTTTTAATCTTTAACCATTCACATGGTTTTACTTTTTATTTTCTTTTTACCTTTTTCTATTTACTTTTGAATCATTTTTAACATACAATTTAAATATACTACTTTATGGTTTCTTTTTAGATTGTTTTATTTTTTTTTCTTGGTGGGTGGTTGGTAGATATCCTACTTGCTTTAATATCAGTATGTTGACTCTACTTCATGAGAATGTGTTTTATTGTATGGTTTGTAATGCTTTGAAGATGGTAACATCTTGAGCAGAATTTTTTTCCTCTTCTCTGTGAAAGTCCTGTATGCTGCACCTTTTCATTTCTGTTGCTGCCAGAGCCCCAGGGATTTCAGTGGTCCTTGTAATTTCTTAGCTAAGGGTTTCCATGCCATCTAGATAATGTAAATTGCCCTGATAGTTCTGGCATGGACCTGTGGTTTCCATTTTTTGTGGACCTTTCATCTCCTCTCTGGAAAGCTTTTTCTGCTTTCCTGAACCAGTGGACAGTTTGTACTACTTCCTTTCACTGACTAGGGAGGTCATCATGGGTCAGGTTTCATGAGAGGAACTACAGTCTAGGCTTTGTCACTCACCCATATATAAAAGCTGGAAAACATCTCTATTCCTGTATGGGCACTAAAACTCCAGGGACCAGTCCCTGAAGCCATATCTGAATCTAGGTCAGTTCCCACTTCTCACTCTGATTTTAAGTTCTTCATTTCTAGCTTGTGGGGATTTCTCATTCTTTCTTTTGAGCTTGTCCTCTTTAATTTTTAAAATAATTTTTATGGCATTTCTATGTGTTTCAAGTCAGAGGGGACCTGTTTGTCCTTTCAGCCTACCAAATTCTTAGATATAGAAGAAAAACAAATACTAGATCATGAATTCAATGGCAATTTTATTTAAGTTTGGGAGACCTAATAGCAAGTTCTGCACAGAATTTCCCTTTGGACTTTCCTAGCTCCCTGTGAGATGACATATTAGAAAGAAATTTCTATTTAAAATCCCACTTCTTGCGACAATCTTCATTATTGCCTTTTGCTTCTTAAAGAGTAACTTTGGACTAATCAGTTTACTTCTCTGAGCCTTAGTATATCATCTGCAAAGAGAAGTAAGTAATACCTGCTTTATATAGCTGACCGGTGTGTAGGGAGGATCAGGTGTGAATTTAAGGTATAGTGCTTTACAATTTAAAGTTGAACTTTACTTAGTTTTCCCCTCCCACCCCCATCCCTTTACCTGCTCCTCTTGTCCTGCTCCTCTTGTCCCCACACAGACCTCTGTCTGTTTATTCTGCTCATGTAATTACCTCTTGGCTTTTTCTTTTTTTTTTTTCTCTTGCCTTTGTATTGAATTGGCTAAATCATCAGCACAATTTTGAATAGAAGTGATGACAGTGGTCATCCTTGTCTCATTCCCAGTCTCGGGAAATTTTCAATGTAATACCCTTAAGTATGGTGTTTGCTGTAGGATTTTTTTTGTTTGTAGATATGCTTTATCAAATAAAAAAAAATCCCCTCTGTTCGTATTTTGATGAGAATTTGTATCATGCACTGATGTTGGATTTTATCAGTTGCTTTTTTATAATAATTATAATGTTCTAGCTTTCTTTTGTTATCATGGTAAATTATGTTGTTTAATTTTTAAATGATAAACCAACTTTGCGTTCTTGGAACATATCGAACTTGATCTTGAGGTATTAGTCATTTCATATATCACTAGATTCAGTCTGCTAATATTTTTTCAAATATTTGCATATAAATTCATGAGAAATATTCATCTGTCATTTTCCTTTCTTAAAATCTCCTTATGGAGTTTGGTATCAGAGTTTTGCTAGCCTCATAAAATGAGTTGGGAATTGTCATTTATGTATCTATTCTCTGGAAGAGTTCATGTAAGATTGATGCTACTTATTTCTTTAAATATTTGAAAGAATTCACAGGTGAAACCCTCTGGGCCTAAAGTTTTCTTTGTGGGAAGTTTTTAAATAACATTAAAGAAAATATGTAAATTACTGTATTCTTTTTTTTTTTTTTTTTTTACTGTATTCTTCTTGTGTCAATTTTGGCAACATGTTTTAGAAAGAATTTGTCCATTCAAAAAGTTGTAAAAATATTTGTTTTTATAGCCTCTCTTGTTTTCTAATATATTCAGGATCTTTAGTAATATTAATTTTTTCATATAGCTGTTCTCTTATTTTCTTGAATCTTGCCAGAGTTCTATCAAGGACCTGTTTTTGGCTTTCTTTATTTTCTCTATTATGTATTTATTTTCTGTTTTATTAATTTCTGCTCTATTCTTTCTTCTGTCCATACTTTCTTTGAGTTTAATTTGCTGTCCTTTTTCTAGCTTCTTGAAATGGGTGTTGTTTCACTGTTTTTTTTTTTTGGGGGGGGCTTTCTTTTAGAGCTCTAAAGCTCTGAGTTTTTAACTAGGCACAGCTTTAGCTACACCTCTGAAATTTTGTTCATAAACATTCAGTTTAAAGTACTGTCTGATTTCTATTGTGATTTCTTCTTTGACTCATGGGTTGTTTAGGATTGTGCCACTTAATTTCCAAATATTTGAGAATGTTTATTATCTTTTAATTATGGCTCTCTTGCCTTAATTTTATTGTTTTCATAACATGTACTGTAAGATTTTATCCTTTGAAATTTGGTGAGATATGCTTGATGTCCCATTATATAGTGTAAGTTGGTAAATGTTTCATGTGCACTTTAAAAGAATGCATGCTCTGTAGTTGTTGAGTGCAGTGTTCTAAATATGCCAGTTAGGTAGAGTTTGTTAATCATTTTGTTCAAATCTTCTCTCCTGATTTTTTTTATCTGTTTGTTTCATCATTGCTAAGGAATGAGTATTATAAGCTCCAACTATTAGTTTAATTTGTCTATTTCACATTTTAATTCTGTTAATTTTTCTTTTACATATTTTGAGTTTATATCAATAGATATTTATTAACTTAAGACTGTTTAACTTTATGAAGGATTTAACATTTTATCATTGTGATATGTCCCTCTCTAAATTTGGTAATATATTGTACCTTCAAGTCTATCTTGTTTGATAATAAACTAGATAACTCAACTTATTTTTTCCAGTTTTATTGAGATGTAATTGGCATATAACTTTGTATTAGTTTAAGGTGTGCAACATAATGATTTATGTGTTTTTATTTAAAAATGATTACCACAAGAAGTTTAGTTAACATCACCTCACATAGTTACAATTTTTTTTCTGTGAGAACTTAAGATCTCAGGGTCCATCAACAGATAAAAGGATAAAGAAAATGTGTGATATATATCACATTATATATGTAATATTCCATTATATATAAATATATATACACATGCCAAGTAAAGTATACACATTTTTAAAAAGGAAAAAAATTGTATTAAAATTGTAATGCTCAATATATACCAATAACAAAAGATGAATACAAGTCATGTTTGAACAAGAGGTGTTCAAAGTGGTTACCATCCAGAGTAAATAGAGTGAGGAATAGTGAATAGTGTCCATCTGACAGGGCAGCAGAAGTGTGCTCAGAGTAGAGATAGGCATCAGTTAATACAGTGAAGTTGATAATAAAGATATTTGGGGGTTTTGTAACCATGGTGTAAGTTTCCGGGAGAAAAGAGGAAAGATTTAGAGGGAGGAAACAATTGGGGTTGAATGATGGGTAGGGGAAGCAGAAAACAGTTTGGGAATGAGAATATGAAAAACCAGTTAAGGACTCAAAATACATGGTAACAGAGGATAATGGCGATGTAAAATGCCTTGAGTATAGCTGGTGGCAAAATATCCAGAGAAAACTTTTTCCCAACTGTCCACCATATGTGAAGGTGGAGACTCGGTTGTGTCTGCAAGGAGCAGTTCTGTGCAAGTCCCAGAGAGCAGACCAGCATGACATTAGTTAGTTCTCAAGACAAATATTGGAAGTAGTAATAGCAATTCCCTTGGGAAACTCCTGCTTTGGGAGAAAGTGAAGTTGGATCCCTTGAGTTAGCTTATGCTAGACTGCAGATTTGTGAATTCCCTGCATAGTGGTGCCAAGGAACGCTGGAATAAAGGCTACAGAAGTTAAAGACAAACGCCATGCATTGTGAATGATTTTATTGGGACGAGTGTGGTACTAATTGACTCCTCTAACTCTAGTCTGGCCTGAATCACATATTGTGGAAGAACGTAGCACATGGGACCTTGCTTTTATTACTCTCTTCATTTTATCTTGGGCTAATTGATCTCTGTTTTCCATCTTTGAGAAGAATGTGTTTCTTGAGTAACAATATAAGTAAAAGGCATTTTAAAATGATAATCTTCAGGAAAGTTGTCATAGATATATAAATCAATTTGACTGTTGGCATAATAAAGTGACCATTTCTTGCCTCTAACAAGAATAATTAAAGCTGATAAAGCGTTTACCTAAATAGCTTGGAAGAACACTTTCTTCTATAGCAGATTTTATACTGCAGTTATAACTTTTGTTATTGACACTTGTGAGAGAGGATCTCCAGAATCAGTGTAGACCCATGAATATATACTCTTCAGAACTCTTAGAAAGAGTTGCCTCATTTATCTCATTTCACATTTGTTAAGAGCTGACTAAAAATAGCAGTAATAAAAGTGATGATGTAATTGTTTAATTTCAAGGGCTGGGTGCAGCTAATGAGCTTAATGTATGTACTCAGTAAGAATTAAAATTTTGGATTTAGGATGCAGTGCAGAGGTGTTGATAACTGAACTGAAGGGATAAAAGTTTTATTTTGTGATATTCTTTATTCATTCCTGTCTTCTAATTTTGTTGCCCTAAGTCTAATGGGACCAATATGAATGCATGGATACTCTTATTTATGAAAGCAAGACTTACAGAACTTAATCTTTTCACAAATTATAAATAGGAAATTGATTTGCCATTTCTGGTTCACTCTAATGGGATTTTAACTCTAATTTACACGTTGCATACAATCAATATTTATTGAATTCCTCTTTGGGCAGCATAACATTGTGCAAGCACAGGGGAGAAGTTTTTTTAAAAAGCAGCTTCTGGCCTCACTAAGAATTTGAGGTGGAATCTAATAGGTAGTACATGGTTTATATATAAATGATCTTTAAAATAACAATAATAATGAATGATGACTAATTCTTTAGTTAGGCTAGGCACCTATTTTGCAGATTAATTTATTTAATTCCCACAACAGTCCTTCAAGGTAGAAACTATTAGTGTCCCTATTTGATAGTGAAGCAGTTGAGGCACAGGGATTTTAAAAGACTTGTCCAAGGTCATATTGCTAGTAAGTGATGGAACTGGGATTTACAGCCAGACAGTCTGGTTCAAGAGCCTGTGTTCTGTACTGCCTCTTGCTCCAGAATGGTAGTAAGAAAAAAATATTCTAATGCTGTTAAAATACAGTAACTACTAGACTCACGTAGCACTTTAAATTAACTAAAATTTAAAATGTAATTCCTCAGTTGAACAGCCACATTTCAACTGCTCAGTCATGTTGCTGGTGGTTACAATATTGGACATTTTCATCACTATAGTAAGTTTTGTGTTACAGCACTGATATAGAAAATTTGTGTTATAGCATTTCAAGAGAAAAAGTGAAGTGCTTGTGAAGAGCGAAAAATTATAGTGGGTGTTAATGATTGAATAGGTGCTTTGGGCCCATTCAATAGTCTAGATGACTAGATTATTCCCCCAAAAGGGGGATATATATTAGAGGTGAAAGAGAAGGAAATGGTTGTAAATTCGGTTCTGGATATGATGAAGGGCCATATCTGAGTTATCCAACTGAGTCTGCCCAGAAGAATTTGAAAATGAGATACTGAAGCTCGAGAGAATTCTGAGTTGGAATCATCTGTATGAAGATAATCCTGAACCATGAGAGCCAATGAGGTTTTCAAAAAAGAAAATTTAGAAAGAGAAGAGCTGATGATGAACTTCAGAGTATTTTAGAGAATTGAAGGTGAAAGAGGGGTCAGAGGAAGATGGATCAAAAGGTAGGAGGATAGCTAAGATGATGATACACACAAGAGCAAAGAGAGATGAGAATTTCATGAAGGAGGGATTGATTTTTAGTATGAAATACTATAGAGATATAAGGACTGAGAGAGGAAAAAATTGAGTTTGGTGATGAAGTCAGCGCTGACCTTTGAAATGCAATGGAATGTTAGTGGCAGAAACCAAATGATTTGAGTAGGCAGAGATTAGAAATAGAGACAAAGGTTTTTTTAAATCAATCTTTCATAAAGTTTAGAGGTTAAATAAAGGAGTGAATGGGTACAGACTAGAAGGGAAAAGTGAAGGGAGTTTATTTAATAGAGGAAATGAGGTTGGCTGAAGGCAAAACAAGATTACTGAAAAAGAAGAGGTAACTAGGAGTAACCTAATTCATTCATTAATTTGTTCATTCAATACATATATTGCATAGACCTCCTGGGTATCAGACACTGGATATATATTTAAGGCAAAAGCAACAGGATTTGCTGGCAAATCAGATATGTAATATGAAAGGAATTAAGGATCACTGTTAAGTTTTTGGCTCTTCAAGTAACTGGAAAGATGGAATTGCCTTTCACTGAGACAAAGAAAACTGGCAGAAGAATAGGTTTGAGAGGAAAAGTGGGAAATTATTTTTAGATGTTGAATTTGAGGTACCTATTAAACATCCAAATGGTAGTCTATATATTGGTAGTATATAGTTAAAGGAACTGGTCCAAGATAGATATAAATTTGGAATTCATCAATATAATGATGACATTTAAAATCTGAAATTGCCAAGAGGCAAGTGTTAAGAGAGAAGAAAAGAGATCCAAGAACTAACCTTAGGACACGCCAACAAGTAGAGGTTAGAGCAGTGGTTCTCAACCTTCCTAATGCTGCGACCCTTTAATATAGTTCCTCGTGTGGTGGTGACCCCCATAACATTATTTTCGTTGCTACTTCATAACTGTCATGTTTCTACTGTTATGAATCATAATGTAAATGTCTGGTATGTGTTTTCCGACCCCTGTGAAAGGGTCGTTCCACCCCCAAAGGGTTCGCAACCCACAGATTGAGAACTGCTGGGTTAGAGAGATAAGGACAACCCAAATAGAGACTGCAAAGGATTAGCCAGGGAAGGGGGAAGAAAACCAGTAGGCTGTGATATCCTGGAAGCTAAGTGCAAAGCAAAGCAGAGGAGGGATTAGTTTGTCAAATGATAGAGTAAGATGAAAACTGTTTACTGAGCATTGGATTTAGACCACTGGTGACCCTGATAAGGACTAATTCAGTGGGGTGTTTGGGGCAAAAGTGTGATAGGAATGAGTTCAAAAGAGAATGTTAAAAAAAAAAAAAGAATTAGAGACAGTTGAGAATAGACAACTCTTTGGAGGGCTTTTGCTGTAAAAAGGAACAGAGAAGGGCATGGTAGCTGGAGGAGATACATGAGATCCAGAGAAGGTTATTTTTTTTCTAATATAGAAAAAACTGTGGCCTGTTTGTATGCTGAAGGGAATGTATCCAACTAAGAGGGGAAAACTGATGATAAAAAGAAGAGAGAGAGGAGCTACATCTCTTGGGAAAAAAGAGGAGATAGGACCTCATGTGCAAGACAGGGCAATTTGGCCTTAGGGACACAGCCAGCCAGCCTAACTGTGATGGCAGGAGGGGAAGTAGATGTGTAGGCACAGATGCAGGGAAGTGGACAGATATGGGAAGAGCAGCTTGTAAAAGTTCTGATTTCTTCTGTCCCAGGCAGCAAGGTTATTAAGAAGAGATACCGGAAATTGGAAAAGGAGGAGAAAGTATGAAATAGTTATCTAGGAGAAAGAAAGAGGAAATGGGCTATGGAACTAATTGAAGGATGACAGCTCCTGAGATACACTTGAATTTAAAATGAATCCAGTCAGCTTGAATGTGTATTATTCTGACCTTCACATTCAGCTAGCTGGGTTATAGACATGGAATCAGGGAAAAGGTGGGTATCAATCAGGGTTGGAATTGTGTCAAGTAAATGCAATGTGAGAGAGTGGTAAAAAAGTGACTAAAATGGCAAATCGTGGAATTTATGCTTAGTTAGGAAGGGAGGAATTGGGGAAAGGGGAGCTGTGAAAGGTATTAGGATCAATTAACTACATATAGGGTCCCATGGAGTCAAAGATTATGAGAATTGGAATACTGGAGGGAAGAAGCTTGAAAGATAAAAGGGTAGTGATCAGAGAGTCAGAGGGTGAGAAGCTGATAGGGAATGTCCAATGTTTTAAACTGGAATGAGGGCACTTCAGTTTTCTAAGTGGCTATAATAATTATTTTGATGGATTGATTTATTAGGTTCATGACTACAAAGAAGGAACTCCAGAAGAGAAGACCTACTATATAGAATTATGGGATGTTGGAGGCTCTGTGAGCAGTGCCAGCAGTGTGAAAAGTACAAGAGCAGTATTCTACAACTCCATAAATGGTAACACATTTTTTATTTATACCATTTACTAATGATCTAAGAGTACAGATCATTAGATATGGAATGCTGTAGGATACTGGACTCAATTTAAGAAAGATCTAATTACTTACAACTCTTAATTTAAATCTGCATATCACATTCCAGTAATTCAAAACATTAAATACTTACTTTGTTTCTATTTATATTATTGTCATAAACTAAATATTAAGAAATAAAATTGTATTTTGGGTATTTGATATAAGACATTGACTTTCAGAACACTGTACCTGGGAGTGCTGTTTATCCAGTCAGTTGAATAAGTACAATAGACCCATTAGGAATCCCATAGTCTAAGCCAGATGTCACAAAGATACAGAGATTTCTTTCATCTGCCCCTTTGAGAAAGTCCTGTGTAATTAATTATGAAGCACTGCCTAAGGGTGTTTTAGGGGTACAGAAATTTCATCCAGTTATAGATATTCAAATACCTGCAATGGATTTACAGATGGAGGCATATAATAAAGAACATAATTGCAATTCATAGTGTACCTACTTGGTATCAAGAGACTAAACCACTGACACCTGTGATTGACCTATAAATTCATTTTTTAAACTTTCTTTTACTGTGAAATATAATTTCAACTTATCTTTAATTGATATACCAAAAGATTTAGCATCTCACCCCTTCCTTCCTGATATATGCTTAGATATTAATAGGACTTCATTTGTGAGGGCTGTCTAGAAAAATATCAAGCCATAAGTGCCTCTAATTTTCATGTTACATGGCTGGATTCTTTCTGGACAGTCCTCATATACTATCCTTAGATTTCACTCAATATTAGATAAGCATTGCAGTTATTTAGTATGTTCTTTATTCCTTATATTCTCCTGTCAATATCTTATCTTCCCATATCACAAGCTCCTGTAGGTAAAGAGAAATAGGTTCTTGCTTTGGATACATTCTGTGGAATATAGTGATTTGTGTTAGTTCAGACCTATGTCCCATTTAGCTAAGAATTCTATCTGAAAGTGTCCCAATCTAATTGAAGGAACAAAACATTCATAAATGAAATAAAATACAGCTATAAAATGGTGACATTAATACAAGACATCGTCATGCAAAAAAAGTACATGATAATGGGGTATATTAATAGAATGCATATAAATGAGAAAAAAATAGATAAGACTGGTATAATGTTAGGCAATTTCTTAGAAAAAGGGAGAGAAAGAAAAGAAGCCTGGTTTATACTTAGAATCAAGTGATAAACTCGGATTCTATCAGCCAAATGACTTGTCAAAGTTATTATCAGTCTGATCTAGTATAGTAAAGAGAAGTTTGAATATATAACACTTTCGCACTTTTTTTAGATCTTTTGAGAAAAAGTTAAGAGCAAAATAAATATAAAGATAAAAATTTTAAATAAATAATAGAGTTAAAGATCATTTAAATCCTAGCAACATGGAATTCTGAGTCATAAACATATTAAGTACTGTAGAAGAAATCCATCTAAATCCATTTACTTGATTATCTTTTCTATACCTACTATTCATTAATGATTTGTCTCTTCCTTCAATATTACTGAAATATGTATATTCTATGTCAGTTTTACAGATAAAACTGAGGTATATTTCTATTTCTTTAAGTTAAAAAAAAAATCTATGTTATATAAACAGTTTTTTATGTTTTTCTCACCCTAACTCTGGAACATTTCTCTTGGTAGAAATACTCAAGCTTCTTTACTCATCTACCATCCTTAGTTTCCTAAGAAACAGCATAAGAATCACTCCATTCAAATGCAGTCTTTATTCTTAGCAATAACTTTCGTCCCTCAGTAACCTATCTTCTTTCCACTGTGATAAACTATGCTGGTAATCCCCAAAGGAAACCTGTGAAGTATCTACCCCTCCTTTTAAGATTAGAACATATTCTGATCAATTATCACCCTGACTTCTTTTCTCTGGGCTCCACTGTGGCCCTCCTAGCTCAGTCCAAATGAGAGAGGGGAAATAAGGAAAAAGGGCACTGAAATATACTTAAAAGCTCATAATTCTTAAATAGAGATCCTAAAAAAATAAACTCCCCATAGCCCATCTAATAGCTGATCGAGGCCTTTGTAATCCTTTCACTCTCCCAACCAAAAGTCTCACCCATAGTTTTGTGATATTTATACCTGGGATATAGGAAGAGGTGAAAAATATCTGCCATCCTTTGCCCTAAAGTGAGAATGTATTCTGCTTTGCTTCAGTCTTTTACTGTCAAATTCCCTGAGTTCAAATTCTGGCAACCTCATTTACCATGTGACCTTTCACAAGTTACTCAACCTCTCTAAGCCTCAGTTTCCATATTTGTAGAATGAAGGTAATTCTTACCTCATAGGACTGTTCTGAAAGTCCAATTAGATAACACATGTAAAACACAGTACATAGTACACTCAGCACGTTAAGTGATGAATAAACGTTAGCTGTGTTCTTTAATGGTAGCTCTTACTCCTTTTTAAAAATCTGTCCTCAGTAGTTCCCTGATGGTGTAGTGGTTTAAGGCTTCGGCTCTGGCGCTGTCAACGCTGCGGCCTGGGTTCGATTCCCAGCCGGGGAGCTACCCACATACCACCACTCCCACCCCCCCACCGCCCCCCGCAAATTAAAAAAAAAAAAAATCTGTCCTCTATCATGTGTTGTTGATGCCTAATAGAACACCTCATGGAGGAAGGTAAAGTGGGTGCCATTGGATATGGGGACAACTGTCAGATCTCTGTTTATTCCAGATGCCAGAAGAGATACAGATTTGTCTGAGCCAGCTTAAACAAGTCAATTGTAATGTGCACAAGCACCTCTGTTGCACAAATGTTTGTAAAAACTAGAGGAGCCAAATAATTCTAACTTTATGCCCCCTTTTTCAAATTGACATATCTTATATCTTAAAGACGGAGGAATCATCAGATTTACATCCTGTTTTCACAGTAGAATCTGGGTAATTTATAAAAGGTTTGGGAGTTTGAAAGCCTATAGTCTTTTGACCACAAGATACCACAAATTCCACTAGACATTAAAGCTTTTCCTTTTTTGTCTACATCTTATTATAATAATTACCTGCTTCGACTTTCTCAGATCTTAACAGATTCTATTTAATTATATTTTTGAGCCTCATTATATTATATTATTATTCTCAATCTCTCAAAGTCCATCAATTTTCTACTATTCATATTTCTTAACTATCTTCCTACCTCCTTCTAGTGGCATATTTATTTTGCTGTTTTAACTAAATCTCTCAAAGAATGAAAACATTAGAGTTTTGAGTGGATTAGGCAGGCCCAGTTAGTCTATAGGAAAATATTTCATCAGCTGAAGAATAGCAATTGTAGCAAATGAAATCAACACTATTTCAATCTATTTATTATGTAATATTTTTAGTGAGTACAAGTATTATGTGTATATTTGATGTTTGTGACAGTACTATTCATGATACAAAAACAAACTTTTTGAATGCATAGAATTTCTTATATGTTTGAAGTAGTTTTGATTGATGGGATGGACCAGACAGAGTAGACACACATTAAGTGTTGAATGAAGAAAAAAGAAAAGACATTCTAAAAGTTGAATGACATTCTGTGAGCCCTTAATGAAATTTAAAAACAAAAAAAAAGTTAGACTGACAAAATTTTGTAGTTAATTTGTAAGCAATTATTTGTAAGAATTTATAGAGGAAATTTTAAAATAATTATGTCTGAGTTTGTTAGTCACACTAGAATGCGAGGTTCCTTAAGCAACATTATGCTTATATTTACTAGGCCTCACTCTGCCAATTCTGAAATGAAGAATTGTTACCGTATTGACATTATTTTCTCTGATGATTTAAGGTATTATTTTAGTACATGACTTGACAAATAAGAAGTCATCCCAAAACTTGCATCGTTGGTCATTGGAAGCTCTCAACAGGGATTTGGTGCCAACTGGTGTCTTGGTAACAAATGGGTAAGCCCATATTACTTTATAATTGGTTCGATGTTATAGCAATCACAGAAATGTACCCTCCAGAATAACACTTTGTAAGATGTTTGATTTACAAATATTTTCTCCCACTCTGCAGACTGCCTTTTCATTTTCCTAACAGTGTCTTTCACAAAGCAAAAGTTTTTCATTTTGATAAAGTCTAATTTCTTAATTTTTTTCTTTCCTGTATTGTGCTCTTGATTTCACATCTAAAGACTCAATGTGTAATCCCAGAACATGCAGGTTTTCTCCTTTGTTTCTTCTAGAAGTTTTATACTTTACTTTTAGATCTGTATTCCTTTTTGAGTTAGTTATCCTGTGTGAGGTTTTGGTTGAGGGTGACTTTTGCATATCAATGTACAATTGTTTCAGTACCATTTGTTGACAAGATTATCCTTTCTTCATTGAGTTGCTTTAACTCTTCTGCTAAAAATCAATTGACCATATTTATATGGGTCTATTTCTAGTCTCCCTAATTTTATTACACTGATTTGTGTATCTATCCCTTCACCAATACTATGCTGTCTTGATCATGGTAACATTATGGTAAACCTTAAAATTAGGTGGTATAATTCTTTCTACTTTATTCCTTTTCAAAATTGTTTAGCTATTTAGGCTCATTTAAAATTGAAATCAGTTTTCCTTTATCAACAAAAATTCTGCTTGGATTTTGATTGGAATTGAATTAAACCTATAGAATAAATTGGGGAGAATTTTTGTTCTGTTTCTTCATTTATTATTATTTTAATTATTTTTTTCAGTTATGGTTGACTATTTTTGAAACAGTTTTAGACATGAACAGAATGTATCTCTCCATTTATTTTTGAAGCAAATCCTAGACATTCTAGCATTTCATCTGCATATACAGTGCTTTATTGTGTAACTTTAAAGGTTAAGGATTTGGGGCACATAATCAAAATATAATTGTCACACTTTAAATGTAACAATACTTCTTTAATATCACATATTATTTTAGTTTCCCCAAATACCTCATAAGTGTTAGTTTATTCGAAACAATATCTAAATAAGGTCCACTTGTATTTGGTTTCTTAAGTTTCTTTTCATCTTAACATTCCCTTCCTTTTTTTTTTTTCCCCTCTAGCAGGTTATGTGTGAAAAAAGATGGCTTATTTGTCCTGTAAAGTTTTCTGTATTCTGGATTTTGTTAGCTGAATGCCTGTAATGTCTGTTAAATTTGTTTCTCTGAATCCTAAATCTTCTCTAAAATGGTAGTTAAATATAGTGCTCTGAAAGATGCAAGTTTTTTGTTTTTGCCAAAGTCAAATAGGATGTAATTAATGAAAGAGAGAAAAAAAAGGAAAGCTAAAAAGAGAAATAAGAGACCAAGTTATGTGTGTATGGCAATATATATGTTATGTTACATATATAATACATATATTAATACATAACATATATGTATAACATATTACATGGGTAATACATGTGTATGTTGATGTATAAGAGATAATACAAGACTACAAGTGACAGAGGTACATGGTTATCAAAGATGATGTTTGATAAACCATATAAAAATTTATATGTGAGCTGTAGGTAATGAGTATGGGAAAAGGAAATAGTCCTAAAGAAGGACACTCTCAACACTTTATTCTCTAATAAAGCAAATTTCAGTTTTGGACCATTTGTCCTAAATCAGGGTTGATGTTGGTAACAAGAATCAAAGACCTTGAACTCAGGTTATTATTGGCTTTCATGCAATAAGTAGGATGATAATATTTTTATGAAATGGGAGGTTATGTAGTTCAAAACAATTGTGTTCCAAGGCTGAACAGTAACTGAGGTCTTCAGGACTGTTGTGAAGGGCAAAAAGATTTGACAATTGTGCATACACACACATGCACACACACATCAATTTAGATTATTCAGAAAGAAATAAAAGTAATAATGTCAAGGAAAGGAAAAAATCTGTGCTCAGCTGGGTTATATTAATTGGATTATGCAATATTGATTTACTGTCATAAAGTGTTCACAACCAGATATTGCTGATTGTTGTAAATGGAGCTTATAATGTCAAAAATCCAAATCTTTTATTTTGCGTATGTGAATAGAATTTAAATTAATTGAATAACATTGGCTTTTAGTAATAGAAGGACTACCACTCTATCCTTTGAGTAGAAATAGAAAAAAAAAAATTGTAATAGCCAGTGACCCAAGGCCACTATCCCTAAGGGATTCGTGTTGCCTGTCCTCTGTCTCCCACAGCTCTTTTGTCGGGACAGACAACTGTTTGGTCCTTAACTCTTTCCTTTTTCTCCTCATTTCGCATTTCAGCTGTTTCTTCCCTTTCCATGTGTTAAATGCATCTTTCCTGAGGCTATATAGCATTACCTATGGCCAATTTATTCTGGCCTCTAGCATCCCTATTTCCTATTTTCCAGAAACAATTTATTTTCTTTATTATTCATAGACAGATATGTAAAGAGCTAGTGCATACCCCTGAAGGTACCCACAAGGTTGTCATTTTCCCTAGTGGCACAAGGCTTGAGTGCCATGCTAGGTTCCTGAGTTTTCTCCCCCACTGAGGTTTGAATCCACTCTACATCAACAAAGAAAAATTCCTGAGCCTCAGAAGGCAAAGCTTTGGGAGAAGTCAAGTCAACCTACCTTGGTATACCTGGTGGGCACTCATTTATTTGAATAGTCTTTAAACACTCATAGGAACAAATTTTGAGTGGTTAAATGAATACTTGAAACTCTGCAGATGGTGAGGATGGATTGATAAATAAACAAGTATAATAGATAGAGGAAATTAGGAGAAAAGTAGATTTATAGGTGATGAGTGAGCAAGAGTCAGTGAATTACCAGTAAAATAGTATATTAAATTATTTGCATTTAAATATTACACACCTACATTAGAAAGGTAAGTTCTATTCACCTCTTCATTATTTGTCACAGAGATTATGACCGGGAACAATTTGCTGATAACCAAATCCCGCTGTTGGTAATAGGGACTAAACTGGACCAGATTCATGAAACCAAGCGCCATGAAGTTTTAACTAGGACTGCTTTCCTGGCTGAGGATTTCAACGCAGAAGAGATTAATTTGGTGTGTATTTTCACTAATACATGTTTGTATTATTACCAGGTGAAAGCAAAACTGAGACTTCACACATATATTCTCACACACAAAAAAACTTTATTCCTGAAATCAGGCTGTTTGGGTTCTAGCCCAAAATGTGGTAAAAATTGGAATCAACATAGGCTGTCAGATGGGCACAGTCATTTCAGCCTCCTTGCATGCTGATTTGTTGGAATGTTCAAACTTTGTTCTATGAATAATGTAAATCATGGACTTTTTCTTGGAAAGATTTTTATAAATCACACCAAAATCAAAATAATTAAGTTGACAAAGAAGGGTTACTGATAACTGTACCTTGATTATTCTTGCTTTAGAAAAGCCTCATAGCTTCTTAAACTACAGAATTTACCTTAAAGGCAAACAAATAGACAAGGGAGAAAGTTACAAGCTGTGAACTAGGAGTGCTTCATAAGTATTAGTGTATATAAACTTAGGAAGTCTGACAATTAAGTTTGCGAACTCATCCTAGAAAAAGTGCTACATACCTCATTGCTGAATATCACTACGGTCACTTTTGAAGTACTCCCCTTGGGAAGCTATGCACTGATGCCAGATCCTAGCCCACTCTCCAAAGCAGTTTTGGAACTCTTCTGGAATGGCCATCAGAGCTGTCATCGTTATTACCCTTGATGTCCTGAATGTCATCAAAATGTCTTTCTTTCAATATTTTCTTTATCTTTGGGTAAAGAAAAAAGTCACTGGAGGCCAGATCAGGTGAGTAGGGAGGGTGTTCCAATATAGTTATTTATGCACTGGCTAAAAACTCCTTCACAGACAGTGCCGTGCGAGCTGGTACATTGTTGTCATGTAAGAGCCTTGAGTTGTTGGCGAAAATTTCACATCATTTTCCTCTTTTTCATGCAGCCTTTTAGCACTTCAAATAATAAACTTGGTAGACTGTCTAGTTGGTACAAATTCATAATGAACAATTCCTCAGATATTGAAAGAGATTAGGAACATTGTTTTTTCTCTTGATTTGGACTTTTTTGGTTATGGAAAATTGGCTGACTTCCATTGTGCACTTTAACACCTTGTTTCAGTGTCACATTGGTATATCCATGTTTCACCACCAGTGATAACAAAGCCCAAAACCTCATCTTGCCTCTCTAAAAGATCTTGGCAAACTTCGACTCTCCTTTGCTTTTGTTCATCAGTGAGCTCCTTCAAGACCATTTTTGCATATATCTTTCTCATGAGAAGATTTTCAGTTAAGATTTTCCTGTTTCTCTATCAGTGTTTACTTGGTTTGCTATGCTTCTCATAGTCAGCTGACAATTTGGATGCATAATTCAATGAATTTTTGCAATGTTTTCGTCAGTTCTGCTCATTACTGGCTGCCCTGACCTCTCTTCATCAGTGACACTTCCTCTCCCCTCAGAAAAACATTTAATCCATTTGTACACTGCCATTTTCTTCATGGCATTATCCCCATAAACTTGGACTAACATGTCCCTGATTTCACTTCCATTCTTGCCAGGTTTAACAAGAAATGTGATGTTTGTTCATTGTTCTGATTCAAACTCCAACATTCTCATGACAGCACACAAAAACATGCAACAACTATAATGAACTTCATTCAGCAGGACACCGCCACACATCATCATGAACACAACTGTAAGACACAGATATACCAAAGCTGTGAAACCTTACCAAGTTGCTTGTACAGTGCTGCCAATGTAAGCGCATGGTTGCAAGTTCGCAAAAATCGCCAGACCTTGTATATGTATACAGAAGATTAAATCCCTTCCTGAGATATTTAGCTCAATTAGCACTCGGTGCTAAAAAGAAGAAAAGTCCTCATATAAGCTATTAGTGCTGCCCAGAGAAGAATCCTGTGCAGCAGCTTCAGTCATGGTTTATATGCACTAGCATTCAGACGTATGATGGTAGTGGTGGTTTAATAATACTAATGACTACCATTAGTGAGCATTTGTGTGCCTATCACTGTTCTAGTGCTTTACATATTTTATCTCATATGCATCGTCTTCACATCATCCCTATAAGGTAGGTAATATTATTATCTCTATTTTGAAAATGAGGACTAGAAGCAGAGAGAGGTAATTAGGCCAAGGTTACATGGGTCAAAGCAGACACTGCGACTTCAGAGCCTGTGCTGTACAGTTAAGCCTATTTTCCACTTAATTATCCTTCAGCTAACTTTTAGAATCTTGGAGCTGAAAGAACTCTTAGAAATCACCTAGATTAACAGTTACCCAAACCTGACTGCATGTTCATATTACCAACAGTACCTGTGAAAAATTTTTAATAACTGCCTCCCAGCCAGAGCTTTCTATTCATAAGGTCTGGCTGGAGGACCAGGACGCTAATTTTCACAAACAACTCAGGTGATTCTCATGCCCTTACTCTGTAAATCAACATTGTGACCACTGCTTGGTTCTCAGCCCCACCTCTACCCTAGCCAGCTTCTGCCTGCCATTCCATTGTCAGCTTCTGCCTGCCGTTCCATTGTCTTTTACATTCCACTTTGCAGTGGAGGTGCCTTAATTTCTCAGCTGCCACCATGGACAGCATAAATGCCCCAACGTAGTCAGCACTGGCCCATGATATTCCAGAGGATTCCTGCTACTTAGAATATATAATATTCTTGTTGAAGGAGTGCTGAGTTTACTTCATTTGAACATTATTTCCAAAGGGAAATTTATCATTAAATGTACTTTGTTCCAGTAATTACCTTTAATGTGCTTCGGAATGTATCTGGGTCTAGCGGCTAGGTCTCGTATGTTGTTCCTACTTTACTTGCAAAGCCAGGGCCAGTTGTTAACAAGGTGGAAAGGTACTTAAGTGATGGTACTTTGGCGCACAGTCTCCGCAGAGTTCACATGCAAAGTACTTTTGGCCTTTTATCAGTTTGTGGTTTCAAGGACATAGCAGAAACAAGGGGGTCTTGAGTATGCAGGTAATTAAAAATGAGGAGGAAAATTAGGTAAACGTTCAAAAAGAGAGAGCATTCAAAAAACTGAGCAAGTTAAGTACAAAGCCTCAAATAAAAAACTAATATAACAATATTTACACTAGTATCTTTGGTTACTGTATGCATTTACCTAAAACTATAGAAAAGTGAGAATTGTAACATCAAGGTATACATCAAAGATGGGATCAGAGTTAGTTTGTGTCTGAAAAAAAGGCTATGTGTTTAAATTATAAATAGGGAGAACATTACTTATTTTTAAAATTTTGTTAGGCTTATTTTGTCCAGTACAAGTTTTTCTCTGTTATGTATTTACTTCAAAGCAGTCACACCGAAGCTTCTTTCCTAGTTAATATTCCTTTCTTAAGCTTCAACAAGCTATTTAGGGCTATTAATTTTCAGGCTTTCCCTCAGCCATAATCAATAATAAATAGATGATAGCTCTTTCAGCTTTAAAATTCTTATCCTAAAATCACAGGGTTTCTCTAGCCTGATTGACCTGAAATTGTGGAGACTTAGAATTTAGTTTGCTACTTGATTAGTGTTTGTATTTGGAACTTCAGCTATATTTGTAATCATCTCTGTGGTCTTTGGACATTCTGATAATTATGTAAGCAATATCTGTTTTGTAAAACAGCTTGTACAGGGTCATCTAAAGTTTGTCTTTAGACTGCTCTATAAATGTGTTTGAACATTATTTCAAATACCATAGTTTGCATGATGGTGTTTCAGTCTGTTTGATCCATATATGGAAAGATTTTTATGTTAGGTGCTATTTGTCTGAAAATTAAGTCTAATGGCATTTTCCTGGAATGAAGAGAAAAGGGAGCTAATATTTCAGTACTGCTATGTGCATTATCTCATTTAATTTTCACAAAAATCCTATGGGATAAGTCTCATTATCCTTACTTCATAAACGAGCTCCACTTTAAAAATTTAGTAGCCAAACCATTGTCACATAGTCTAGAAATGTTGGGACAGACATTCAGATTCAGCATATGCTGGCTTCAAAGAAAGACCTCTGTCGTTTCTAGTATTCTCTGATCTTTGAAAAGTCTGTTTGTCTCTTGTGTATATGTGTGTGGATTTTGAACATGTTTTATAGTTTCTGGTCAAAATTTTAAAAGTGAGCCTTGAAATGCATATGGATAAAAATAGGTGACTGTTACAAAATTCACTGGAGAGGAATCATGGAGGCCTGGAAATTGCAAAACAGAATGAATGCAACACCAGTAATTTCAGTAATTTCCCAAGGGACACAGACAATTGAAAGGCAGATATTCTTGCAAAGAATCTTCTGTGATCTCCTCATAGTTTTGGTCTTAGGTGGCATTTGAGGTAAAAATCAAAGTACTCTATCTCTTGAGGTGTAAAAAAGTGAATAACAAGCAACATAACACTAGAATTCCAGTAAAAGAATAATAAGCCTTTTAAAAGTCTTTACTAGTCATTAGAATGATTTAATGTTGCAGATTGTTTTTCTGAGCCCCATTGTTGCTTTATTTCTCAAAATTTTATTTAATAATAACGTATCTGTTCATTCTTGTTTATTTATTATTGAATAATAATACATAATGGTATTTAATAATAATAAACAGTTTATTATTATAAAAAATATACCTATTGTTTATCATTATCTTTATGGTCTACCAAGAGATATAGTACCTTGTACTCAGTGAATGAGAAATCCCTGGCAACTGTTCTGTTTGTTCTTTGCTCCTCTTCACTCTTTATTTTTATTCTCTTCCTACTAGTTGTATAAATTGCATAGAAGTTCATTAGTTGAGCACTGGTGAGTAACTAGTACTAAAAAGTGAAGTTGACTCTTTTCAGTGGCTCTATTTCTGCTTTTCAGGGTAAATATAAGTAAGTCACCTGATAGTATCTTGTTAGTAAGATATTAGCAATCCTGTCTTCCTTCATGAATTATTTCATGATGAATACATTAGGTCAGTGTCCTCTAAAATTAACTTAAATAACAAAAAGTGGCCTTATCTTCTTTTAGCACTTTCCTCTTTTGCTTTGTGCATCATAATTTGAAAATTACATGAATATTCTGTGAGAGTATTATGCCTGATATTTTACTATAGAAATGTAGAACATGAACAGCAATAACTAACAAAGAGCTTTTGTTTCCTAACTTTTTGTTGTGGATCTTATGTTTTATCTTCCAGGATTGCACAAATCCACGGTACTTAGCTGCAGGTTCTTCCAATGCTGTCAAGCTCAGTAGGTTTTTTGATAAGGTAATGGCTACAATTATGTTATTTTTAAACCTTACTTATATATTATGAGAGCTTAAATTATTTGTAGAATGCTTTGTCCTTTTATTCCTTCATCCTGAACTTCACAGACTGAATAATATTTGTTTTGATCTCTCTTATCTGTTGGTATAATTGCTCAAGGCCTGCTGACGTCTTTATTCTTTTACTAGTGTTCTCTAAGCAAAGGATGAAAGCTAGTGGATTTAAGTGGGTTTTTTTAAAAGATACCGAATTCTCCTCCTTAAAACAATTTATGTTCCCCTATTTTTCTAGCTCTTTTTGTACCCTCTAACTTCTACAAAAGACACTGAACTGAGGAGATTCTACTTAAAGCCCTGAGTTCTTTTTGCTCTCCCAGCTAATTCATAGTTTCCACATAAACCTTACTGTTACTTTTAAGGTTTGTCATCATCTTGTTTCCCTATCAGAAACCTTTGCATTTCAATTATTGACTCTTGCTAGCATCATTTTATTGCCCTGAACTGGAATGAGAATGTATTGTAGAATGACTCAGCATACTGGTAAATTAGAGCACTGTTTATCTTTCCTTCACAAGGCCATACAGCTGCACATACTCATAGTACTGACCGAGTTTCAGTTGTTTGCCTAGTGCTGACATTATGCAGTAAAGTAAAAACAGGATGTGTTTCTGTATGTATTACTGAAAAAGATTAACTTCTGTATTATATTTCCTTTAGTATAATCTCCCAAGAAAAACAGTTTTCTCCTTATAGTTCTTTATGAATCATTTTTCTTTTAGCAATTTAGGGAGCTAATATTTGGCCTTTTATCCAATATGTCAGCATAGGATAAGCTCCACACCCCTCCCTATTTAATATTAGATCACCAGGAAATTTTTGCTTCATTGTGGAAATTCCCAACCGGTGTGTGGAAAATAAGGAACAGGTGTGCCAGGATCCTGATTCCTCATTTCTCAGAGCAGCCAGAGCCCCCCAGGGCTGGGTGATTGGCAGCCTCTTCTATTCACCCCAGTGTGCTGTACAAATATTAGTATTCTCTATATGAGATGCAATGCAAGGAACCACATTACCTGTCCACATTGTTTTCAGAGTTAAAATGTAAGAACTTCCATTTGGTTTAGACCCCTGGCTCCCATCTGATATAAAATTCTATCCCCTAAGAGCAACATCTTATACATCTTTGTTTTACGTGGAAAGATCCTACAATGTACTATTTGAATTTTTAAGTAATTTGTTTATTTTGAAATGAATATGTTAAATGTAATAAGTTATATCCTAGAGAAACAAGGGGTTATGAACTAGTGTGACTCAAGCTGCCAGGCAAGGTTTTATTAAAAAAAAAAAAAATGAAAAGAAATCAGAGGAAACTTAGTTGGTTTTAAGAAAAGGGCAAGATTTAGTAAGAGGACATTGCAAGTTGAGAGTTGGGAGCTTAGAGCAAAAGCAGAAAGGTAAGTTCTCTCTTTGTTGCATGAATCACATTAAAAGGTATATGGATTAGAAGGCTGGCCAGACCTCCATACTAGGTGGTTGCCTGAAAGCAAGGGAGTTGGCAGCTAAATTTCACCCAGTTTTCTGTACATCATATCTGTGAAATTTTAATGTAAAGATTTCTTTTCCGAGAGAGAATCTGACTCGTCCTCCACATTCCCTTAGCTAGTAGTAATTCCTTCTCAAACTAGAATGATAGGATTTTCCTGTCCTGCCCTGGAGAGAGGAAAGAGAATCAGTCCCTTCTTGGTTTCTGTGGGAGTATTTTGACATGTATATTAATCATGAACAAGCTTAAATCTTGAACTCTGCCTACTTGAGATTTAATCTGAGGCTAGTGAATGCCACCTTACCCTGTGTCTCCTGTGGGTGCCCCAGCCATAGTCTCAAAGATGGAAAGAATTGGGATGATTTGGCCATCAGTGAAAGCAAGCTGGTGTAGGCCTGGAAGAAGATGCCCAGTGCTTATTCAGAGGAATTCTTATTTTTATAATTCTAGATTCCAGCATCTTAAAGTTCATCTCCAACTCATCTATATGCTTATCTGATTAACTTTTCTTAATCACAGCAGCTCTGTGTGAAAACAAAACAAAAACAATATTGCCTCTGAAACCATTGCAGTTTCTCAAGTATTAGAACAGAATTCATTATTTTTTTTTTGAAATGTTTTTTGTCATCTGAAAACGTGGCTCTCTTAAACCCACTATATTAGGGCACGTAGTTCTTGAGGGCTTCTTTTTAATAGTAATCATGGATTTGTGCAGATAGAGCCACTGCTTTCCTTTATTTCTCCTGCTGACCAAATACAGACAGTTCTGCAACTACTGAATTAAGGGTGTAGGTTAAATCCATAAAAAGAAGCTAATTGACTGCTTTTGATGTTGTGTCATCTGTCTCCATTGAGGCCCTACAGAATTTATCACTGTGTTTACTAAAGGGATGTGGCAGTTCCTTACATTACACAGACTCCTCTTTAAGGAGTAGCTATACTGTTGTAGACAAGTGATTGCCTTTTATCTCATGGATTCTTTTTGGTACTTTTTGGGGCCGACAGCTAGGAGACTTAGAGCCAAATTTTCTGCCATACTCTAGGAATTGCGTGGGATCTTATGTTATTTTCTGATTATTTAGTCATTTTGTTTGTTCATTTTGTTTTGATCTATCATTAATGCTTTCTGTAATGAGGCAGGCTCTTATGGAAATACTCCCCCATTCCTGATCTAATTAGCACCAGAGTCAACTCATTGTATTAGATATTTACAGTTACTGAAAAGACTCTTAATGCCATGTAGTCCCATTCGTGGCCATTGCAGTTACCCACTTTTTCCAGATATGTGTGCTAAACCTTTAAAATCTTTGTTTCTCACAGGTCATAGAGAAGAGATACTTTTTAAGAGATGGTAATCAGGTCAGTTTCTATCTTTTCTTGATAAAATGGGTTCTTAAATTTGGAGAGAGGGTATTTCCAAGTTTATCTAAAGAAGTCATTTTTAAAAGTTGAGGAAATCCCTATTTAAGGTCAAGCAACTGATTTTCTTCTGTTAAATACAGAAGAAAATCAGATCAAGGGAAAAATAAGGATCCAAGAGACAAATAAAAATATAGGGATATATAAAATAAAAAGAGAAAATCATTTGCTTGAGAATCCAAAGTCTACCATAATACAAATAATTTGTATAAAATCTAGTGGTGAATATTGTGAGATTCACCTTCATTCTCTCAGATTCATGTGACAGTGTCACCAATTTGTTGGCAAATGTTTTCCATTTTGGCAGAATTTATTTTTATTATTTAATTTGCTGGGGTTTTCTGAGTAAAACCACAGAATGGTGGGTAAGGAACAACAGACTGACTTTTAAAGGAAAAAAATTTAATGGCTATTAGCATTTGAACTCTGCCTACTTGAGATTTAATGTGATTATCTTTCTTGCCTACAGATTCCAGGCTTTCCTGATCGAAAAAAGTTTGGGGGAGGAACATTAAAGAACCTTCATTATGACTGAATTACACTCATCCTTTGGAAGAGTGAGCAAGAAGTGGCAGTTTTTCACAGCTTTCTTCTTGCTCTGTCAATTATTAATGTCTCAGCCTTTTAACAAAATCATCGTAAAATGCCACCCTTCAACCTCACCCTTTAATGGAAAATGGAAAGGAAGCGACAGTGTGGGAGGTCCCAACTTTGTTCCCATTCTCTCTGCTCCTTACCTTTCTATCCCTGTTTATAGATTATGTAAAAGCCTTGTGGAAACATGAGATGTTGTCAAAATGATGCAGTAAATGAGCAGTGACAGAGCAATGCAGAGAACATTTACTCTTGCCTAGAACGAGGGTTTTTATGGGTCTGTAATTTTCCCACACTTCTCGCTGAAGGCTTAATTAAATACTTCAAAAATGTATCTCTATTGTTTTACCTTCTTGAAGGGAAAGGTTATGTTAACCAGCCCAGAGTTGTCCACCCCAAACAATCTCTGCCATTTTCACAAACGCAAAATGGTGTTATTTAATTGTCTCCACCCTCAACACACACAAGGATGCCTAATAATAGCAGCTCTTCCCTCTCCTCTCCTCTGCAAATGGTTCAGTGGCTAGAAGAGGCAGACTAATGGCTAAAGTTAAATATAAATAGATTAATAATACATAGAGAACAGCAGTACCAGAAAAGAAGAATTCTGCAAAAAATTGACAGCTCAGTAAATCCTTCACTCTTTAGGCTACAGCTGTCTGCACTCTTGTTTTCTGTTTAGAAATAGGTAGGGTGAAATCTCAGGCCTGCACAAGGGCAGTAAGAAAGACTTATAGCCTCTTCAGAGTTTACTTTTTTCAAAGAAAAGTCAAGTCCTAAAATGTTTCTTAACTGTAGTCTGTAAACTAAGACTATTATTTTTTGTGTCAACAATCTATTTATGGAGAGAAGTAAAAGTAAGTCCCATAACACATTTACATGAATTATGGACTAGGATTCTGGGATTTCATAATCCAAAAATTTGGTGGCAGGTGGCATGAGTGTATATACTCATATGTCATTGTTCATCATTACTTTTTTTTAACCCATCTTTTTTGCTCTTTAATTCTCTCTACCCTGCTTGCTGCTTCTTTAATATATAAACCTGCTTCCCCCAAACTGGAATTTGTTGCCTTGTTCAACAACACCCTTTTATCCGTATTCTCTCTCTGACCGTGCTGGCACTCCTGATCTGGGTTCATATTAAAATGTAAAAATAATAAATACACAGTTTCAGCTTCTCATTTTAAAACTAGGAAAGAAACACTAAATTCACTTTTTATTCCATTTTAATTAAATTCCAACAGTACTTTGGAAATCAAGGTACGCTGAAAAAGGATGTTGAAATAAGGATGTCAGAGTGCTTTTAGAAAGGCAGTCTTGGGAATTTGGAAAAGGATGTGAAAAGCACTTTCATCAGCTAGAATATTCTCCAGTCTTTCTTCACATCCTCCCCCACAAGACTTAGTCCTGATTTCTTTTTTTCCTTTCTTTTTCTTTTTTTTTGAATAGAAGAGAGCTATGCAAATCAGGATCTGTATGTAGAATTTGGCACAAGCATGTTGTAACAGGCTGTGCAGTTAGGAAGTAAAAACTGAATGCATAACAAAGGTCTAAACTCAACTTCAGCTCTTTGTCATCCTCTTTTACAAAATAAATCAATAACTCTCCTTCACCCCTCCCTTTCTTTTCTTTTCCCTAATTAAAAAAAAAATGTGTGTGTGTATATATATATATACACACACACACACACACACACACATATATACACATACACATACATACATACATACATATCCCAATTTTTAAATTTTCTTCCTTATGGAAAAATAAAGTAACCCTGGTGGCTTCAGGGTCAACCTTGAAAAATTAACACTACTCCATTTCTTCTTGCTGTCAGGCTTGACTCCCTGGATTATATAGTTTTCTAAGAAAAAATTTACATAATCTAAGGTAAATTTGTTATGAGTATTAGTAGCAAAATGATAAGGCTCTTTGCCAAAATGAATGTTATAAGCCAGAGTTCTGCAAAAAGAATGTTTTGAAGCAAAATTTTTGCTAAGACTTCCTGACACCTGCTCATAAAAATTGCTTTTAGATAATAAACAAGTGTAAATACCAAAATACTTTCTGGAAAGTGTTAATTAAATCTTTGATTTTCTTACTTTCTTGATGGAACAAATGTTAGCAATAGAAAAAGATTGTTTTTCCTGTTGTGATTTAAATGTCTAACCGACAATCTTACTCGTTGTGGAGGCAGATAGATGTGAAGGCATTTAGCCAGTCATCTATCCCTCAGGTTGTAGGACCCTCTGTTGGAAAGGATTTGGGTTGGTCTCTTCACCTTAGCCCTCTAAGAACAGCTGCTCCCAAAGGGGTTGATCCATATCAGCTTTACCTCAGGTTCTCAGAAGTCCCTGAACTTGAGACATCCATGGTATAATCCAAGTGCCTCGACACTGCTGTTTTTCTCTCCATTCTGAACATGGACTGCATGGAACTGATGTGCTGGGCCATCAGACCAAAATGAGGAGCTCCTAATTGATGCCATAATCAGAGCTTTTGTGTCTTCATTTCAATAGCATGTACTGTAGCACCCAACCTAGGCAAGGTCTTGGACAAATATTTAATAACTGTTGGTTTTTAAAGCACATCTAGCATTTATTCATTGACTTAAGATCTGTTAAAATTCAAAGGAGGATACTGTTTTGGGGAAAGGAGGAGAAAGAAATTAAAAATTAATTTCTCTGTAGTCTCAGACTGAGTTAAATCACTGTGGTAGGAGAAGAAGGGTTCCAGGAAATCTAGTCCTGAGAGAACCCTGAGCTCAAATATTCCACAGCATGTTTGATGCACAATTGGAGCTGAGCCTGCCAGGGCTGCTCCATATGGTAAGAGAGGGATCTGACTTCCAGTTACAATTAATCAGCATCTCCATTTAAGTACTTAAAGCAATGGCTCTCAAACTCAAAAGTGCATAAAAATCCTCTGAAGTGCTTGTTTAAAATGCAGATTCCAGGACTGCTCTGCCCCCTCTCCCAATTCTATGTATGTAGGATAGGGCCAGGATTTTGTACAGTTGACCCTTGAATAACATGGGTTTGAACTGTGCAGGTCCACTTATACACAGATTTTTTTCAAACAACGTTGCCACATTTGTTTTCTCAGCAGGCTAACCACTGAGCTTTACCAAGGTCATCAATAAGTAATGGTGAAGAATGAAACCTCCAAACTCCAACAATTCTTGCTCAGTACCCTCAAATGTATCAGATATTGTCAATTCCATCTTTTCCTTGGAAGCATCTATTCTGGCATCCTCCATCCTCTAAATCAATTCTGGAGAGATTGCTCTGTAAGCCTTCCCATTACGCTGTAACAGTCCCCAGCTTCTTGAATGTCATGTGTTGTACTTTCTTGCTGTGGATCAGTGGTCTTCCAACTGAGATGAGTTCACATGTTCCCTAGAAGAGGTACATGGGCAGAGAGAGTCATTTTCCACATCATCAATTCACATCTGTATGTAAAAATTGAAATGCTTGTGAATGCAGCTCAATGCTAGTTTGCATTTCCCACCTCTACTTTCACAATCAACCTTTTCCCACCACAGAAAAGGAACATCTTACTAGTAGTACAGTAGAAATATGGTATATGGCTCCAGGGTGCAAATGTCTTCAGGATGCCAACAAAAGGACAATTCTGATTATTAGTTTTATTTAAGGACTCTCACTTCTCACAATTTTTTTTTAAGTGCAGAGCTCTTAAAGAAAAGTTCCTGAGAACAAAGCAAGGAGAACTTTGCTACAAACTATCCATCCAAAAGGGAGTTCCCTGGTGGCGTAGTGGCTAGGCTTCAGCACTCTCAACGCTACAGCCTGGGCTCGATTCCTCAGCCAGGGAACTACTCAAAAAAAAAAAAAAAATCCATGCAAGTCTGTGACTTTTTTTCAAGGCAAGTCTTCTTGCTTGGTCTACCAAAATATCAAAATAACATTTTTATCAAAAATGATTATATAGGCAAAGGTGTATAAAATTAAAAACTCTATTTTCCTAATCCTTTATAAATACATATTAGACAAAGTACCTCAAAGTGAAAGGGTAGCATTTAAAGTCAATGATTCTAGGAGGCAACAAAATGGCAGTGTAAGAGGGACCTCTGAAAAACTCCTCTAGAGATTATAATGAATAAAACACCTATACCTCAACTAGGGACCCTCTACACAATGCACAATCACAGCTAAGAAACCCACTCATCACATTAAGGTAACTACAGGTGGGCAGAGAGTTAAACAAAGGAGAAATAAAGGGAAGAGCGGGGACTCAGCTGCATGGGTCCCTGCCTAGAATTCTACCGTTGGGGAAGGGAGGAGGAGGAAGGCAGCGGGAGAGCACTCCGGACCTCACTTGATCTGTGGAACAGAGGGTAGGAGACCCAGAGGCAAAGGTGTGAGATACCACAACCACCTTACTTTGGCCCCAGGAGGTGCAGACTGGTCAAAAAACAGCAGCTGGACTGCACTTCAGTTCCCAGAGGAGGGGGAGCACCTCAGCAGTGAGGAGCAGCAGTGCAAATGCTCTGGCCTGGAAGGGGAAGGAGGGAGGGGGCTTTGCTCACATTTCTCAGCCCACAACCAGGACGACCTGAGACCAGCAAAGAGGGCTGACCCTAAAACTCAGGGCAGAATTTGTGTATGTGGCTAACCCAGAACAAAAAGGTACAATCACGCACAAACACCTGCACAACCCCCGGAGCCACAGGAAGAAAACAAAGCCGCGAACACCCCTCCCTCACAGACCTCTCCCGCCCAGTATCAGCTGCAAACACCAAAGAAATTACAAACTGGGAGGTTGCAAAAAATGAGAAACCAGAGAATTAAAGAGATGGGAACAGGTGACCCATCAGAAACCGAGCTCAAAGCAATAACTATAAAAATTCGTAAGGAACTAAATAATAATTTCAACAGAGAGATACCAAGCATTAAGGAAGACTTACAAACCATTATGAAAGACCAGAGATAGATAATGACTACATTAACTGAAATGAAGAATGGAATAAAAGTCACCAAACTAGAAATAAGAAATGCAAAGCAGTGATTTGCCAGAATACCCAGCAGAAAACACCCATCTAGAACAGATAGATATGAGAATCCAGAAAAACGAGGATGGCTTGCGATTCCTCTGGGACAGTTTTAAGTAGAAGAATATCAGAATCATAAGTATACCAGAAGGGACAGAGGAAAAGCAAGGAATCAAGAAATTATTTGAAGAAATAATGAATGAAAATTTTCCTAACCTGGTGAAGACAATAGACATACAAGTCCAGGATGCACAGAGAATCCCAAACAAGATGATCTCAAACAAGAGCACACCAAGACACATCATAATTAAAATGGCAAAAGTTAAAGAAAAAGAAAATTCTGTAAACAGCAAGAGAAATGCAAGTAGTAACTTACAAAGGGACACCCTTTGAATTCTCAGCTGATTTCTCACCAGAAACTTTGCAGGCCAGAAGGGATTGGCAGAAAATATTCAATGTGATGAAAACCAAGGATCTACAACCAAGAATAATGTATCCAGCAAGTCTAGCATTCAGAATTGAAGGACAGATAAAGAGCTTTTCAGATAAGGAAAAGTTAAAGAAATCACCCCCAAACCAGTACTACAAAGAATGTTAGAGAGACTTCCTTAAGATGCGAGAAGGGATGGGAGAGTGGGTAAAATAAGGGAAAGGAATGAAGAAATTTTGTTTGATTGTTAACATAGAATCAAAAGCAACAAAGAAACAAATCTTATGGACGCGGTCAATAATTTAGTAGTTACCCGAGGGTAAGGGGGGAGGCGAGTGGGGGAGAAGGGACAGGGACACAAATATATGGTGATGGAAAGAGAACTGACTGTGTGATGCACACATAATATAGCACATAGAAGATGCAATGTAGAACTATACACCTGGGACCTATGTAACTTTTACTAATCAATGTCACTCCAATAAATTAAAAAAAAAATAAAATGAAAAAAATAAAGTCAATGATTTCAATTAGCTGAGTAACCAAGCCTTTTCCAATCAGGTTTCTTTGCCACAAAATTAAAGAAGGACCTAATTGAGTTGTTGACTAATAAGTCATCAAAAATAATGTTTAATGATAGAACATTATGTATTTATGTATTTAATAAGCACATGTATGTAATAAACGCTATGTATTTATTGGTATTTACTTCAGAAAGAGAGGTGAGTGATAACAGCAAAATTCCTTCCATGCATACCTGTTATTTATGTAAACAAGTTTTCTTAATGCTTATGTTTGTAAAACCGAAAAATAGAATTTAATGATGCTGAATCCTGTCTCATTGTAGGAATAAGAATTAAAAATAAGAATTATTAATTCATGGATATATGATGGCCACCTCATTAAAGAATTTCCAGAAAGACTTTACCTTTTATATTTAATAATTATTTATCAAAATGTATATTATTTATGGGCCACTGTCCTAGAGAAGAATCCCCCAGTCTCCTGTCTGAAGGGTAAACACTTGCTGATAGCATTCTGGAAGTTTACTGGGAGGAGGAGCGAGAGGTTTCATCTTCCGTTGACCCCACGCCCCTCTCCCTGGTCTTTTTAAGTCCGAAACTTCTCTTTTCTTCCTGAGCTTGTCTGGAGAGTAAATCTGTCTTGTACTAGAATCTGGGGGAAGAAGTTACCTGGTGTCTCCAATTCCTGGTCCTTTTCAAATTCTTCACCTCAGATGTTCCCTATGACTGTTCCTGAATCTATCCTCCTCTGTCTAGTGTTTAGCATCTTTGTTCTTTTTGCTTACCACTTTGATAATGAGACTGTTCTGGTCCAGTATGTGTTTGCCTTGACCATACTCACAGCCGGCTCCTTCCTCTGGGTATTTATGAATGCTACAAGACATACCCAGCCCAGAAGGTCCCCCCATTTCCCTGCTCAAATGTCTGCCACAACTCTTCCCGTTCCAGAAACCTTCCTTCACTAGCCAGTCCTCAATGATTGTAAAATAAACAAGTGAGTGTGTGATTACATTAATTAAATTTGAAAGCCAATCAGAACTATCTCCCTGTGTTTTATTTATTCTCAGATCTTCTGTGTGTATATAGCACAGTGCCTGGCACATGGTTGTTCCAAAGCAAACACTTGTTTTATTCATTCATTGTTATAAAAACAGAAAAAGACAGGAAATAGTTAAAACCACTTTGGAGAAATCCCTAAAGTTTGGTAATAGGTTCCTTCAATTTTAAATATTTTCAAGCCTTTCAAAGTAATTTTCATCCAGTCAAGGATTTCTTACCACTCTCTCACACTTTAGGAGATCTCTCACATCTTTGGAAAAACTAAAACACCTCTTAAATCTGCCTTCAAAGCTGAGTCAATGGAAAGAGCAAGAAAGTTTATGGAAAAATAAAGCAGTAAAACTGCCTCTGTCTTTTTATTGGCTCCCATTCATTTTTTTTTCCTAACCACCAATGACTAACTTTCAGGATCAATAGAGATTCAAGACTCCATATACTCATAAGCTCGGTTGCAAGAAATATTCTTCTTGAATTCACTTTTGACTTTTCTTGAATTTATTTTTGAGTCTGCATACTGCCCAAAAAGGTCCAGCCATAAAAACCTCTATTTTTCATATTACATGGCTGGATACTTTCAGACAGCCCTTGTGTATAAAAACTTAGCCTGAGTAAAACTAAGGTCTACACCCCCCGTCCTCCTAGGTTTGCATATAAATTCCAGGAAAGTTTATAAAATACCCCAATGTCATGCTGCCGTAATCATGCTGAGATGTTCTACCAACCTGTCACTTGTTTCTACCAACATGGTCCCTTTGGTCTGGCACTCTCTGTGCTAACACCTTATACACAGGCAAATCATTGTGCTGCTACCGCAGTATGCCTGGAGCCTGGGGACCACCTGTGGAGGTTGCTTAGACCTGTTTAAAGCAGAAGGTCTAAACTGGCAGCCCATAGCCATTTCAAACCTGCATGCATGTTTTCTAACACAGTTGTATCAGTTATCTATCACTGCTTAATAAACCACTCCAAAACCCAGTAGCATATTTGCTCACAATTCTGTAGGTCAGCAAATACGGGCTAGGTTTAGCCAGTGGTTCTGCTGGTCTCACCTGGGATCACTCAAGTGTCTACAGTCATCTAGCAGCCAGATTGCCTCACTCACAACTCTGGCAATTAGTGCTGGGCTGTTACCTGAACTTTGGTGGCCTCGAGGACCAAGAAATGAACAAATCCTAAGGCACAAGCACTCTTCAAGCCTCTTCTTGTGTCATGTTTGCTATTAGCCAAAGTAAGATTCAGGGAGGTTAAAAAAAAAACAAAAAAAACTATCTCTTGATGTGAGGAGCCTCCAAGTCATATTGCAAAGGGGCATGCATACAAGGATGAGAGAAAATGGTGGGCACTTTTTGCAGACATTTTTGGTTTTATTCATTCATCCATTTGTTCTACTTGCCAATGTTTAAAAATTGGAGCATATGTAAAATAAAAATAAAAGCATCATATAAAAGTCTCATCTTGAAAAATCACCTAGCCTACTTAACCATTTACATTTCCTGCCTGGTCTGTTACACTTGAGTTTGTAAGAATAAAGCCTAATTTACCAAATTGTTTTTTGTGAAATTAAATGAGGTAATGTCCGTGGGAAAATCTGGCACGCACAGGCATTCGATATATGGTTTCTTCCTTCCTGAATACAATTAGCCATGAAGCTGATACCTGACCATGGCTAAGGAGAATAGCCAAGATGAAGGACAAGGGAGTCATGGAAAAGGTGGCTGAAAAGTAATTCCTTGGTCTCTTTTTAAAGAAATAAAGGTATTAGGAAGCAAGATTCTTAAAGAATTCATAAGAATTTAAGAAATTAAGGGGCGCACTCATCTCGGTTTGTTTGAAAGGAAGTGCTTCCAGCTCTGAACGGTTGACCAGCTCACCGCGGGGAGGCCCCTGGGGAGAGCTGTGTGGACTTGGTCCCTGTCTCGGGCAGCTGTGTGTAAACACCTGTGTCAGAGCACTGATCCCAGAAAGTGAACATTCATTTCTATCCCTTCTCAGCCTCAGTCAGGACTGAGTGAAGACTCTGCCACACAGACTGGGAACTACCACACTTCCTTCCCTAGGGAGCTTGAAATTATCGTCTTTTCTTTAGTTACAAGTCTCCTTCTTTCAACTGGTACAAATATTAACCAATCGTTGCCTCAGGACAAGAGGAGAGCAGCCTCTGCAAACTTTTCCAGAACCAGGTGGGGGTTAGTAAAGAACGCAGGCAATTGTGTCAACAGTTAGTTACAAATAAGCATGCTGAACTTTCTCCCTTCTTTAACAGTTAGGCAATTCTTATGACCAGTTGGCAGGACCTGCTGACCAGTGAGCGCAGTGAAGTGGTGGGAATCTGAACATTCAGAGAGTGGTTTGAAGGAGAAACAGAGGTATTTTGGCTTCATACTTTACACGCCTGGGTTTCCTGAAGTCATCATACCTGCAGCAGAAGGAAAATGGCCACATTGAAGGTAAGAAACTATCTGGCAGGTTTGCTGTGGCTTCTTTAGCCAGAACTTAAGGAAGCTTCTGAGAGTTCCAGTGTGTCAGAGCCAGAAAGGACTTGGAAAGGCACTGGTCTAAACCCATTTTAAGAGACTTTACTATGGTGGCCATAGGCTTGTCTAGGGCTGGAGGAATGATGGAGAAATGATTAGAAAAGAGATGACACTCTTGTCCATCTCTCACCTTGTTTATTTCAGATATTGACTTAGGAATCTGTAGGTATCATAAGGGCTCCCTCCACCATGGGCAGGTTCATTTCTCACCGATTCTGTTTCCCAGCCCCTACTCCCCAACACCTGCCTGTTGCTACAGCTTCCTGGACTTCCTCTAGCTGACCAATTAGATGTGTTTAATCTACTCAGTTATTTTGAGGCTCGCAATCAACCCTTGGCCAGGAGAAGTCCCAGCACTTCCCCTAGGAAATGATTTATTTTTGTTTATATGTGGAATTAAAAAGCATGTGTGGGTTATGTGCTATTAATGAATTAACTCATATTCTAATTGTGGGGGTGTAAAAACATACTTTCCTCCTACTTTCTAAGTTCTTCTAGCTGGGCTAATAATTGTATTAGCACAGACACTACCAGGAGTAAATGTCCATCAGAATGTGACCTGAAACACATGGGACAGTTGGGGCTTATGTGCCATGCTGGACAAAGGAGAAGAGGGACCGGAGTCTGGGATTTCAAAGGGGAAGTAGGTAATTCACAGGTAGAGGAGAAAAGAGGGAATCCATGGCAAACAAATCCCTGCTAGGCAGCCCAGCAACACTGGGATGTAGGGAGAAGTCCAGTAGAACAAGTTTTTGCATGGATTCTTCCACACTTGATTCAAAATTCTAACATAAATATGCTGAAGTTATCCTCCCACAGTAGACTTTTTTATCTAAATTCCCTTAGGCAGGAAAGGGTGACAGTCAAAGATTTTCTGAGTTTTTTTTGTTTGTTTCTTAACAACCAGCTTTAATCAATATTAAAAAGGCATATTTTGTGGTGGGAAAACTTTGCCCCCCCCCATATCATCAAAACTTAGGTATACAGGCACTTTCGTCTCTATTTAACCAATAAGGAAAGTAAAGTTCAGAGAGATTAAATGATGTGCCCAAGGTGAAGAAGACTGGATTAGAACCTGGTTTGTCTGAACCCAATGTCCAGGTTCCAAAAGGAACCTTAGTGAAATCTACTAGACTGAGTGCCTTAAGGCCAAAGAAAGGTAGCGTGTCGCTAATATCTAAAACCATGCCTAATGTCCAATCCAAGCTTTCATTAGTGCCCAGCACACGCATGTGGAACTACCCAGAACCTCGACTCAAGCCCTGTGGGCCACAGTCCAGGCTTCTTTCCAGAATGCAGGGTTTGAAAACTTCCCTAATGACCTTCAACTGATGCTGAGTTTGAGGAAACAAGCATCTCCCTAATTAATAGGAGCCTGAAAACACTCAAAAGCAAAAGTAAAAGTTTGTTTCTTTATCTTTATGCCTGATCAAGAATTAAAAAGGCTGAGAAAGCTCTCATTTTCTCATTCAGCAAATACTGGTTAGTACACAATGCCCTCAGTCCATAGGAAAGGAACTGAGTCTGGGCTAACCAGGCTCAAGACAAACTTCGTGAAGGAGGCTATTTCTAAGCTGGGTCTTAGAAGTAGGGATTGGCTAAGAGAAAAGGGATGGGGGCCAGAAGAAACAGGGAAGACAAAGGCACAGCATGTGCAGAAAGCTCTGCATCTTCTGGGGTCCAAGAATGTTCCAGCTACATTTGAGTTGTTGAGGGACCACCGAGTTGAGACTCCCAGGTGGCGCTCAGTTGTATGGATCTGGATCTCAGGGGAGTGGGCAGGGCTAGGACAATAGACTTGGGTGGTCATCATATCAAATGTGGTAGTCTAAGTTTTGAAAGAGGAGGAGTGCATAAAAACTGTGTTCCTGATGAAAAATCCTACGGGGGAACTCAACAGGGGTTGGAAACATCCTTACCATTTATAAATAAATGATATTCCAAATCCTATCCTGCTGAAATTTTTAAGCAATTTATTATGCACAGGGCCAGCACACCAATGTAAATTGCATGCTGGTCTCTGTTCTCAGTTTCAAAGGCATTCATCCCAGCCTGCTGTCTAATCTCCAAGAGGAAAGGTCAGCTCTAGAGATCAGGAATCCAAACACAGAAAGTTAGATTGCATCATTCTAATCAATAAGCATTACATAAGTTTTAAAAATATATTTCTCAGCTTTTATTTCTTCATTTTAATGGGTATGTGAACACAAAGCCTCAAATGAAATCACATTTACATAAAATCAGCACACCTGGGAGAAGAAAGTTCAAAAGAGAAAAATAATAAACTAAATTTAAAACAGACCACCTATGTTCTTAAGTTGTTTCACTTCTGCAAGTCTAGATTTCCTCATTGCTAAAAGGAAGAGCTGTTTAACATGCAGGCTTTCAGCCACACCACCAAATATTTTGATTCACTAGATCCAGCTCTCAATTTAACAAACTTCTGGGGTGATTCTAATGATTAGCCAAAGATGGGTCCCACTGGTCTACATAATTATTCTATTAGTTTCCTGTTTTTGCTGTAAAAAAAAAAGCCACAAATTTAGTGGCTTAAAACAACACATACTTGTTCTCTTACAGTTCTGGAGGTTACAACTCCGTAATCAGTTCCATCAGGCTAATTAATGTCAAGGTGTTGGCAAGGCTGCTTCCTGGGAGGCTCAAGAGAAGAATCCATTTCCCTGTCTTTTCCAGCTTTCAGAGGCTGCCCACATCCCTTGACCTGTGGCCTCTTTCTTCACCTTCAAAGTACATCACTCCAATCTCTGTCTCCATCTTCACATTGCCTTTTCCTCCTGTGATTACATTTAGGGCCCAGGCAAAAAATCTAGGCTATCTCCCCATCTCATGATTCTTAACTCAATCACATCTACGATATAAGATCTGCAAAAATCACATCTCTTTTGCTATATAATGTAACACTCAATGGTTCCAGGATTAAGGCAGTGGTTCTCAACCTTCCTAATGCCACGACCCTTTAATACAGTCCCTCATGGTGTGGTGACCCCCATAAAATTATTTTCATTGCTACTTTATCACTGTCATGTTGCTACTGTTATGAATCGTAATGGAAATATCTGATATGTGTTTTCCAATGGTCTTAGGCGACCCCTGTGAAAGGGTCGTTCGACCCCCAAAGGGGTCGTGACCCACAGGTTGAGAACTGCTGAATTAAGGCATGAATATCTTTGAGGGTCATTATTCAGCCTCCACAATAATCTGCAAGTCCCCCTAACAATCTATATTCTGTTTTTCTAACAAGTTTGACTAGAAATACTGGATTCTTTCAGATGAAAACTGGTAGCTGTAGCTACATCTCCACCCTGACTTCTCTCTCTTTGCTTCATGCCCAGTAAAGGGAAGGGAGGTACACCATCTGCTCGTCCCATCAGGGTGTTACCCAGAATCACAGTCAGGAGAAAACGCTCCATAAAGCTACTCTGAAAAATAAATCATATCCTGAGGATGAGGTGAGAATTAAAAAACTGTATACCATGGAGCTGCCAAAGAACCGATGGTACTGAGCTTAATTAACATGGAATGCCGTAATTTGTTCTTTTATTTAGAAAGGGTGCATGTAATTCTCTTGGAAAACAGTAAAATCGTATTTTTATGTTGGATCAAACTATTCAGAAATCTGGCCTGAAGAAAACATATAAACACACTTGTAAATGTTAGATGTTTTTTTTATTTTTTATTTTTGTATAAGGTATACTTGTACATGGTCACCGAATCAGCTGGAGTTGAAAGCCTAGATTTTTCACAGTAGATACAAGGAGAATTCAGATTCTGTCCTTGATCTCAAAGCCTTGGGAAAACAGCTGCAGAATACTGCTTCCTTAATTCAGATATCTTCAGCCTCGAGGGACACAGCATTTTAAAGCTCCAACAAACTCATCTGTAATTTTTCCCTCAGTGGATTAGGAAAACCGACTGATGTGAGAGTGACTCAGCAGTTTCCACCCTCCTCTTCACTGCGGCCAATGCACCGATTGAAACCGACTCAGGACTCACACCGTTCTCGGAGCTGGGTGGCTCCCTTCCAAACCACCAGCTGTTCTTTTTATAATACCTTCTTTTCTATTTTTTAAAGCAGTCTGAGGCAAGTGCTTCAGAACTCCACGTACTAAGTCTCCGCTCCTTTGTTCCAAACGTACATATAACCGTGGACTCTGCTCTGAGGCCAGCAGTTGCAAAGAACCTGGAAGGCTAATGAGTAAACCGACCCAGGGCGGCTGGTCGCTCAGCCCTCACGCCTTCCTGCGAGAAACAACGCAGCGGCTGAACCAAGTGAAGGCCTGGTCACGCTCGTGGCGCCAGCTAGGGAGTGCTCTAAAATTCCATTTCACAGAATTGATGATGATTGGGGGTCATTACCATTTCTCAGCAGCTCAAATTCAATACTGTTGACGGTGAGCCTGAGTTTCCCTTACAGAGAAGAAAATTGTGTTCTGTGGAGAGTCAGAATGCTAGATGAGCTCTGCCATTTCCCCAGAGAAATCATTCCAAACTGCATGCCACTGCTGTTGACCAATCTGTATGTAATACAGCTCGATGTTTTTAGTGCTGATAGATTTTCAAATATACCCCCCAAAAGTGTGTCTGGAGGCAAAAAGAATAATTTCACTTGCATTGCTTTCTCCGTTATAACATTTCACATTTGATATTCCTTCCAAATATAGACTGCTGTTGGTCTGATCATCACTCACATATGCAGGCGTGTTGCGTCAAACTTGTCCTTCCCCATGCTGCTGAGAGCTCTGGAGGGCTTACCCTCCACCCACTTACATCCTTATAGCTCTGAAAGATGTGCTCAGATGGTGGCATCTCACTCTCAGAGCGAGGCTGTACTTCCATTATCCTGGGCTAAAATTAAGTACATTTAGTAGAAGCAACTATGGATGGAAATGGCCATTTGTCTTGATGTTTAAGTTAGAAAAAAGGAGATTCTGATCACTTACAGTACCATATATATAGTCATATTAGGATAGGGTCTAAGTGAAAACTAAATCAAACACTAGGTATCTATTGAGTACCTTCTGTAAACCAAGCACAGGGCATATAGGGGTACACAAGACTGCCATAGTCCCAGACCTCATGAAGCTTACAAACGAGCAGAGAAGTCAGACAGTGAATAAGAGTTCACAGGTGTTCACTGTTGCAACAAAAAGTTTCATGGGCTCCACATACTTCACTTTGTTGAGAACTCCCCAAACCTTATTTTCTCTGGGTGTCGAATAAACAGTTGCAGTCAGAATAGACTCCATTTTGCCATTGTGGACAGATTCTGGTCTGGTACTTCTGAAAACTACACATATCTTCAAACTTCATTTTCATATGTATATTCCATAGATGAGCCAGATAATGTAGACTTCTGCCTGAAGTTAGGCTAATTTGAGAACTTGCTCTCAAGGTTTTGCTATCAGATTGGATCCACATGCATCTTTACAGTTGCTCATTTCAGAGTATGGTTGGGGAATAGAGCTCCAAACTCAAGGAAGTTGCAATCCAAGCCCAGCAAAATCCTACTAATCTGGAGTCGAGGTGATGCCTGAGCCATCCCCCTCTCAGAAAATCCCTGATGGAACTAGAATCTAAAACTCTGTTCTTGGAGTGGGATAAATAAGAACAAGTCCATAAATCGACTAAATACATTGAAGGGTAGAGCATCTATGTAATATCCAGCAGTACTCTTCTCCAGTTAATTGACAATCTTTAAAATTCACACAGAACATACTACCTTTCATAAGTGGTTCACATGCCAAGACATAACAAAGACATTATGTATGGACTATCATAAACAAACACATGTCCATACAAAAAATTCTTACTTTTTGTGCTCGCTTGAACAGCACACATACTAAAATTGGAACAATACAAGAAGATTAGCATGGCTCCTGTGCAAGTATGACATGCAGAAATTCTTACTTTTGTAGACTGTCAGTGTTGTGAAATGCTCTTTAAATCCCATTAATGGTGGCCTTTGTGTCTTTGCAATATGCAGTACATTTCCGGATTCGGGAACGAGTGTGCCTCAGAGGATCCTCGCTGTCCTGGTGCACTGCCAGAAGGACAGGTATGAGTACATAGAATATACGCTTAGAAAGCTCTGTATTATAGGAATAAAAGACCAGTCCTTGTGCCAAGTACCTCTACCCACCATGGCTCTTGTAATTAACCTATCATGTGTCTAAGAGTTTTACCAATCATTAAGGCAATTGAGATACGGAATAATGACAGTACAAAGATTAAAGTTGGATGGTGGTTACCTATGGCAAAGTACACAATTCAAATAGTAAGCCTAACTGTAGGACTTTCAGGAGGATGCCCTAGATACAGGGCTAAGGGGACTTCCTTGTAGTTCACTTGAACAGCATAAGACAATGACAACAAACTCATGCACAATAATGTTGACTCTAGTGTTGGTTACAATAGTAAAAACATGGCAAACAAAATTTCAGAAAATTTTGAAGAATATTTCATGCATGAAAACATGTTCATGATATAGTGTTTCCTCTTTTTAAAAAAAGTCTTGATTATTACTCTACTATCCATATCACTGGATCCCCATTTTGGAGGATACGAATGGAAGAAAACATACCAATGTATCAACATTGGGTTATTTCTGAATGGTGAGATAATGGGTTATATTTTATAAATTTTCTATAATAAGTATATAATACTTTTCTAATCATGAGGGAAAGTCACCTAAAAAGTTATTATAAGAAGTACATATGGGTAGGGGATGGTCATGTCTAGTGGCCCAGAGCAACCCAATCCAGGACAGAATTTCCCCACGAGTTGCTCGGTGGGAAGGTGGGATGCTTTTCAGATTGGAGTGATGTTATTTACTGTTTCCTTTGTTTTAGAACAATCCTCAAGTTTGTCCTTACAATCTGTACGCTGAGCAGCTCTCAGGATCAGCTTTCACTTGTCCACGGAGCACCAATAAGAGAAGGTACAAGGGTTAGATTAATTCTGACCTGCAGAACGTGGGAGCTATGACTAGTACTTCATGCTGCTTCTTACACCTGGACCATAGCCTTCTGGGATGCCCAAGATCCTTCTTCTCAGAGACTGTGCTCTGCATCACGGTCATGGGAGGATGGGCCTTGCCTCCAGCTAAAATCAAGTGGCTGGTGGATGAAGCTGAGAGAGCCCCTGCACAGAACCCAGAAACACACATGTCCAGTTCCATTTACGAATTCTTACTTGTACTCAGAAGAAAATGTACTCAATAGTCTGGCCTTCTCCTAGAGATTCTCCAATTGAGTTTTAGGACTTGGTTTACTTGTTTGTGTTTTTTAATAACGACTAACTCAAAATTACAGAAGATTCAGTACACTATCTTCTTTAGCATACTGTTCTTTACATGAAAAGGTTGGATAATCCAAGCTTAGGTAGTTGAAAGGTCATGTGTTACAACCCCATGTGGTTTAAATTAATAAGGTTTTTATTCTCTGGAACTTGCTTTCGCTGGAGACCAGTATTCATTAGCACAATGTGTCATATTCCATGTTTGCTCTAATCCAACAAGCCAAGTCAGTGAACTCACTCCCTTGATGAACTCCTATGAGGCAAGTTGGATGCAGTAGGTGTTGCCATTTGGGTGGGCAGTAAATGTGATTTAAACAAATGATGTCTAATTGTAAGAAATTCAGGCTGGGGCATCTGTGAGGAGGGCTGCTACTGATATTGGAGATTTGGGGAGATGGGCAAGTATTCTTGTACTGCTTAGTGGAAGGGCCGGGTTTATTTCCGTGAAGTTCTCCTGAGAAGCAAACAAGATAGTGAGTACAGAAGCATGGTGGACCACACAAATGATGGCTTGTTTCCCTTAGTAGTTAATCATGCCTATTCCAGAGTCAGGCCCCCTAAGTTCCAATCCTGGCTCCTTCTCTTTCCAGCTATGCGAACTCAGGCAAGTCATCTATCCTCTGAGAGCCTCTGGTTCATCATTTATCAAAGAGATACTATGCCTCTTTCATACTTGTGGTGAGAACTGAAGGAAAGAATGTATGTAACATGCTTAGCACATTGCCTACACATGGCTAGTGCTCAATTAGCATTAATAATGACAATCATCATTATTGCCACCATAGTATAGTTTCTCTTTCTAATACAGAGTATCCCTAGGAGGCTGTAAGGAGATCTGAATGTGAGATATGGCAGGTGCTATGCTACCACATCTGGTAGCATAGTGGCTTCTCTCCTGATAGATACGGGCATGGAGGAAGGAAGAGATAGCATCCCATACTTATCAAAAATCAGGGGTTAATTCTATTGCCATTTAATCATCCATCTCTCTCTCTCTCTCTCTCTCTCTCTCTCTCTTTCTCTCTCTCTCACTGCAAGCCCAAATAGTCAAGGTAAGGAAAACAGACAATTCCTGTCCAGTCTAATTAATAACAATCTGGCCTCCATGACTATGTTCTTGACTTTATGTCCCATTCACTAATGGGACACCTGGACTCTGTATTCTGCTGCCTGCCTCCATTATTCAGCAATACCTTCAGCCAGCAGGAGCTGAGCTCTGATCCAGGAGGCTGAAAAGGAGCTGTTGACATTTCATTAAGAAGCTGGCACAATTCCCTGAATCAGAATTAAATCTCTGTCCAGGGCAATGTAGTGCTGCCTACAGAGTTTCACAAACTCAGCTAAAAAAAAAAGGGACACCAGGCATGGCTCACCCATCTGTTTAGAACTCTTCAAAAGTATCCACAGGAATATTGTGAAAATGATCAAAACCCCCACTGGGAAGATGGAACCAGCCTCATCCATAGGTGATCAAGCCTGGAATTATTAATCACTACTCATTTAAACTACAGAGTGTAGGGTCTCCACAAAACTATCAGAGATTATATCTATTAAGGATTAATTTTTATCTTATTAGTTAACTGATCCCTTAGGACCTGGAAGGACAGAAAATGTAGAAAATTTGGACCATGATAAAACCTCAAATGATTAGGGATAGACAGACAATTTAACACACATTTAGTAAGTGAGCACCAACTGTGTGCCAGACGTTCAAGTACATAAACTTTGACTCCTCACAACGGTCCTAGGAAATAAGGATCAGGAACATGGGATCAAGGAAGCTTGTAACTTGCTTGGGATCATACAGATGGTTCTAAGGTACAACGCATGCGCGTGCTCTCCACACCATATACTACTAGAAGCTGTCGGAAGTAGTGTTCCTCTTCCTTCTTTACTCTGCAGGGTAATGGCCTCTGGAAGGACTGTGTCTCTCCACTTCTGGGCTGTCCTCCTGGTGTCCTTCTGGCCTGCATCAGGGTCTTCCTCTCTTTCTGAACCTGGAGATCTAGGTCCTGGCAACAAGTCTTTGGCTCAGGCCTTGACATATGCAGATAGTAAAACTTGAAAGGCAGGAAGGCAGGAAGGAAAGAAGGAAGGGAGGAGTCATACGTGTGCTATAAGAAAATACAGATAGATAGTCTTATAATTTTAAAGCAGAGAAGTGTTCATTTCCTAAACCTCTTATGAATTAATATCAAAAAGACAAATAACCTAACAGAAAAATGGTAAAAGACTTGTACAAGTAATTTGTAGAAAAATTACAAAGGTCCAATAACCATACAGATTTAGACATTTACTCATAATAAAGGACAATAAAATTAAAATGAAATACTACTTTTTACCTGTAAAGCCAAAATTATTACTAATACTCCATATTTGTGAAGATGTAGGTAATTAGGCAGACTTTTCATTGTGAAAAATAAAGTGATACAACGATTTGGCAGTTTTGCTCGTATATGCATTGGACATAACTGAGAGAATATACAAGCAAGTTTTTAAGATCTCATGCCTCTGAGGACTGGCTCTGAAGAAACAAGAGGAGAAAGCCATTCACCTTTCAGGACTTTTTTAATTAATTGAACTTTTTTTTTTACCATTGGCATGTATTACTTTTGTAGTTTTAAGGGAGAAAATTGATTTAGATTTCAAAAATAACAAAGAAACCACCCATATCTTCTCAACCTAGGTAGGATTCATTGTCCTTAACTTCCAGAGCAAGAATTAGTGTTTAATGAAGTATATAAGCTCATTTTTAAATGGATTTTCTTGCACAGACATCCCTAAAAATGCTTCCCCTTCCTTTTTTGGTTGTTATTGGGAAAGACAATTCTTCATTTTTTGTCATATGGGAATAACCAAGAGCCAGGGCCTTAATTTGAAGAGTGATAGGTGGACCGGAAAGGTGAGAAGAGGCCGGGGCTGTGGACAGCGGGGGTCATTAAGTGTGCTGTGGCATCGCTTCTCGCACTAAAGGCCACAGAATGGTGTTGAGCGTATTCCTGATGGTACTTCCTGTCACATCACCATAAGATTTATGTGTCCTTGTTTCCCTCCAGTTGGCTTTACAGGATTCTACCTTCAGTTTCTCACAAGCCCTTCGAATCCACTGACCAAGGCCACGTCACTCACAACTGGGATGAAGTCGATCCTGACCCGAACCAGGTAACTGGGTCCTGAGAATTGGAACATACCATGTATCCAAAGCCTTGAATAGAATTATTTAAGTCAAGCCAGAGTCTTTGAGAAATTAGACAGTTTTTAAAAAATAAATACGAAGTGTATCTGTTCTCTTGTTCAAACTTGGGTGGGAATTTTGGATTTGATGGATTGCATGCATCCATGTGCACGGCCATGGGTGTGTGTTTAAGCTTATGTTTTTCTAGCTTAGTGTCTTCTAGGTAGGCACAGAAGTGGTTCAGACTTAGCAGGAGTGCCAAGGTGACTCGGAGGAGTGGTAATAATATAAGCTGGTGAAAATATCTACATGCCTTTAGGTTTGTTTGTTTTAATCAAAACTTAACCACAGAATCTAACTAAAATGCACATTCAACACTTACATACCTGGAGAGAGGCCTCTGCTATAAAGATGGGAGGCTTGTCAGAGCTGGATTTTGTAAGTCTACTGTGGTGACAGATTGCTGTCATATTTTCTGCAGACCTAGGGACTCCCATTTCTTGTCTAAGTTTCCTCCTTTTGGTTGAGTGATCAGTGGTCTTTCCTCTGGACATCAGTATTATTATTATATTCTGCTTTCACTAGTGAGACAGACCCAATGCTATAACAAAGTGAGTTCTATTTTTTTTAGCCTTCTGAGAACCCCAGCTTATTCCCTTTGTCCCTGAGCTTAGGTCTATGTCACTGATAGCAGGTATATAATGCAGGAAGAAAATCAGATCTGGGTTTGCATCCATACCTTCTGCCTTCTGTATCTTTGAGCCACAGTGTAAACTGGGATGATCAGACATCTGTTCTGCAGTGCCGTTGTGAAGATTATGTGAGAACAGCTGTGAACATGCCTGGCACACAAAAAGCAAGAATACAGCCATTTTGATATATTCCCTTAATAAAGGCAGTGGTAGGACATATAAATCACAAAACTTATATTCATGTAAATTTGTTTTTTCATTTTATATTATTACTTTTTTATCCTAAGGACCCCATGTGCCAAATTGGCACAAAACAACTTCATCTCAGTTTTGTCTGGGAATCACTGGTCTTAAAAGATACCAAAGTAGAAGTGGGGTTTGGGCCTTGCTGGTTGGTCCCTCTCCCTGGGGAGTGTTGAGACATCCATTGTTCTGCTACTATCATGCAAAGTTTAGGCATGAAATCATCTGTATGGCTATGTCTGGTCCTGTTGCCCTGGATATGCCACTCAGCCATTCCCTCCTTCTGGGAGTTGTCAGGTCACAGGTTCAAGACACCCTTCTCCCCCATTCAAAGTCCACATGAAGTTCTCTCCTCTCTCTCTCTCTCTCTCTCTCTCTCTCTCTTCTCTCTCTCTCTCTCTCTCTCTCTCTCTCCTCTCCCCTGCCCCTCCTCCAGCCCCGATCCCCCTTGCAAAGTCCAAGGAAATCTGCTGCCCCCGCCTTGGTATACCAAGACATTTTGTCTATACCTACAAAGCCCCTTCTCCTTAATCCTTGGATTTTTTTTTTAGAACCAAAGCCAGAATAATTCATAGTCTCTTCTAGATTTCTGCTCTGCTCCATCTCTTTTCTAATTATGGAAATTCAGAGAATTAAGTACCTGTTTGAATGCTACTCACCCCCTTCCAAATGGGGACAAAAAGGGAGGCATTTCAGAGTGGGAAAAATGGGAGTTAACAACTTAAAATATTACCCACCTCACAGCCATTTTGAAACCAGGATAGTTTGTCTAAACTTCCACTCGGTGAAGTTTAATGCATGAAGTAGACGTCCTCCCCAGTCCACCACTGCCCTGCGTATTGCCTTCGAGCATGACAGCACGACGGATAAAGGCAGCCCCTGCTCCAACCCCCAAGCCCGCACGCACAGTCCTGCCGAGACACAGGTCCAGGCTTTCAGCTCCTGCCCCTCTCCCCATCTGCCAGTCAGGGCCCTTGTGTGGGGCACAATTTATAAATCCAACCTGGGGACCCTGTCTTCACTGTGCCCTTAAGTCTCACCTGGGCTCCTAATTCAATACCATCTTACTACCTTCTCTCCCACACTGTGGGGTTAGGAGTGCATCTGGCAGACCATCCTCATTTGATCATTTACCTCACTCATTTAACAATTTCCTTCCCCACTCGTCCCATAAAGGGCCATCAACCATTCTAGCCAAAGTCACTGCTACTTGTCTGAGAATCTGCTTGACTCCTCAGTGAGTCACATCTCAAATTCTCTAAATTCTCTCTTAGAGTTAAAATGGCCATACCTGTTTCATTTTGTTTAATAAATAGATCTGACTGCTTAGTAATGTAACTCCATCTTCTATTAGAAAATATAAAGGATGGATACCTATACTTTGGTTAAGATTCTAAGTTGGGATAAATAAATTAAGCATTTATTATATACTTTGGAATTTGGACCACATTAAGTTTTCTAATTCTTTTCTTCAGGAGACATAAAGAATCCGCTTTAAGTTTCCGACGGTCTCTCAAGTAGAGCCAAATGGCATATTACACAAAGGACCAGGGTGGTTGTAAAATCAGCAAGATAAAAATTAAGTACAAGCAAAATTATCTCTGAAAAATCCCTTAAACCACCAGTAAAGTGCAGGATGCATGGTTTTGTGTGTGCTACCTTGTATGGTAATTTTTATGTACACTAAATTTGAGAACCATTGAGCTAGACTAAAGAAGTATTACAGGAAAAGTCCATAGGCAGAAGGTTGGGAATTCAAATCCTGCGGCCTTTAAGGTAACTCTCAAATAACCAGTGGTTATTTAATAACTAGAGGTGGAGTGGGGTGCTCCTACCTACTCTTGTCATCCACCCCCATCACCTGAGCCTCTAGAACCATAATACATCTTCATAGATTTAATGGTAGTTGTGGGCAACAGTGGAGCCTCACTTATTTTATATAATTTTATTTAGTGTGGAGGGTTAGATTTTAAGCCTAATCTTTAAGAAAAATGTTATTCTACTGTGTGATATGCAAGATGCTCAGTATTATCATTTTATTATATATTATTATTTCTGTAACCATGATTGTTACATTTTACTTAACATGAATATACCCCCTTATAATGATTATTTTGGAGTATAGGCAGCTTATCGATGAATTTTTTCTGATTTAGTATGAAGGTAACATATCCTTGCAAAAATTCAAGTAGTATAAAAAATTAGCAAAGTGGAAAATAGAAATCTCCCACTATACGTGAGTCAAGTATGCCATTTGGGCATGCTAATTCATTATTTCATAAATAGTTAACATACATTTTGAGAGGGAAGTTTGAGGCAACTGCATTAAAAAGAGTGAGTCAATATTCAGGCATCAAAATAGCTACATCAAAAGCTTCTGCTTACTTTCTAGTAGATTCTCAATATATATTTATTTCCTCTCCCCTCCCCCATGTTTTTCATTCTCTTTGCCTTTCTCCTTCAACTTGTTACCACTCCCCAGCCTGAAGTTTTTCGAACACTTTCTATGTGGTGGCCACCGAATGAATTTCTCTAGTATTTCCCTGGCTCATTTTCAACCTTGTGCTCACACACTTTACAACAGATGTGCCCCAGAACTTAATAGTGCCTCTGTGGACACCAGGTCCGTCAACATAGTGGTTTATCATCTTCTTGCTCTGGGAGCTACATCACCTCCACCCTGCTTCCCTTACCCTAATACACACACCCTGGCTGTTCTTTTATACCTGTGCTTTTGTCTTTTCATTTGCACCTTCTTGACAAGTTAGTATCTCTTTCTAATTTCATGCTTCATTAATAACCTCAGCAATCTGTATTCATAACTTGTCTCTCCTCATCACTTCTTCCAAATATGTATTCCAGACTCCCACTGAGAAAGTCTGAGAAAATTTTATTTAGGTACCCAAATGACAGTCCTTCCCAGCTGAAGTCTGTTTGGTAGGTATGGCTTCACCTGTCACAGATCAAATCAAATAATTCATCAGCTTCACCAACTCCCCACATTAGCCACCTCTGGGAATTTGAAGACCTGAGAATTACCTAACGTTTCCTCTATCCCGTCGTGGGATATGCTGTCGTCACTGTCATCTCTTTGATACCCTGCCAGGAAGATTGGAGACTATACCCACAAAACCTTCATTTACTTTTAGTGTATATTTAATCAATTGCCTAAGAATTAATGCAAACCCTTTTTGAGTGTATTTAGATTTAGCCTGGGGACCTTATTAGTTCACTCCATTAATATCTCACATAAGAAATATATTAAATTTTGTTTATCGTTTACCTTCCTCTAACTTCTGGAATCTCAAAATTTAATAAATAAATCTGCATCCAATTTAACTGTGATTTTACAGATTTCAATTAGCACTCCTGAATCAGCAGTCCTCTTAAAGGTCAGAGTCCTTTAAAGTTTGTCTTTTTTATTGCTATGTCTCCAGCCTCTTGATTGTTGGAAAGTCAAACTCTTGACCCAATTAAGGCTGGGCTGAGGAAATTACCTTTGCATTCTCAGCCAGTATAATTTGAACTGAGTGATAAACACCTCAAAGCTAATTAAAGATGATATCATAAATTTTCCTCTGCCTCCAGGACATTATCAAAATGTTTCAAAACAGTACACTTTTACAGGGTGTTTGCTTTCTAATTTGTCAAAGTATTCAGGTCTCACCATCTTAAAAGACCCCTTCCCTCCAAAAATTCTTGAGTTACCCACCTCTTTAAGCTTTTAACCCCTTGCAATTCAGCGTGTTGCAACTGTTCTATTGAAACATGTATACCTTCTTTAAACTACAATAACACACACCTCACCATTAATAATATGTTTTTATTCAAAATTTACAGGAAAGTCTCAATGCCCAATAATCTCACCAATGCACACATACCAACTTCTAATGTTTTGGTTTCTTTCTTGCCAGTCTTTGTCTTTGTACATATATGAATAAATAAGATCTGGGTTCCCATGCAGTCAGAGGCCAAAAGTAATTGAAAATAATTTTAATCTTCATTTGCTTCTCTTGAAAACAGTAAAGAATATCCAATATATTTCCCACACTGACACTTTAAGATCTCCTTTCCTCGATTTTTTTTCCCAGACTCCACCCCTCTCACACCTTGACAGGTGTGTCTCTCCACCGTCTTCCTATGACCTGCCGTTTCCAGCACATGCCCTCTTCCCCATAGGAGAACCACGAGTGTTTACTGAGTATACTCCCTGATAGCTCGATCCCATCAGCCTGTAAATGAACTAGATTCCACTTCCCTAAATGCACTTGCTGGCGTTTGCCGACCTCGCAGTGTGCATTGCCCTGTTCGGCCCTTTTCGACAGCTTGCTGGCTCTTTTTACAGTACATCTCCATCAACTTGTATTTTACTCCTTGGACAGATGTTGGAACTGTCTGCAAACCAGATGATGTTATTGTGTCTGTCGCTTCTTTTCTGTCTATAAGAATGTCAAATAGGTGCTGTCCCAGGACTTATTCCTGAAGGAACATGCCTATTTATATTTCTCTTCCAAAGTTATTTCCTTGTTTTACTCTCAGAAAGTGTCCACATTTCTTGAGTCTTCTGTAATAGGTTCTCTGAGAGCAGAGACTGTCATGTTCACCTCCAGCACCTGGCACACAGAGAGGTTCAATAGATCATTTGAATGAGTTCATATAAGAGATTAGACAAGAAGACTGACACTGAAGGACCTTAGCAGGATTCAGGTCCCAGGAGTCAGATAACTTAGCACTGGAGGAGTAGTAAATAAGGTAAGAATCGAAGACCAAGTACAAAATCATTAAAGGAAGGAAAATGCTGGGTTCAGGAGCTGAGGAGATTATGAATAATTTGAGAAGCAGATCAAGATGACCTGAGTACAGGGCTTAGAGTATACATTACTAAGAGAGGCTAAGAGAGAGTTGGCATCAGTTCTTAGTAGAAAAAACTTAACTGCTCTAAACTATCAGTCTTTTTACTTTTAAAACAGAGATAATAATCGTAAGAGTCTCAGAAGGTGTTTGTGAGAATTAAATGTCATCCAACAAATATTTATTGAGTGACTACTATGTTCCACGCTCTGTGCTAGGTGCTGAATAATGGATCTACTGCCTTTAGCTTTTTACTCAAAGTCAAGGTCAAATAGGAATCCAAGTTTCTTTCTATGGAAAAAAAAATGTCATCCAAATCCCATGAAGGCTCATCATTTTTGTAGCCTCATGAAAGACTTTTGAAAGTCTAAATAAAATACAGTGACCTAAATCTTCCTTACCTGTGCCCTTACCTATTACTTCAAAGAACTCCAATGAGTCACTAAAAGCATGATATCTCTCCACACCAATCATGTTGCTCTTTTCCTCAAACTCCTAGATTTGCTGAAGAATTTTAGTAAGCCACTATTTTATTTTATTTATCCTCCACCCTGTCACACACACACACACACACACACACACACACACACACACCCCTTTCGTAGTCAGGACTGAAACTCACTCTAGTGGATTATCCAGAACCTGTCCTAGCCATAGCTGAACTAATAATTACTAACATAGTGTGATCGCTACTACATCTCCAAGTTATTTCCAAATTCTTGGGTAGATGGTAACAACTTCTAAAGGTATTTCTACCTCTAGCCAGCCAATGTTGTTGAAAGAATCTAATTCACTTAATCTAGTTGAGTCCAAGGCAATTTTGGAGGGAATCTCAGTATCTCAATGTTGGAAAGGATACTTGGGTCCTCCAGTCCAGTTCCTAACCTTCTGACTCTGAAAATAACTGAGGTCAATTCTCTGGTTTTCTTCTCATCCCTGAGCATAACTTTCAAATCTTGATCATTAAATTTTGCCATTGATTCTCTGTCTTTCTCCTTTGGTAACCTTAAAGAATTTTAAATTCTAACTTTGAACTCCTTTGAATGTGATTTTCAAATTATTTTTTACCACGTTACTTGTAGTAAGTAAAAGGTTATTTTTTCAATAGAATTTGCAGAATACAGCTGCAAAACATGTGAAGCAATGATAAAAATTAAAAAGAGAATTATACAAATTCCTAAGTATAGTTGGAAACTTCAACACCTCTCTGCCAACAGTTGATAGAACAACTGGACAAAAAATAATTAAATAAAAAATATGGAAGAACTGAGGGTTTTCCACATGAGTAAAGAACTGACTTACATTTTAGAAATAATCTTTGGACTTTTAGAAACATTTGTCAATACACTGGCTATTGCCTGAATGTCATTTTGACTTCTTTTTCTTTGAGACATTAGCAATGTTTTCAGTGCCTTATATTTATTCATTCATTCAATCATTCAACACAGATTTATCAATATCCACTATAGTCAAGACACTGCATTGTGTGTCTTGATTTCATTGTTTTTTAAATGTTTTATAATTAAATTGTGTGTGGGGGGCCATTTAGCAATACATACTATATAATATGAATAAAATAAACTGTTAAAAAGTCATAGAACTAAATCAGTTAAACAATCACCCTTTATTACTTTCAGAAGCTCTTCTCTGCAGAGAATTATGGAATTATAGTTTTCTCCAGTACCCCATGGTTCTATGTAAGAAAAATCACAGTCTAGAGAGAGAAAAGGACTTGCTTGGAGTCACAGAGTAAATGAGAAGAGAGTCAATAGCAGAACTCTGGTCTCCTGGCTCAGCCTAATACACAGCCTCCTTGGGCTAACCTTGGATCAGAGCATGTCACTAAGCTGAACATCTGAATTCAGCAGATGTTTCTACCCTTCACTCCATGGACTCTTCCTGTTTATCCTCTCCTCAGATCCCCCTCCTCACATTTAACAAGATAGTACACCAAAGCTTCTAACCAGGATCTCTTGTCTGAAGATCCAAAGCTGGCTTCTTCTTGTGGGTATTGGGTTTATCAGAACTACCTTGGGGTTTTACCATCCTTCATGATATGCTGATTATAGGCCCTGTACAATCTGTTGCCATCAGATCAGATCCAGCAGATAAACTACTCCTTTCCCTACCCCATCTCCATTATTTGAAGGTCATCATTTTTGCATAAAGCAAAGTTCTTTAAGGCCATTGCCTCATCCAGGATGTGAGTCCTATTGAAGATATGCTCCCTACATAGTCATGTAGGTGCCTTTCACCTGCTACCCCAGGCTCTTTATCCTCATGACTTAAGAGCTGATGTGCTACAGAAGACTTTGAAAGACTGACCAGCAAAAACCTACCAAACCAACCCATCAGCCTCTCTGGTTGATTCTTCCCCATTCCCAGAAGGCAAACCTATTCTGGGGGTCAGGACTTTATTTCTACTTACAACAGTTATTTAATTTGAGGGAGATCTACAAAGGTGGTGTCTCAGTGCAATAAATCAGGCAGTGCTGCTCCTATTTCTGGGACTTCTCCTCCTCCCCCACGTCCCTTCTTCCCTCCCTCCCTCCCTCCCTCCTTCCCTTCTTTGCTTCCCTTCTTTCTTCTTTCCTTCCTTCCTTCCTTTCATTCATTCTTTCTTTCTCTTCTTTTTTTTCTTTTTCCTTCTTTCTCTTTTCTTGCAGGTTTGTAAATCCTTAGCCTTCTATTATTTAAACATCCATGTTGTTTGGTAATTGGCATATCACTGCCACATCTGGCCCAAGGCACCACACTTTAATTATTGATTAATGGTTAGTTGGTTGCTTGCTTGACTGAATGGACTTTCTGAACATGATGCTTAGTTCAGCAATATAAGAATCACAGAATACCTAGGTTGGCTGTACTGATTCTTAAACTGTAGCTATACATTAGAAGAACTTTTGTAAAATACTGATGCCTGGGGCCCATCTTCACAGATTTTTATTTAATTAAGTCTTGGGTCTCAAAGACTGTCCAGGTTATTCTCATGGGTAAACAGGGTTCAGAATCTGTGAATAGATCTATAAATGTCCAGGCAACCATTGATCTAGTGTTTAAAATCCTTCTACTGGGAAATCTAGAATGATGACTCTTCTTGGAACCAAGATTCTAGGTAGTATTATCTTCCAATCAATCATACTGGGTACACAAACTCTGCACAGCTTTCATAAAGGAAAATAGCACATTGTGGTTAGTAGTAGACCGGAACCTCCCCTCAAAAAGTAAACAGTGCTTAGCTGGGGCCCTTCCTGATGTTAGGGGAATATACTCCTAGGTCAGTGGTTCTCAACCAGGGGAAATTTGTCTTCCAGGTGACACTTGACAATATCTGGAGACATTTTGAGTTGTTACGACTTGAGAGAGTGCTACTGGCATCTAGTGAGTAGAGGTGCTAAACATCATATAATACACAGGACAACCCCCCCCCATGACAAAGAATTATCCAATGCAAAATGTTAATAGGGCCAAGTCTGAGAAACCCTTTCCTAGATCCTTGCTCTCAGGTTCACCATTCTCCCCAAGGAAATATCATCCCTATTTAATTAATCCTAAACCCTTTCCTTCTTTTGGAAGCATGATTTCAACATGTTTTTCAAATCAACATATTCTCTTGTGTCCTTTTTAAGTAGTCCCAGAATGTGATAATCCTGCATTGCTTTTAAAAAATAATGGCTGCTGTCTGACTGTGTATGTCAGAGAGGCAGAATAATCCAAGCGCTGATTTTTCTACTTGTTTGCTCGCCTGCTGGCTGCCTCTCTAAAATACAGACTGAGCTGAGTTCCATGACCTAATTGAGGCCCAACTTAGCCCGCCTTAACCAGGCAGCCAGTGGAGCCATTCCTCGGGGTGCTGGTCACTGTATGAGATATCCTGAGCCTGCTAGGTTTATCGCCTACCAGCCTGGCTGGGTCAGGCCTACTGCCAAGTTGATTAATATGTACCAGGCTGACACTTTGAATAGGGCCCAGACCTGCTGATTTTTCTCCCCACTTCCTTAGATCATTTCATTATTAAATTAAAAATTGTTGTAATTTAAACTGAACCGTCAGGCAGCCTGGGGACAGACTGGGGTTTGGTGAAAAAAAAATTGAACCTGGTGCTGCATTTACCAAATCCAATCTCAGCTGGATATTTTGTTTTGTTTTTTGTTTTTTGTAATTTCCTTTCAAGAAATAATTCAAAACTCCAAGGGCTAGAAGTAGAAGTAGAACTTTCCCCTGCAGTGTCAGGTGCCCACACAGAGAGGCTGGCATGCTAGGAAGCGAAGCTGATTATAAATAGCATTAAAAGCAACATCAGTCAAAGCTCACTGGTGTGCCTGAGCAAAATGTTAAAGGAAACAAATGGCTTCTGAAATAAGAAGCAATGATTTTTTTTATATAATTTAAAGTGCTAAGGAACAAAGACAATATATATAAGCATATAGGTTAAACACAGACACACAGACACACACACAGACACACACACACACACACACACACACACACACACAGAACCCAAATGAGCCCCTTTAAGAAAGTGACAGATAATTATTAAACTTAAAATAACAAAACCACAAGTAGTCAGAGCCTCACAGGGAGCAGCTGTCGTTTTTCTATACGATCGATGCTATTTATTCAGAACGTCTATGGCTTCCCTTTGTGAAATAATTTTCTTGTATGTGTATTTTTTTTTTCCAGCTTAGATGGAAACCATTTGAGATCCCAAAAGCATCTCAGAAAAAAGTGGACTTTGTGAATGTAAGTCAATGCTATCCACAACTTCCCACTTCTCTCCTCTCTTCCGTGGTGAGAAATCCAGCTATTTTCAGGCTGAATGCCAAGCGGAAGCAGCCATAGAGGCAGGCAGCCGACCCAGCACCACCCGTCTCGGCTTTGGGACTGGCCTAGCGATGTCTCACTTATAGGCACCATATGGCCCCTGACACCAAAGGGCACTGGGGGCTATTTGCAACATCTCCGAACAGCCAATGGAAATTGAGCTTTTACCTTCCTCAGGTTCCTTTGTTTTGGGAACAAAGACTCCCTTGATAGTCTGGTGAAGACTGTGGTTTCAAATGCATAAAATAAATTACATAAAATTACAAAGAAACCAATTACATTAAAATACGATGACAAAAAATTTTAAATAAATTTGGTTTGGTATATGGCAATATTTATGCTTCCTTAATAATGCACTAAATCATAAAAATCTATGAACAGGTCTAATAACTACGGTTATTTGGAGTATGAGCATAAAAGATATTTTGGGATATCTATAACAATGATATTTTGTGATATCTGTGATATAAAAAATCCGTGATTTCTATCAATGTCAACATTATAGGTACTTCAAATATTGCTATAGTTTGTTGGTTACATTCATATTAATTGAAGAAAGTGATAAATTTCATTCAGAGATTAGTGAAATAAATATATAATTTTTTCCCATCCAAGTTCATGTACTCCCCAAAATGGACTATTGACCTAGAATAGCATCAACTTAGGGTGTCAACTCTAGTTAGTACAATGCTGATTAGAAGTTCTGCTTGGTAGTTATAGGTGCTGAGAGTATTGGAACAGCTGTGCTCAGAACAAGGAGTGTGTAGGGAAGGAGAGGAGCTATGGGAAGTGGGGCTCAAAGAAGCCAGTGGAACATTCTGCAGACCAAACCCAGTTGGTTCTTAGGGAGAATCCAGGTGCCCAACCATAGGCCAAATTTTTTGGATTATGTTGAACTCATTCATATTAAGTGCTCCAAACCCTGTGTAAACTCATCTAAATAGACCCCAAACTTGCAAATTGAGTTAAAATACAAGATGAAATCTCCCCACCCTGTGTGAATTATGGATATCTGGAAACTCTCCCTTTGACCTCTCCAACTGCTGGTTTGGGGCTGAGGGCTGTTGTGAGAAGGCCTATATGTTCACGTTTCTCGGCCTGTGATTTACTAGCAGAGAGGATTCTAGTTGGTCAGTGTTTTGCTCTGTTCCATTTGGGAGAGATTAGGGCTGACCCTAATTACTAGCAGAGGGCTGCCCATATAGTGTGGTGTATTTCAGGGCATAACTGGTTCTTAATGCTGTAACCTTCCTCCCTGAGTCTCCTGGGTGCCTGATTTTACCTCCCATAGAAATTCTCCTTCAGGGTGGTCTTAAGCACTAAACTGATAAAATGTCAAGTAATGAACTGCTGCTCTATGAGGTCATTTGTTGTGGCTATTAAAACAACCCAGATCTAGGCTGGCAACTAGGGTAAGCCACCACCTATTAAATCTTAAGTCAGTAAATCCCAGGCTCCGCAGAGGTAGCCTGGATCCTGAAAGTCCCGCTGGTCCCAAAGGGAAGATCCTGCATGAGGACCTTGCCTCATGCAGTTCAGGGACCTCAGGGACCAGGAGGAGGGCCAACCTCTTGGGGACTACCAACATTCACTCTTCCCTCTTCTGCGGGTCACTTGTAGGGCCTACACACCTTGTGTGGAGCTGGCGACATCAGGTCTAACAATGGGCTGGCCGTCCACATTTTCCTCTGCAACACTTCCATGGGGGACAGGTAAGTGGCCTCATGCTGAGACAGGACACCCTCCTTTACCAGAAGGTAAAAGCCAGGTGGTTTTTCGTCTTACTGGTTTTTTTTTTTCCCTAGAGCAGTGTTGATATACACTAAATAATAATAATTAATGAACATTTTTATCTTGACTGACTCCTATGACACGAACAAGAATGTCACATAACAATGCAACTAGGAAAGGGACATCGGAGCACTGGAAATTTGGAGTTGTCCAAGAGGCATTTTGACTTTAACCAAGTTTGGGTTAGAATATTCTTAATTTCTAAGGTTCTATAGGGCTATTCTTGAGTCCAAAGTCATGCTGCATGAGGAGCCACTGGGGCCACCTGTGGGTGGCAGGTCAAGCTGACAGACTTTGGCTTCAGCTAATAACTGTGTAAGCTTACAGTTCCTAAATAGAGGAACTTACATATTGGATTTTTAAAAATCAGATAAACATATATAAATGGCATTCTTGCCTTTTCTTTGAGAAACAGAATATCAGAGCGATTTTTGAACGAGATAGTTGTATCCAAAGGCAATCCCACTCTTCCTGGCTGAGTGACCTTGGCCAAATCACTTAACTTCTCTGAGCCATGAGTCCGGGCCAAGATCATAGCACTATGACAAAACACAGGAGATGTCCCTTTGGGTCCAACCTCATATCAGGCACCTCCTCTTTTCTTGAGCCACACTAGTCTTTTTTCAGTTCTTTCAACCTGTCATGTGTCCTCCTGCCTCAGAACATTTGCACATGGTATTACTTCTGCCTGAAATGTTCTCCCTCCTTAAACCCTTGCCTAAATGATTTCTTCAGATCTCAGGTTAAATGTCCCTTATTTAAGGGAAGCTTTTGCTGACTCCTAGACTAGATCAAGTTCATTATTCTCTCATTCTCCTGGACCTGACTTTACAGTTTGCAATGATATAGTTCAATAATTGTTTAACTGCTGTCTGACTTCCTACTAGATTCTAAGTTTAATGTGGAGCAGAGATCGCATCATTTTGCACATCATTTTATACCCAGAACTGAGCCTGGCACATAGTGGGGACTGAACAATAATTAGTGCACTGAATCAATTTGTCCAGATGGTGTTAAAACTAAAAGTCACAGGAATTATTCTATATATTTCAGATGCTTTTATAATTCAGATGGGGACTTCTTGATTGGTAAGTTTTGAAGATTTCAGACCTCTTCACTGTGAATTGAGCCCTCAACACATGCTGCTTTTTATTTTTATACATATTATTTTCTTTCATCCTTCAATCTGTCTTATTTAGTGTAATTTATAGACTGAGATCTAAAGGCAATTGGTGGTCTGGAAAAGAGTGCTAGCGTACCTCAAAGCCCCTAATATATTTCCTGATCTGTCTTTGCCCATTTCTGCTGGATCCTTCTAATACAAGAGATGTGGATAGCTGAAAAGAAATGAAGAGTAATAGCAACATGTGATTAACTTATTAAGATTGTTCTGTTTGCCTTCAAAATCACCCAAGGCAAGACTGTCGTTAATTTCTGCAATTTACATACAGATTGTCATGAAAGCATCTAACATGGAATGTCTATTAGAGACTTCTCTGGTCTGCCCTTCTTTGTTATGGTTTTAGTACCAGTATTTTGGAGTGAACATTTTGGTGTAGACATTAGACATGCAAATGCCAGCCTCCTGTTGCAACTATCAGAAATGGGTGATTTTTCTGTCCTATTAATATCTTGGCTGCCCTCTTTGGTGGTCAGTCCACAGAACTGTGCCTATAGAAGCCCCTCACCTGACAACTAAAACAACAACAAAAAAAAGAGTCTTTTTTTTTCATTCATTTTCATCACTAACTTAAATTGTCAGGATGTATGTTTTCCCCTGTGAGACTCAATAAAGCTCTTTTCATTTGGAATGAAAAAGCAAATGCAGCCCTGGAAGCCTTTCACTTATCATGAAGTGGTTCTTGCATGAACAGAGTTGCTCACAGCTGCCCTGTCTTTTTTGTTAGTCCCCCAGAAAGGAAGACTTCTCATTTACACAGAGTTCGGCAAGATGCTTGTGCAACCCAACGAGATCTGCGTCATTCAGGTGAGTGATGTGTCCCCTTCTCCCTGCCTCTCTAATTTGGGAGCAATCAGATGTTGCAGCTGCTGCAATTTCCAACTCTAAAATTTCTCCGTCATATCTGGGCAATGGGGAGGGCGTTTGAGTGACTGAGAAAGCTCCCTGTGCAGAAGGGTAGGCAGGCCTGGGTGCCTGGTTCGTTTTAAAGTAACACACAATCAAAAGCACAGAGCCTTGTCAGTTCACTTTCTTAAATATTTATGCACACTCTGGGTAAGGCCCTGGGTGTGGGTAGAGGTGCAGTGAAGATGGATTTCATAAAAATTTGGCTAAATCAGGGCACAGTTAACTCTGGACCCAATAAAAGAATAGATGAGAATTGATTTGGGTCATAGATGTGATTAGGAGTTAAATTTTTATTTCTAACTCATCTTTGAGTTGGTTGTCTCTCAAACATAGCTCAACAGACTAGAGCCTGACTTGTGCATGTGGGGTGCTGTGGTTCTGGGGTGTCTGCATAACAACAGGTATGATCGGGGAGGGCACATCAGTGTCTGCTTCCCATTCCAGAGAGGAATGCGGTTCAGCATAGATGTCTTCGAAGAGACCAGGGGCTACATCCTGGAGGTCTACGGTGTCCACTTTGAGTTGCCTGATCTGGGACCAATTGGTAAATCTCCACTACAAACCTCTAAGCTAAGCCTGGATTGACATACAGGATGCAGATGCTTGCATGAGAGTTAAATACCCTTCTCTCTCATTATCTCATTCAAACTTCAACTTTCCTCTCTAGATAATTTCTTCTCTAGAGCAAGTGTAGTTGGGAATTTCAGAGACCTGTTAGAACGCTCTGAGCAATGGCCAGACTTCCTTTTCATGACTCTTAAGTTCAGGGGTTCCATGCAATATGGCTAAACCAACTGATGAAATAAAATCTTCATTAATTAGCTCATCAGGCTATCACTCTGTCAGCTCATCTCAGCATCCATATTGTACTGAGGGTGACGACAGGAACCTCATTAAGGGTAATACAAGCCCCTTCCCATAAAACACATGCCTAACGGAAAATGACCCAAGACAACCATTACATAACAAATCTCTCTCTAGAACAGTGTATAGACCATTGGAGAGCAAGATAGTATATGAGAGCTTTCTGATTACATCGTGTACATTTTATAGGGTGGGGAAGTTTGGGTAACTGTGGGCCAGGTCACCAGGAACAACTTCAGAGAAGAGATGAGATTTGCTTAATTCTTGACAAAAAGTTGAAAAATAAAAAGGAAAAGGAACAGCTTATGCAAAAGCGTACAGGTGGCAATGACCTTTGTGAATAGAAGGGAGATCATGTTCTTAAGTTAATTGGTTGTGTGGAGACAGTAAAGTGGGGAAAGCGATGACAATCACACATAGTATACGAACGTCACATCCCTACTCACATACTCATACTCCACAAAATCTATACACTTAACAGTCAAAAAAGGCACATCACCCAGTGCTATGAAGGAGCTAGAAAACACAGCCTCTGTGAGGCAGACTAGAACTTTCAAAAGTGAACTAAAATTCCCCACCCCCGACTCTTGTGACAAACTGGAGTCAGGCGACGCAGGATGGAAGTAAAGGTGGTAGGAGCAATTCTCAGAACATCCCTTGGAGTGGTTGGGAAAATTGGCCCTTGGCTTCATCTTTGACATGTTTGCTGAAGGTGGTGGCCACATCTCCCAGTTCTTTCCTTCCTTGTCAACAGCTTTTTTAGAGCAAAACAGGGACAGGCCAACATGTGCCTTTTGGTCACTCCCCTGGGAGGATCCGAATAGTCAGAGGAAGGTGGGAGGCAGCAGAGAGGCAGCTGGAGCCCTGGTGGGCCGTCTGTCATCCTGCTCACCGCCAGCTCTTCCCACTTTGGTCTGGCTTCCTGCTGCTCTGCAGTCAGCATAGCCTGCAGGTTTATGTAGCCTCTAGAAAATATATATAATTTTCTAACCAGCTTGGGGCTTGTGTTTTTTTTAACTCCAGAAGTTGGAAATAATAAAACACTCCCCAGGTCTCTCTTCTCTGAGTTAAATTATGTGTTTGCACTTATGCTTTTCATTTTTGGTCTTTTGATTTATTTTCTTTCTCTGGGGGAAATATTCGCAAAGCAAAGGTAAGCAGGCAAGTCCTGAATGCCTTCTCCCTGACAGATTTGTCAGGCTGGAGAGCAGCTTTACAGATTTGAATTGATTTTGAATTCTGTCTGAGGAGCAGAGGCACTCCTGGGGCAACATTATGTAACCCTTTCTTTCTCAAGGACTGTAGATGAGTTCTAGAGTGCTCAGGGTTATTTTTAGAAAGAAGGTCTAGTATTCTACCAGATCTTCCTTTATCTTCCTTTCTAGTCTGTTTCTCCTCTTTCTTCCCCTCACCTGTAGTGGCGAGATAATGCATATAAAGTGGTTTTATACACCATATTCACTCTACAACTTGAGGAGGTGACACTAGAGATGATGGTGATGATTTTCATGATATTTTTCCTAATCAAATTCCTTGGGTCTTCCTCAAAATGTACCAGACTGGGAATCCAATGAGCCTTTGGACAATAAAAGCAAATTGTTGGATAGCTCGTGACATGGAAAAAAAGCCCTTTTTCTTTGTGCAGCTGTGGGCATCTTTCCTATGTGATTTCAAAAGTATCTAAAAGACGTTTTGGTCATTGTTTCTTAGGAGCCAATGGCTTGGCCAATCCTCGTGATTTCTTGATACCTGTTGCCTGGTATGAAGATCGCCAAGTGCCAGGTGGTTACACTGTAATTAATAAATACCAGGGCAAGCTGTTTGCTGCCAAACAGGTAAAATAAGAGTGTCAGTAGGCAGGGGAAGGCATGAATAGTTATTGAGCACCTACTGATATCCAAAGCCAATGTTAAATAATTTACACATAACATATTCTTTCCTCTTTAGTATACCACTCAGCACAAATCAAATACTCTTTGTCTTATTTGCAGTCAAGAAAACAGGAGAGATAGTGACAAATAATTCCCAAATGTCACAGTAAATGATGAAATCAGCATTTGAACCCACATTTATCTGATTCCAAAGGTCATGATTTTTTACTAACCAAGTAATGAAAACGCTAAGAATATGCAGCTTTCTATAAGTGGTGAGAAAACATAATATACAGACAGGGGCGATGTGTTCTGAAAAGGTAAATAAGTTAACAAACAGATCATCCAAGATTTAATAGCTACCATATTTCAAATACTAGCAATAATTGACACAAAATGCAATTAAAATAGCTTGCTTTGGTTTATACCACCAGCCTGGTAAACTCAGGAGATAAAGGAAGGTATAGATAATAAAACTATAAATAAATAATAATAATAACATAATATGTAATCTACAATGTAATATATTCTAATATAGTATATAGTTAGTATATATATTAGTATATAATATATAGTGTATAATTGGTATATATTATATCATTCCTTAATATACTGAATATGTTAGCATAAAATAATCATAAATCAAAAATAATCCAAAAACCTCTTCTGGTTACTAATTTCATTTGGTTTATTTTTGCCCATTTGACATATTGCTTATATTTTGCAAAGTTATGTTATTGGACAGCATCTGGAAGGTAGGTTAACCAATAGAGGCCAGCAAGTCATCACTTAAAATTAAGCCCTGATGGCTACTTGTCACCCTCATGGACACATTGTCACCCTCATAGTCTCTGGGTCAGGATTTCTAAAAATGTGGTTCAGAGACCACTTGCATAAAAAATTCTCAGGGTGGCTTGTTAAAAATGAAGATCCTTAGATACTACTCACAAAAACGATAACTTGTAGGGGTAGGGCGTGGAAATCTACATTCATTTTAAGCATGTTCCCCATAATATTTTTGACATGCAGTTGATGGAGAACCATCATTCTAGAGACAAGTAGCAGCTCCAGTGGTTCCCACTTGCCAGGTGGACCCTGAGTTAGTTCTTCTCTGCGTGAGCTCCCAGGGTTTCATTATTCCTTTTCTTCCATGATCTGTGCCCTGGAGGTTGACCTCCATGAACTCTATCTCCCAGGCTTCCTAGCCAGCTGGACTTTGGTTGGGTTCAACCACTAGGAGGTCTTCACAGGAAACTAGAGGACAAAAAGAAAAACAATATGGGGTTTTTCTTGCCCTACTTGTTTTCTACTTGGGACTCCATCCCTACATGATCTCAATTCCTGTTGGGTAGCCCCAGGGGCATGCTAGAGTCAATTCACACTGGCTTGCAAGAATTAATATACACATCTTTTCCTAGCTTTGTGTTTGGTGACATTACATGGTAGCTCAAAAATGATCATGATGAGAGCATGTATAACCCAGAAATCAGAAAATGCTATAAATCAGACTTTTAAATGTTTTCCTAGAGAGCTAGTTATAAAATACTTATTGGCACACCACTGGGAGGCCCCTTTCTTAATGGTTCTAGCTTTTTCTGGGGTCCTATGACAATACTTCCTTCCCATATCCCACAGACTCAGGATGGCAATGTCTTCACACTATTGTTCGGCTCTAGTCAATTCTTTTTTTTTTTTTTTTTTTTTGTATGTGGGTAGTTCCCTGGCTGGGAATCGAACCCAGGCCGTAGTGCTGACAGCGCCAGCGCCGAAGCCCTAAGCCACTACCCCACCAGGGAACTCCCTCTAGTCAGTTTACATGATGCCAATCACACCTCTCTGAGTAGCCCCTTCAGCAAAGACTTTAGAGCATTCTAAATTGGATGCTGTTTCCAGCCAATCCTGTATCTGCAGTGGGGACAAACTTCCTAAAACAAAACACTGATCTGCTCCTACTTCAGGACAGGCCCAATAAGCATCACCTAAAATTGCTCTACTTGGGACTAGAACTCTTAGAGATCTTCTCATCCTCTTGCACTCACCACCCAGGCTTTATGTCTCCTGGGAACACCTCTGGTTAGCAATTACCTAGAGAATGGTCACAGCAAGTGCCTGCCCTTCACACCAAGAAATCCAGAGGGTGGCCCAGATGGTCTGAGAATTGCTGGCATCCACAGATTCTTCCAGTTGTGTTAAAAATTGTTGAAAAGGCACTACTTGGAGAATGTGCTTCTGCTGCACATGTGATCAGAGGCAGCTGCAGCTTATGAACTGGAAAAATAGGACTAGTGGCTAAGGGAGGGATGGTTTGAGGGGGTGTGAGGAAACCACAGAATGATTCAGGGTTACACTTCTCCCAAAGGATGCTATTATTAAATTATGAGAACAAAATCAAATAAAAAAAGAAAGAGTGATGCTAAGTACAAATGATGGAATCATAGCTACAAAAGCATTAGGTGCTAAGATCTCTCTTTTCATCTCTTTTGTGATCAGGATGCCTCCCCATTCAATGTTGTGGCCTGGCATGGGAACTATACCCCCTATAAGTACAACTTGGAGAACTTCATGGTCATCAACGCAGTGGCCTTTGACCACGCAGTAAGTTGGATCATAGAGGGGTCTTGTGGAGGGGGCAACCCTTGCATGAGAGGGGTTTACAGTCGACCCCTAACTTTTACATATCTAACACTTCCAGTGTCATACTTGGAAGTCTGAAATATAGTCATTTGTCATTGTGCTGGTGAGAATTTGAATCATCTGCTGCAAGGCTTCAGTGATGACACAGCTAGTGAGGGAGTTGAGCCAGACACTCAACACTCACTTGTAAATATAGCTCAGTTCTCTACATCAGGGGTCCCCCATCCCCAGACCATGGACAGCAGGAACCAGGCTGCACAGCGGGAGGTGAGGGGCAGAGAGAGAGCGAAGCTTCATCTGTATTTACAGCCGCTCCCCATCGCTCACGTCACCGCCTGAGCTCCGCCTCCTGTCAGATCAGCGGCGGCATTGGATTCTCATAGGAGGAAGAACCCTATCATGAACGGCACGTGAGAGGGATCTCTAATAGGTTGCACGCTCTTTATGGGAATCTAATGCCTAATGATCTGAGGTGGAGCTGAGGTTGTGATACTAGCACTGGGGAGCAGCTACAAATACAGATTAACATTAGCAGGGAGGTTTGAATGCACAGAAACCATAATAAATCAATTGCTTGCAGACTCATTTCAAAACCCTATCAGTGAGTAGCAAGTGACAATTAAGCCTCATCTGGTGGCAGGCTTTATAGGGGCAAGTGAGTTGATGTACTTCAATTGTACAGCTGCATCTGGTGGCAGACTTTAAGTCTGAATCCAACACTTATTTCAGTCTGTGCATGGCCCACCCATCATTTTATTTACCACTTCCATCTGTACCTCTTTCCCACACTGTGCATTTGTCTCAGATGGGACCATCTAGTTGCAGGAAAACAAGCTTAGGACTCCCACTGATTCTGCATTATGGTGAGTTGTGTAATTATTTCATTGTACATTATAATGTAAGGATAATAGAAATAAAGTACACAATAAATGCAATGTGCTTGAGTCATCCTGAAACCACCCCCACCCCACCCCCCGAATCCTCGGTCTGTGGAAAAATTGACTTCCTTGGAACTGGTCCCTCGTGCCTAAAAGGCTGGGGATCACTGCTGTACATAGATTAGTCACAGTAACTCTCTTAGCTGGCTAAAAACTTAAATTGATTCTTTATGGAAAGTTTATCACAAAAAGAAAACCAAAGTCTAATCCTAGTGATGGAGTGGTAAGAAAGGAACACTTCTGGATTTGGAAAGTTCTCTGTCCTGCCCGGAAATACCAGGCGTCTACTTGCTCCGCTGCCCACTCCATTGCCTCCACTCCTGGTTGTCTCCAGCAGTGCTGGAGCAGACAGCTCTCTTCTAAAGTTACTCATGGTGTTCAGTGCTTCAATTTAAACCAAAGAAATTCTGGAGTATAAATTTGATCACATTTTTCACTCATTTAGGGGGCCACAAATAGGCCTCTAAGGCCTCACGTTCTCAGTAAAACTGATAGTTCTGGGATCCTGGGGAAAAGTTTGTTTTGCAGACTAGTTCATAATAGATGAACTTAGCCTGCAAGCTGGAGGGATAATTAGAGCAGAAGCCAGAGAACCAGAGATAGAAAGATTACTCTGAGCCAGTTCAGCTCATCTCTGGGGGGATGAAACTAACGTCGTGAAGAGCAGCAACTCTGAATAAAACCAAAAGGGAAAAGAAAATGAGGCAGCAAGCCCAAAATAGCATGAAAAAGATCCTGAGACACCGATGAGCTTTATTTGAGCCTCCTTACCTTTTCTTTCACAATTTCAGATCATTTATCACCACAGATGAAGTGTTCATTGTCATAGCAATAGGGTTGGTCTTTTGAGTTGCATTTACCCAGGTTCAATCTCCTCTGTACAGTCGCCATAGTTATTTTTCCAAAATTCAGACCTGATCATCCTACCACTGTGTTGGAAAACCTTTGCAGGCTCCCTGTGGTCTAGGACTAGGTCTGAGCTTTGAAGCGTGGTATTTGATGCTCTTCACCATCTGGCGTGGACTTATTGTCCAGTGCCACTTCTTGCCCCAATCCCATCTGCCAATGTACCCTGGGCTTCAGATTGTTTGCTTCTTAATAAAATCTGTGTGTAGTTTGATGTCTTTCCTGTTTCCTGTGCTTAAAAATGCCTTTTTCTTTTGTCCCTTCCGCTTACCTTTCTTTCCTTCCTCTCTTCCTCCCCCTCTCTTTTTGTCTGTCTTACTCCTTTCATTCTTCAGTACCTATCTCAAATATCGCCTCCTCTTTAAAGCCTTCCCTGATCCTCTCAGATAGAGATAGGCACTCCTTCTTCTGTGCTCCCTTGGATCTCTGTTTGTAAAGCTACATTGCCTTCAGCACCTTGCTGTGAGGAGCTGTTCGTGCACCTGCTTCATTACTCCTTCAGTCCACCTACCTACCATTCCACCAATAATGCTGAAGGGGCAAGAAATAAATCTCAAACATCTTTGAATCCAGACCTTTGCATGGCATCTGAAAGCAAACATAATCATTGATTTCAATTCAATTGAACTTCAGTCTTTCCACTGAAAAATTATAAAGTTTTTTTTTAATATCGGAAATGTCCTCCCACCTATTTCCCTCACTACCACCACCCAAACTAGTGATGTAAGTGGTGTATTTTAGATCTGAGGGTCAAACAAGGGTAAAAAAGCAATGAGAATACCATCTAAAATCTCTGTGATCTGCCAAAGTCAAGCAGATCCCACATCTATACAAAAACTTGGGTACCATTTTATTTCTATTTCCACCTAACTCTGAGCATTCCTTCTGCCAAGAGCTCCCCGCGGCACAGCCCAGCTCTGGTCACCCTGACCCAAGGCTGGGAGATAGGCACCACTGCTTCTCAAACCCACGGGGCAGAACTGGCATGAAATGGGGTTCAGCAGGGTGAAAAAGCAGCTCAGAATCCTCTTAGCTGGTGTTAATTCATTTTGATTCAGGCACAGCAAGAAGGGGAAGTCAGAGGAGTGATTATTTACACCTCGAAGACAAGCCCAGACTTCTTAGCCTGGCCTGTGTGGTTTGATCAGAAATTAGACTGCCACTCTAAAACCCCTTCATGAGTGGGTAGTGCATGTCATTGTCCAGTCACCCCCTTTTGCTTGTGTGTTCAGCCTCTCCTTGTGCTTTCACAGGACCCATCCATTTTCACAGTATTGACCGCCAAGTCTCTCCGCCCCGGAGTGGCCATCGCTGATTTTGTCATCTTCCCACCTCGGTGGGGGGTTGCTGATAAGACCTTCCGGCCTCCTTATTACCACAGTAAGTCTCTCTTTTGCTAAGATATATTTGGAACCCAGAGAGGCAGCAAAGCCATAAGCATTGTCATTGGGAATCCTGCTGGGGGAGTCTCTGGATGCCCCGCCCCGGCTGGAGTTCAGGATCCTGCCTCGAGAGGCCTAGTGGGGACTTTTAGCTACTTAACTACCACAACTTCCAAGGTCATGACAGAGATGGGTTCACTGAGAAAGAAACACCATATAATGGCTCAAGCCCAGTTCATCTGACCCTGAAGAGAGGCAGAAAGGCTGGGAAGGCATGAAGCAAAAAGTTGCTTTACGCTTCAGCTGTTTCTTTTGCAGGAGGAGGAGCGGCGGGTACTATTGGTTAGTTGTTTGTTTTGGGAAAGGTCATTACGTAAGTCTGGTTCGGGAGCCAGTAACATGTGTCTTCTGCAATTATTTTGTCAGGGTAAAGTGGACTGTAGCCCACACTAGAGGATGGACCCCATTCTGGAAGCATTTTCTGCAAAGCATTTGCTGCCTAGAACAGAACTTAACAAATCCATTATTTTCATTTTATTAATATTACAATTACTAACAGCTAATAATTATTGACTACTTTCTATGGCTTTGTTATAAGTTCTTTAAAAGTATTAACTCATTTAAACCTCATATCAGTTGTCAGAGATAGGTAAGATCATTGTATTCCTCCCCCTCACCCTTTTATTTAGAAGCTGAAACTGAGACAAGAAGGATTAAGTAATTTGCTCAATGTCTCACAGCTAGTTCAGTGGTAGATTCAGGATTTAATTGAAAGCAAACTCATGACCACTAACTGATGTGTCTAATGTAGTGCCCAGTACATGATATGCATCTAATAAATATTTACTTAATAAGTGAATACATCACCAAGAATAAGGCAGTCCATGGCTGTACTTAATGAGGTTGGTGTTGTCAGTTGTGCAATAGCTAGTTGCAAATCCAACCTAAAGGTCCATGTACAATTCCACTTCCTGGAGGGTGCGTTTTTGTGCATAGAGTTCTGGAAAAACTCTGAGTGGGAACATTCTAAAAAACAACCCCCTTTCCTTAGTTAGTCCCAGGGCTCTCTGTCTATATGAAGCTCCTCTCTATACATACCAACTCCCAGGTGCCAGGGCTCAACCAGGTAGAACAGTGCACTGAATGGGCAATTTGGGCATTTGTAGGGGCCCTCAGAGTAGAAGAAAGCCACTTCATGGCCAAATCCCAGCAGCTTTTCAGGTGACACCACTATAATTGGGAAAAGGATACGATTAGTTGTCACTACGAAGATACTAGAAGCTTTGTGAATAAAGTGGTAACCAACTATGTCCTTCCTGAAGAGTGTCAAGCCCATCACAGGTCCTGTTTTCCTCCCGAAGTTAGCCCCCTAGAGGACTCGTTAAGAGAGCTAGCTGCTCTGGCTTAGAGCCTATACCTCACATGGGAGTCCTTAATAATTCACTATTGCACGCAGTGCTTGTGTTGGGGTTTGAGAACATTAGGGGGACATAAAACCATTTAGAATGCCATTTTTTCAATGTGTATTACCATGGCCCACTCCCAGAGGATGTTTTTAGTGGGTTTGAGGTGCAATCTCGGAATCCTCATTTCGAATGAGCAATCCAGGAGATTCTGATGCAGGAGGTGTGCAGAACACGTGGTGAGGGACACTGACTGGCCAGGGGCTGTCTCCCCATTCAGGGAGGGGGATAACAGAGGCATCCAAGTCAGGCAAGTCTGCTACTGTGCCACAGCTTCCAACCTACTCCTTGATTTTGGTTTGTAGTTCAGATTGCCTGAAGCAAATGACCTTGCAAAATGCTTCTTATAATTTTTTTAAAAACTCTCAAGTAAATTTGGCCCAGGATAGATAGATCTCAAGAAGGGTATGGTTGCCCCAAGTTAGTTGGAAAAATCACAGAACCCCAAGTTAGAAATATTTTTACCTGAGATATTTAAAATACTGCTTTAGCAATAATCAAAATCTTTGCTACCTTGGTATGTACTTTACAGAAGAAGTGAAGAATTATTCATGTAGAAATGGTGTCTCCAGTCGTCTTAAAGCACCTTGGTCAACTGGAGTCGGCATTAATCAGAAAGGCAAAGGTTTACTCTCCCACTGTCCTTTGAAATATAGAAAATGATACAGAAATGTCATCACCAAACTCATTGCTACCTAAATTCATATTCAGATCAAAGCTGAATTCTGTCTTGCTCTCTTCTTAAAATTAGGCCATGAAGGTGACCCTGAGGACACATACTAGAGTGAGGAGTGTGACAGCATATTTAAATCATGAGCAGAACTGCTTTTAAAACACTTTATGCTTGCAGTCATTTCTTTTCATGTATTTCTGCTTCGTGGAGAAGCAAGTAGAGTAATGACCTGGGTTTCACCTTTTCTGCTGTGCCCTGTAGCAGCATTTTGTTTTCTGGGCAGGGTGGGTATGACTGCTTAGTCAATTACAGTACTTAGCACAGTGTCCAATTTTATATATTGGATGAAGGGATAGGCAGATGGATGGGGTGGGGAATGGACAGATGAATGGTTAGATGGGTAGATGGGTGGATAAATGAAGAGGCACTTAAATTTACTCATGTGTTATATTTCTTTAATCCTTGTTCTAAATGTGTTGCTATTCTAATAAAAGCTTTATTTCAATAGAAACATAAGATTGAAAGAGTGAGAATATGGCAATTTTTGTCAAATTTTGTGTGCCTCCAGAAAGCACAACTAGCACCACTGTATTTTACTTATATGAAAGCAAATTTTCCTTTAATATGAGAGAACTTTTTAACACCCAAAGCTTGGGTAGCTGCGAGCTCAAGTAGCTTTGTTGAGTGAAGAACTTCCATTCATTGAAGCTTGCAGGCAGAGCCCAGGAGACAATCTGTCAGGCATGATACAGAAAATTGTTCTGTATTTGGAAGAAGTAGGGATCCCTTCCAATTTTGAGATTTTAGAATTCTATGAAGAGCATATTAATGGAAATAGAAAGAAAGTCATGAATCTAAGAAGCATTTTGAAGAATGAAAGAATACTATGGTATCAGATTCAGATATAAAAGATAATATTTGTTCAAATATAGCATTTATAGACTGGGTTTTACAAATACTAAGATTCTTTCACACAGATTATCATTTTATAATGGACTCCAAGTCCAGGGTTCTTTCCATTGTATCACCTTTCCACTAACACACACACACACACACACACACACACACACACACACACAACTTTAGTTTTCTATAAGGTGATGCTTTTCTGAACCAGAAATATGGTGATGCATGCACTACTATTTGGGAAGGGGTTCAGATCACAGAAGAAGGTCATTTTAATGAGTCTTGTAAGCCTAAATGATGGCATATATCCATTCTTTATTATAATTTACATCAGGTTATTAATATTATTAAAATTCTTGTCTGGGTCCTGATTTTTTTTGGGGGGGGTGAGTAGTTCCCTGGCTGGGAATTGAACTCAGGCCATGGCACTGAGAGCACTGAAGCCTAGCCACTACACCACCAGGGAACCCCTTTGGGTTCTGGTTTTGTTTAGATCTGGCTCAATTTCTTTCTGACAATGGAACATAAGACCTCTAATAATCCACCTGCCTACCAAGAATTGCACACGAATGAATGTTTGTGACTGTTCTTTTGTCAATCTATATTCTTTATTTATCTTACAAAATATGTCAGATTCTCCTATCTTCTTGTCATTCTGTGGAAATAATGTTTGAAGGGTCTTGGTGTCTATGGGTGGTACCTTGGCTAATAAAATAATGCTGCTTCCACCTTCCCAGGGAACTGCATGAGTGAATTTATGGGGCTCATCAAAGGTCACTATGAGGCAAAGCAAGGTGGGTTCCTGCCAGGAGGAGGCAGCCTGCACAGCACAATGACTCCCCATGGGCCGGATGCTGACTGCTTTGAGAAGGCCAGCAAAGCCAAGCTGGCACCTGAGAGGATTGCCGATGGCACCATGGTAAGCAGATTAAATGCCAGGCTCTGGTGGCCTCTGGGCTCCCCAATCTTGTTGAGAGAAATGGTTATTTTCTTGATTTCTCCAAAATCACAGAGGAGGAGTCAGGAGAGGAGAGTGTGTGTTCATGTGTATGTTCCCATGTACATGAGCACACACCCCTCTGTGTGTACTAGACTCCTGATGTGGTGAGGATAGAAAGAGCTTTGGACTTGGAGTCAGGCCTGGGTTCACATCCTAGCTCTTAGTTCCTGTCTGACCTTGAACAAGTCACTTAATTTCTCTGCTTCATTTTTCCCATCTGTAGAGTGGTTATGGTATCCAACCCAGCAGGTGGCTGTGATCTAACCTTACCCATGTCTGGCACTGTTCAAATGTAAGGGGGTTTGATTAATACTATGGGAAGGGTGTTCCCTTATCCTCATGCAGCCCTGGGTATTTATGCTTTGCCTTAGAGTCATCTGCTTTTTTGTAGTAATCCTCTAGGGCCACAGTAGTAGAGGAAGCATGACATCACCATTAGCTAGTTTCTCAAGCCAAGGAGGGTCAAGAAGACTTTGCATCACCGTAGTCAGAGCTGTGAGCAGCAGTTCTCTGCAGTTTTCTCATTTTCTTTTGCTCTCCTTTGGCATGGGATGAAACGGATGGGATTTAAAACCTGTTTTGTATTCCTCCTGTGTCGGGCTATAAACATTGAGGCTGAACACAATTGCAGAAGGCTGCGGTTCTTGATTTTATTTTATTTTTGCATTCTTGCAGGTAGAGTCTATGGACCACAAGGAGTAATTTTATGCTAAATCATATGCAAATTGACTTTACATTTTTAAACAAATGCCTTTGCTGCTACCTGACTTTACAATCAACAGCACAGTTCTGTCTGACTCCATGCCCCGTTGCAAACAACCTAAGTAGAGAGCATTATCTGCCCCTCCGTCCAATGCAGTTTGGTTTCAAGTCCCACCCTGGGTCCAGAGTTGGTGCAGCTGGTCTGCAGGAGGAGGGTGAGAAGAGTCCCCTCTGCTTGACCTCAGCTCTGTTGCCCCTTGCATGGGCCTCTGCAGAGTTTCTGTAGACCCCTGCATCTTTATGAGACATGGTTTGAGAATCTCACTTAAGCTATTGCTCTCGAAGGCTCCTGGAGGTCCATAGGCTACTCCAGATTTGCCATTCAATAACCTTTGGTGTCCAAATTGGTCTGGGATAGTCAGTGTTACCAGGGAGCTGTGTTCTGCATCAGCAAGGCAGAGAACAGGGCTATTTTAATGAGGAGCGAGACTGGCTAATGTCTAGGGCTTGGAACACTAGTGAGAAGGAGCTCTCTTTCATGGGGGTTTGGGGACTGGGAGGCCCTGGATAGCCAGAGAGCCCAGACTACCTGGTTAGAGAGGGTCCAGCACTGTACCTAGACCTAACTTTGGACCTCCCTCACTATTTCTGATTATATAATTTGGACACAGGCCCATCTGTCTGGTTTATCTTTATTTCAGTTCGGAATAAATGAATTTTATACAATACTGTTTTCATAGTTCAGCTGGGATGGGGTTTTGTTACTCTAGTCAGACAGCGAGCTCCTGAGAAGCAGTCATAAAGAGCAAACAATAATAATGACCGTAGTAACAGCCGTTCTACCTGATCAGTGCTTTATAGCATGCAAGGCACCTCCATGGAATCTCATCTGGTCCTCACATCAAGCCCGTCATGGAAAGTCAGGCAGGGACCATCGTCTCCATTGTTTTAGGCATAAAATAAGTTAATGCATATTAGACACCAAAGCATTAAAGTAGCATCTCTGGATTGTGCAGAAGAGAATCTTTATTTTCCTTTTGTTGATCTATATTTTAAAAATTCCCAACAGTGTGAACACGTAAGAATTTTGGGGTTTTATTCTGTTTATGTTTTATTTTTTAAAACCACAGTGGGTAGAAAATTAATCTATCAGTGAAGCTGGAATATCTATGACACGCAGAGTACTTGTCTATTCTTCCTGTTGCAGACAAAAACCTGACCACAAAGAAATCTCCACCATTCACACCCTTATGGGATACAGCTTTTAAAAGGGCTATCATCATTCCTGTCCCCTGATTCCCTCCTTTTCCTCCTCACTCTCTTTTCCTCCTTTTCCTTTTCCCAGTTCATCTCTTTGTCAGAGACCTGAAAAATAAAGGCTCAAATCCCAGCTCTGCCATTCTTTGCTACCATCACTTCAAATGAGTCATTTCTGAGCCTTCATTTTCACCTCTGTAAAATGGGGAGTGTGGCTTCCCTCACAAAGACATACCAGAACTCTCCCACCTCGATGCTTGGATCTAGCAAATTTAACTCCATAATGAGACAAGGATAGTGTGAGGCTTATGTGTCTAATTTCATTTTATAGAATGAAACTTGAGGCTCTGAGAATTTAAGAGTCTTATACAAGGTGTCACCGCTTCTAAGTGGTAAGGTTGGAGCCTTCTCTCCTCACCATGCTAACACATAGGATTTATTATTCAAAGATTCTGCCTACCCACACACCTTCTCATTTGACATCTAATCAAATGTGTTTTGCTTTCTACCTCACTCCTTCTTTCTCATCATTTCCTACAGGCATTTATGTTTGAGTCTTCTCTAAGTATGGCTGTCACCAAGTGGGGGCTCAAGACCTCCAATTGTTTGGATGAGGACTACTACAAGTGCTGGGAGCCTCTCAAGAGCCACTTCACCCCCAATTCCAGAAACCCAGCAGGATCTAAATGAGGCTGGAGCATTGTTACTGTAGTTGAGAATGGATGTGGGCAATCCTTTAGAAACATGGCTTCTGGCAGTACTGGGGGAGGGGACTGGTTAAAATGAGATCTCATGTTTTTTTATAGACAAGTCACTCAGACATTTCTAGAAATTTATTTGAAAAATTCTATGGCTAACAGATTAATTACTCAATAAATACTTGCTGGTGTTGTATGGAAGTGACAATTGGTCATAATCAGCACTTGATGGGACCGACCTGTAGTGGCCAGGACTGGGAGTCCATGAGATGGGACCAAGACCAGGACCCCTTCGCATGTGCTTAAGCCTGAGTGCTTTTATTCTAGAAACACAAGTCCAGGACATCTACCACAGACCACAGACCACAAGACCAAGCCACCAGGAAAGACAGGTGAACATAAGAACCATGAGTTCAAGTCCAAGCCAAGGCCAAGACCCCAGAAGTCAGTTCAAGCATAGGGAAGCAAAGGGGGACAGTAGAGCTCCAAACTTCTCATGTCATCTGTAAGTGGATGGACAGCAAGCCTCCAGGCTATCTAATCTTGATAGTCATGGAGCAGCCAAAACAGTGATAATGTACAAGAAGTCCAGCCACCGAGAGTGGCCATCATTCACTGAGGGTACCAACAGCTCTGATTTTCACACTGAAAGCGCCACATCTCAGGAAATCCCTCATTCCTGGTTGAAGCACAACAGTTAGTCACCCTACTATTCACTCATTTATCAATTCATTCAATAACCTTGCACTGAGTCCTTACTATGCGCCAGCTACAGAGCGAGATGCTAGGGAAGACAGATTGAAAAGGACAGCTGTCTCTTCCTTCGGTGAGCTCACTGTCTGAAGAGGTCAGGGCCAAAGAAAGACCCCTGTGCTTAGACCACAGCAAAACAGAGGCAGTGCTATGTAGGCAACTTGCTCCTAATAGCTCTCTTCTCATGGTGGCCCTCCCTCCCAGAGTACTGGGCTGCCCAGGACTTGGGGGTGAGTTGATTAGGTTATCCTAGAGTGAAAAGATAGGCACATCAGAAAGAAATAATAAGAGGCATTTGTCGCTACTTTAGTTCTGTACTTTTAGCACATTTCCCCCACTTGGTTGCCATAGTAGCAGTTTTGATATGCCACTACCAGATTTTTATTTCACAATATGTAGTGGGAGTCAGCCATGTGTCAGGGCCTAGGTACTAGGGTTGCCAGATAAAATATAAAATTCCCAGTTAAATATGAGTTTCAGATAAACCCTGAATAATTGAACATGTCCTTTGGACATACTTATACTAAAAATTATTCAGGGTTTATCTGAAATTCAAATTTAACTGGGAACCTGTATTTTTATTTGCTAAATCCGGCAACCCTACAAGGGATAGGGTGGTCAAGGAGATAAACATGGTCCTTATCCTTACAGAGGTTACACTCTAGAGAAGGAGACAGATGAAATAAATAAAGTAATTATAAATTGTGAAACACGCCAAGAAGAAAACAAACAGGAACTGAGTTAGTATAAACAGGTGGTATGGGGAGATCTTTCTTCAAAGAGAAAAGTCTTCAATGAAGACATGACATTTAGTCACATGTGAAGGATGGAAAAGAGCAAGTCATTGGAGGAGTCGGGTTGGGCTGTGGTAGGGTGGGGAGGAAGAGCACGCTGAGAAAAAGCTTATGGGTTCAAGGAACTGAAAGAAAAGTAGATGTGGGGAGCCCGGATGGAGACCATTGCAATAGTTCAGGCAAGAGACTACATTATCCTAGACTAATGAAGTAGCAGCAGAGACAGAAGTGGATAAATTCCCAAATGTTTGGGCTAGACCTGAAAGAACATGTTAGTGGACTGGGTGTAAGGAGTGAGGGAAAGAGGAGTTGAGGACAAGGCTGGGGTGACTGCTGGGTTTCTGACCCTGGTAATTCATGGTCTCGAACAATAAAGTGGAGTATCTTTGACGATTACAGAGGGTGGTGTGCCTTCCCAATGTTCCTTAAACTAAAGATGTCTTTATTAAAAAGTAAACATTGTCGACTAGTAAAGCAGTTAATACCTTTAAATAAATTTTAAAATCGACCTCTGTAGCAGAAGTTGCCAGTGGCTCACCTATATCCGGTCACCAATCACCATCTGGTGCCAGTTCACCTGTTTGACTTGTTCGCGCCCCACCGGCAACTCTGCCTGAGGCCCAAACCAGAACCTGGCAAAAGTGTGGAGGCTCAACAGCCCTGGACGCAGCCCTCAACCGGTGACAAGTGGGAATTGGTGGATAAAAGTGCCAGCTCTCTCATCCCGTACCTCTGAGGCTCGTGTTTGGTCCTTGGTCCCTGCAACATCCAGAGGGATTGAGCTACAAGTGGCCACGGTGACACCTCTGATAATGCCCTCGTTATTAGCTTCCTTCCCTCTCACTTCCCACTCCCCTCTGGGGCTTCCTGGGCTCTTCTCCCAAACAACCCAAACTAAGACAGCACTAAAATATTTTATTCCCCAACCCCAGCCTTTCCATAATGAGCTTACTCTGACCCTACTCTTACACATGTACCCAGACTCTTACCTATTTTGGTTCATCCTATGGTCAGTTTGGCAGCAAAGCCTTCCTAGGCTGAGGTAATGTTCTGGGTTTACGTCCATTTAGCCTGCAGGCCCTGGTACTGCATCTCCTCACTGCTGGCAGCAACTCGTCAGCCGAAGATAATTTTTTACCCAAGCCAGACTGTTCACACTAATTTAAAAAAGATTTTGTTTCTTTCTGTTGTGCTTCAGATCAGCTAGAAAAATCTGTATTGTTTCCTTAATTCCTTATTGTTGAAGACACGACAGGTCCTTGAATATCATCATCTCATTCAATGTTATTTCTTCATAATGTTGATGAGATGCCATGGGAACTTAACTGTCGCTTCTATCAGTTAGCCTGTGGCAAAACTGGTTTTATTATACGTTGTTTTGCTTCAAGTTACAGAACCTACTGGTGACATTAAGTGAGGACTTACTGTACCATCTTCTACCAAGCTCCCCAAGAAATGTGCCACCCTGATTAGGTTTCCTCCAATGACAGGAGGGTTTTGTGCCAGGTCCCTTTGGTGCCTTTATATATTTTTCTGCTGGAGAGGATGCCATAGAAGCCACCCTTCTCTGTTTTCTTTTTGAGAGACTTCTCTCACAGCCCAGGCTACTAACGATGGCCAATGGTTCTCAATGGGGGACAATTTTGCAACCTTCCCCCCTAAGGCTTTGGCAAAGTCTAGAAACATTTTTGGTTGTCACAACTGGGGGAGGTATTATACTACTGGCATCTAGTAGGTAAAGGCCAGGGATGAAGGCAAACATCCCACAATGCATGGAACACTTTCCCACAACAAAGAACTACCCAGTGCTGACTGCCAAATCGTGCCAAAGTGGGAAAGCCCTGCCCTAGACACAGTGGTTCTCGGCCTCGGCAGTACACTGGGTCTCCAAGTGCCCAGGGTATACTTTATATCAACTAAATTACAGTGGGAGTAGAGCCAAAATGAGATCTTTTTGGAAACTCTTCAAGTGATCCCAATGCACAGGCAGGGCTGAGGGACTACCTTTTTAGAAACAACCTTAAAATCAGTATTCAAAACACACTCTGTTTCCAACCTCAGATCCTGGTCCAAATCAGAGTTTTCTAGAGTCTACAGAAAAGAGGTGAAAAAATCCCTAAAACACCCAACGCTCCAGTAAATGTAGAGTGGGATGGGATGGGGTGTGTCGTGAGGGATTATCCAGGGGGACAAGCAGGCTACAAGGCAGTGGTGGGGAGGGTCACTGCCTCCCACCAGAAAGCACCAGCTCTGCAAAGGTACCCAAGTGGGGCACAGGGAGTGTGACTACGGAAGTTATGAAACGTAAGGCCTGATGTAAACTGTCTAGAAGCTGCAAGTTAGCGTGTAGTTTCTGTGTGGCGGTGTTCCAGGGTGGTGATGGAGTTATCACTCTGGGTTTAAAGGAAATGTTGTCCTTCTGGAAAGATATTTTACCACTAAAAAAGGGGGAAAAACTTAACAGCTAACATTTAAACTTCTTCTATTTACTGATCAGCTAGCTTTCAATTTGATATAATCAATTTTATATAACTCTGAGGTATGTCCGAAATGTATCCTTTTGTGAGTCAGTGTAGTGCACAGTTAAGAGTACAAGTGCTAGAGTCACACTGCCTGGGGTCAAATCCAGGTTCTATGCTTTATCAGCGGTGGGACCCTGAGCAAGTTACTTAACCTCTCTGAGCCTCTGTTTCCTTAGCAATAAAATGAGGATAATGACAATACCTACCTCTTAGTGTTAGTATGAGTTAATATGGGTAATGGTTTAGAATAGTACCTATCACAGAAATAAGCACTGAAGAACAAGTAGCTATTATGCAGGGGGGGGGGTGCTTTTTTTGGGGGGGGTGTATATTGATCTTGATATGTTTGTTTTTAAATATAGTTATTAGATACTTATTAATATAATAGCCATTATGCTTGAATGTATTTTTTTCTTGGAAAAATAGTAATTAAGAATAATCCAGACTGTGCTTTCATAGCCGAATAAATTAAATTAAGCAAGTAACCTGTCCAAGTCTCACTTACCTCATTTGATAGAAGAAAATGACTATCTCACAGGGATTTGGTGGCGGTTAAATGAGACCAGGCATTGAAGTCACCCACACTGCTTTTGGCACACAGTGAACATAGGCAAACATTACCTATTATTATTGTTATTGTTTATTGTTTAGCTCAATGAATACTTATTAGTTCCTGCCTTGGGAGGCTATTGTGTCACCTACTGTAGGAGACACTAAAATGAGTAAGCCAAGGTCCCTGTCCCTAACTAAACTAGTATTTCTCTGACAATTACAGTACGTAGCCTTCTAATGCAATAAGTAACAGGACCCCAAAGTGTGAAACATTTAAAAGTACTGCCTCCTTTTAGTCATCTTTTAAGTTTTAAAACAAGAAAACCATATTAAAGTTCAATTTATGATCCCTACCAGGCTTATATAATAGCTCAATTAAAGTGAAAGTTAAAACAGAATCTAAAATGGCTTTGATATATAGAGTAAGTCTTCAACTTTGTCAACAGGTTCTTGAAAACTGTGACTTGAGGAGAAAAGCCATATATGACAAAACTATTTTTACCATAGGCTAATTGATTTAAACATCAGTTCAATTCCTAGGCGTATTTCTGGTTACAAAATATTACCAAACTTCTAAATAAAGACCCAAACGCTTCTAATATTAAACATTGAAATAAATGTGAGCTATATGTATATTTAAGAAAGATTAATAAAAAACAAGTAATGTCATTATTTTTCAACCCACTTATTCCAGTTCAGGATCTCAGGTGGCTGGAGTCTATCAGGCAGCTCAGGGCACAAAGCAGGACCAAACCCCGGACAGGACACCCTTCCACCCCAGGGTACAGAATAAGGGATTTCCACCATTCTCTTGAAAAAATATCAGGGTCTATCAAAAGCAAAGAAAGGGGAAGTGGGTGCCGGTGTGCAACAGCCAGTGCCTGCTATGTATACCGTCTTGTGGAAATGCAGCAAGAATACTATGGGAAGTGTTGGGTTTGAATCTCATGTCTTCACTCTTCACAACCCACGAAGAGACAGATCTGCTAATACTAGCTTTACACAGAAAGTGTTCTAAACATCTGCCTGTTTCTCCCCAGATCCATCTCTATTAAAACAACTTTTCAAGTCTTATTTGTATGTGGGAAGGGGATTGGCTGGCAATTGTCTTAATTGTCCCCAAAGTCTCATTTCTAAACACAAACAGGTGACATGGGCCATCAGAGCAGTAGTTCTTAATCACAACCTAAACTCTTAATCCTAAACTTGGCAGGGTTTCTTTAAAATTTACACAAGTCACTTTTCCTGCCCAAACCTTTCCTATGGAATTAAGCTGTGAGACTGGCAGATCTTTCCTTCCAGCTCTAACATTCTATATACCTGTGAATGTGCTAGAAAACCTAAAAGTGCAAGTGGGAGTTCCTGCTGTCCAAGACTGCATTAGGTGTCCTTTCTCAGCACTGGTCTCCCCCCATATTTGTGTTTATCCCTTTCAAAGAATGGTCAAAGATATGCCCTCTGGAGTTGCCCAGATTTAAGTTCTCCCTCAGCCCTTATTTGCTGGAGGACTCATGCAAATTACATAACCTCTCTAGATCTCAGTTGTAAATGGGGATCTTTAAGGTATGTTAGGAGGTGTGCAAAGCTCTTCTTTTAGCTTAATGCCTAGACCACAAGTAAAAGCTTAGTAAGAGTGGGCTGTTGTAATTGTTTTTCTCCATTGTGAATTCCTCCAAGAAGGAGTTGTACCTTTTTCATATAAGTATGCTTAGTAAATGATTGGGGCTCAACAAGTGTTTGATTAATACAGAGGAGACCTGATGACTTATGTCCTACTAGAATTCTGTGGGACACAGGCTCCTCCACCCCAGTGGCTCCAGGAAACCAACCATCCCCAGTACCTGCAGACCAACAGCAGCTCATTCTCCTTGCAACCTACAATGGCACCTCCTCCCAAATGCCCTGATAGGACCAAATCACTTCTGTGCCACCCCTTCTACAGAGATCATTTTGGAGGAGAAGCTGCCTATTCAGCTTCTAATAAGATGGTTTCAGGGTAATTAACCACCCCCATCTCCATCTGCCTTCACCAAGCCACTCCATATAAAATAATAATACTCTTCAATGCAGTTTCCATATATAAGGTATGACTAAAAACTCTCTTTAGAAAACTTTGTTTTTAATTGATATGAAACATACCATGTAATTAGGGAAAAATGTGCTTAATTGTACAAATGTAGTATCAAGAAATCTCCTACCACCTTCTCCTACCCACAACAATTTCCTATCAGATTGCAACCTCTGAGACCCTCCTATATTGATTTCTGGAGCAGCCTCAGCCAGTTGCCTCCTTCCCCCACCCAGGATTATGTATTATTAAATAAGAGACGAATGACTTAAATACAATTCGTGATAAAGAATTGACTCAGAACTGGTAAGGTGGTACTCCTTGTCATTACAGGGAACAGGAACTTGATCTCCAGTGCCAGGTTTGCTCCAGAAATCTCAGGTGTTTCACCAGCCATCCAGCTCCGGCAACATTCAGAGGTCAGATGTCAGACTTTGAATTTGACTTTAGTTCTGCCTGGATCTTGGTGATGAGATGAATGCACACTGCACTTTCTTGGGATGATGAAGGGTCTCCAGGTGGATGACACGTCTCAGTGTCCCTCCAAGCCACAGTGGGAATCAGCAGAAGGAGGAGTCTTTGTCTCAGACAGAGAAATGGCAGTAAACAAGGCAGCTGAGGGGGAACTATTGGAAGCACCACAATCATTGTTGTAGGTACAAATGGTCCTCTAATAGAACATGATAAAATTCTACTTGGTCACACAGAAGTAAAAAGTGGCAATGGAAGTTTTTCAGAATCTTTGAGAACATTTACAGCATTATATTTTTACTAATTTTAAAGTACTGTCCATAATTTTAATTGTGCATATTTGATCAAGACAGTTTCTTGTACAGACCTCTAATTTCTTCAAATACATCATTAATGATCCTGAAGAATGTAGAGATAATCAATGATCTGTATCTCCCCAAAGTTATAAGAAGACTGTGTCAGATGCCATTAGGGATGAGAAAAAATAGAAATAAATCAGGACTGAATCTGATGGGATTTCCATCAGAGCATGAATGTAATCTTTTTCTTTGGTGGGATCCATAATAAAGGGTAAAAGACATCGTATTTAAACAAACCAGCATGATAGAGATGCAGTATTGTTCCAGAGAGGGTAAGGGATGTCATGCAAGGATAAGGAGTTATTAAGATTGGCTCCTCGTGTACACGCAGAAAGGAAACCTAATAGAGATAATAGACTTCATAAAGTTTATGACAAGTTCACATCCAAATGAATCACCTTGGGATTGGCAGGGCCTATGTCAAAAATTGAAAATCATTTCTGGCCTAAAGGCTTACACAGCCTGATTACTGCTCACCCTCCAGCTTCTCTTGCCCATCATCCTCCAGGATCCAAACATGGCCTTCCAGAAATGTAAATTTGATCAGGTTACTCTTAATTCTATTGGCTCCCATTGCCAATAGAATGAAATCTAAATTCCTTAACTGTGATGAGGGCCTTATGATCTGGTTCCTAATTACCTTCCTTAGTACACACTTGTCATTATTCTTTATTTTTTGGATGCCCAGCATTTGAACCACTGTCTTACGTTTGGGAATTCCTCACCTGCCTCACACTTTAGAGCTGAACTTGCCACATGATTGTGTTCTCAGCCTCCCTCACAGCTAAAACTCAGGCACATGACCTAAGCTCCGCCAATCATACACCCCCGCCCCTGGACTGAGAAGCCAGTGATAAGAAGATAGGGAGAACTTGAGGACTTTTTTCCAGTGGCTGTAGTTGTAACAAGCTTGAGTTCTTGGGCCAACAGAGACAGCAGTACCAGTGTGGGATCCTGTGCCCAGTGCCCAGAGCTAGTGGCATCAGTCAGACACATGGCAGCTTTTAGTGCTCAGAAGGTGGCAATTGCTGTTCTTACAGATCATTTCTGGGTGTGATATGGGGCATTGTTGGTGATGATAAAAAAAAAATATTTTCAAATTAACTGAATTTTAAGAACACATTGCTCAATAATTTTCAATGTTAAAAAATGATTTTAAAGTTATGACTATACCTCTCTAGATACTGCCTTATTCAAAGTTTAGCCACCAGAGATAAACTATTAATGTTTTTCCTATTACTATGATGTACTAGAATAAGTCCCAATAAAGAAGACTGGTATGATTAAGGATTAACATCTTTATCTTTATTTATGCCTTAAATTCATTAAGAAAAAAAGACATATTACATCAGAAAAGTGGGCAGTGGATTTGAGCAAGTAAATAACAAAATAAATATAAATGGACAAAAATATATGAAAAAGTTAGACCGCAATAACAAATGAAATGCAAATTAAAGTTTTCATCAATCAAGTTTAAAAATAATAATAGTAAACAATGAGATCTTGATTTGTGCACCTTCATAAATAACTCCTTAAACAATGAATTTAATAACAATGCAATTATTGTTAGTATATCCATTTTAAAAATAAGGAAATGAGATATTATAGAATTTAAAAACTTTCCAGCTTAACCAATAAGGGGTTGAGCAGGGTACAAAGGAAAAGAGATAGATCAGTGGGTGGGACTGAAAGTTTCAACCCTTTAATCATGAGGCTGGTTCTCCTGGCAACCTGCACCATTCCTTAGGTAGAATCCTAAAGTCATCTCACCAACATAACAAATTATCTTCTCATCACTTAGGAAACCCAAGCGTTTTAGCTCTTTGTTAAAAACAGGGACAAAAACTAAATATACTCATATATTTCTTATGAAAATCACAGTATTAGGATTTCACCTTAATTTGAAGCTATAACTATCTCCTGGTATTTTGGCCTTCTTGTACCAGAGAAACAATAAACCAAACAATAAAATAAAATAAAAGTTTCCATATTGGCAGCACTAAATGACTTTGATTACAGGAAGCTAGACTTACTGCTACACAATAAGGTCAGGAAGGGATATTCCTGGGATCCAGGGGATTCAGCGGTACATCTTGGTGCTTCCATTTCCAGTAATAACTAGAAACAGGCAATTGCTGCAACAACGACATGGTGATGCTAGAGTCATTACGATTCTGAACTCTGGAAACTAAAGTCCTGGTTACTACATCAGGCAAGCAATCTAGATCTACTAAAGTGAGGGTAAGGGAAGGGAAACCTAGAAAGCATTGTGGGGGGAAATTAGTAAGAGGTCTGACAAGTTTGCGAACTTGCCACCATGCGCTTACATTGCAGCACTGTGCAAACAACTCGGAAAGGTGTCATAACCTTGGTATATATGTGTCTCACAGCTGTGTCCGTGATGACAGGTGCAGTGTCCTTCTGAATGGTGTTCATTATTGTTGTGTGTTTTTGTGTGGCAAGAATGTCAGAGCTTGAATTAGAGCAATGAACAAACATTAAATTTCTTGTTAAACTTGGCAAGAGTGGAAGTGAAATCAGGGACATGTTAGTCCACGTTTATGGGGATAATGCTATGAAGAAAACGGTGGTGTACAAATGGATTAAATGTTTTTCTGAGGGGAGAGAAAGTGTCACTGAGGAAGGTCAGGGCAGCCAGTAATAAGCAGGACTAATGAAAACATTGCAAAAATTCACTGAATTGTGCTTCAAATTCATCGGCTGACTGTGAGAAGCATAGCAGATCAAGTAAACATTGCTGGAGAAACAGTTAGAAAAATCTTAACTGAAAATCTTGGCATGAGAAAGGTGTGTGCAGAAATGATCCCAAAGGAGCTCACCAATGAAGAAAAGCAAAGGAGAGTCCAAGTTTGCCAAGAACTTTTGGAGAGACATGATGTTTTGGGCTGTGTTATCACTGGTGATGAAACATGGGTGTACCAATACAATGCTGAAACACAGCATCAAAGTGCACAATGGAAGTCAGCCAGTTCTCCATGACCACAAAAGTTCTATCAGTCCAAATCGAGTCAAAACGATGTTGCTAACCTTTTTTGGTATCAGAGGGATTGTTTATTAATTAGTACCAATCGCATTGGAACATCCTCCCTACTCACCTGATCTGGCCCACAATGACTTTTTTCTTTACCCAAAGATTAAAGGAAAAATTGAAAGGAAGACATTTTTATGACATTCAGGACATCAAGGGTAATACGATGACAGCTCTGATGACCATTCCAGAAGAGTTCCAAAACTGCTTTGAAGGGTGGACTAGGCACTGGCATCGGTGCATAACTTCCCAAGGGGAGTACTTCAAAGTACTCATAGTGATATTCAGCAATGAGGCTTGTAGCACATTTTCTAGGACGAGTTCGCCAACTTGTCAGACCGTGTATGGTACAGCCTCAGACTGGTCCCAACAGGGTGGACTCTAGCTTGTTCCACGAACCCTCCTGTACTGAAATTGCACCTAGCCACCATCCAGACCATGTTACAGATTGAACTTCATGGATGCACAGAGATCTAAGCAGTACACGGAGTGGATGAGCAAATCCTATCTCTTATGCCTGCCTCTCTTCCTCTTGGCCCATCTTTTTACTCCAACTGCTGCTGCGGCTCTCAGCCAATAGTTCACCTCAGCTGTATAGCACATCACTTTCTGCCGCAAATTTCCTCTCTCCTCCATGCGAAATGCCTGTAGGAACCCAGTCAGCCATTCTGAAGCATGCCTGTAGCTGAAAAACGTAAGGGAAATAACTGCACGAGACAACTCTTGACCAATGGTAAGCGGAACTAGTAGACAATTACCTGCTTTTCCCGTCTGGAGGGAAATTTTCATGTACATTCCACAGGGCTCCTCAGACATCCCTAGAACTAAGACCATTACTCCCAGAGGCAACAGGCCAATCACATATGCTTCATGGGCTTTCCCTGAGTGCCTGTCTCACTCATACCAGTCTCCCACTTGTTCTTAGATCACTTCCTAACATCAACTATCTATATACAAGCTTTCTCTCAGGCTCTGCATTTTGGGGTACCCCAGGCTCATACAAGGATCAAATGAAAGAATTGTTATAAATATGCCTTAAGTGCTAAAACCAATATATTAATGTAAGTCAGTTAGCCCTACACAGCATGCTGTTCCTCCTATAGCACTGATTTTATTCTGCCTCTGCAGGTTCAACTGTCACTCTACTGTTTCAAGACTGAACTACAAAGCATGGGGTAGCATTATTTTATCAAGCAATACTCTGTTACTATCATCTTCATGACCTTATGAGGTAGGTGGGCATTACTATCTCCATGCTATAAAGGAGGAAAGAGAGGCCAGGTAGTCCAACTGTTATGCTCAAGATAGGATGCTAGCCCAAACCTGACCTCCAAAGCCTAGTCTAAGCCATTTTACTTCTGTTCCTGACATGGACTCCACCTGCCCTGTCTTCTCACCCAATAGTGGCCCCCAATCCTGCCGTACCCAACACACTTTGCCCTTTCACATTCTGGTTTTGCCCTGTCAGCCCTGGGAATTTCAGAGCCTAGATCAAATGCCATCTCCTTAGGCAGGACTTCTCCCCCATCAGCTGGCCTCCATCGCTTTCCTAAATCTTTCGTATTTTTTACCACACTGCTTCATTTACCACTGGGGCAGAAGCTAGACAAGAGCTTAGGTATTAAGTGGTACCAGATACTTAATAAGCACTCAACTAATTGCTGAATAAACAGTTTTCAGAGTGTGTACTCCTTAACCACAGGGCCTAAGTTTGTCTAACTAACTGCTGCATTCCCAGCACATAGCACGCTGCCTGGCTCATAGTAGACACTCATTTGTTGAATGACTGAATGAATGACCACACATCTGTTTCTTCATCAAAGTGTGAACACTCACAAAGTAAGGATTCCACAATGTCCAGCAAATGTTGAATCAAAGTCACATTAAGAAAGAGAAACTGGTTAGTGATTAATAGGAGATTTATTTAAACAATAATACATATAGTCATCGTTGCCAGACTTAATATGAGATGTTAAATTTTCGATCCAATTTTCCTTCCTGGATAAGTTTTTCTTTCCTATCCTGCATAGACAGAAAAAAAAAAAATTAAAAACAATGCATTTTAGCACAGAGCCCATGGAATAACTCAAACACAGCAATGCAATGCTCCAAATCTAATTCCAATCCCTCACTATCAAAAGCCTATATATGAGTGAGGAAGTAGTGGTCTGAAGAAATAAAGGACTAAGAAAACGCTGCTATTGAAAAAATACTTTACCCACATTTTGGTAAGTAGAATTATATTACCTCACTGAAAAGCATACATCGAAAGCAAAATACAAATACATTCTTGGTTAACTGTAGCCTACCTTTCTGTCAAGCAATAATTCATGAGATAATCAAAATACAGGGTCCAGCACAAAAAATGCCCCTTTTATATGAGCTAGTAATCTATACCAAATCTTTTATTACAAAATCATATGCATGTAATTCTGTAACGTAACAATATCACACTCAAGCACACTATGTGACATTTTAGGGTGTTACTTCTGCCAAACCCTGTGTCTATACTCTAACAGGAGAGTAGATGGGCTGGTTTGAGGCAGAGCTGAACTGGTAGGCTCCAGTCTGATGGCACCATGATGTCGGGGTAGGGGGGTGGGGCAGGGCTGGAGTTCTAGTACCAGAGTAGTCCAATGTCAAAGATAAGCTTGGCTTTCTCTGCAAACATACCAGGGCTGTCTGGAAAAAAATGCAGCCATAAATGCCTCTATGTTTCATATCACATGGCTGCGTACTTTCCAGACAGCCCTCGTATATCAAGCCTTTGATGGCAGTGATTCCCAGCACAGCTCCTTTTGCTTTTCTGTTGTTAGGGTATTAATAAGTTTTAACATTAATTTCCAAAATGTCACCAACATGACTAGAATTCAAGCAAACGGGGAACACACTAAATAAATTATATATATATACACTAATACTTAACCCAATAGACCTCCTTTTTAAAAAACAAATGAACTAAGAAAACTAAATACAAAAATCTGCAAAGATAATATCTACAGGTTAATCAGAGTAAGAAAGTTTAACTTCTACATACCTTCTAATGAGAAAAAAAATTAACTTTTAAAAAGTTGTTTCTGTGTTCTCTTAATATTCACAGTATAATTTCCTTACATTATCTAAAACACACCAGGAAAATTTTCATGAGCTAAATTCAAGTTTTAGAAATATAAATTAACTAATTTATTAAATTCTAGAGCACCCATTAAACTAGAAAGACCCACAGACTATAGTGATTTTTAATAAAGTGTATTTCTATATGAGTTGAAACTATAAAGAAATAAAACCAAATATATAATTCAAACTATGTTTTGTCTCTTGCTTGAAAGGAATAAAGATACAAGAAGAAAGGAAGTGAAGGAAGAGTAGAGGGCTAAGACTAGAGGCACACTAGTGACAATCATCACAAGAAAGAGCTGCAGCTGGCACAGTGGGCACCTACCAACAAACAAACAACAAACCTAAGGTCCTAATACTTACTCTGTCAGTTTTGAAAACGTAATACCAGAAGAGGAGAGGCCCAATTCCAAACAGAGCTCCTAAGAGTGACGTTTTGGGAGTGGGTCTAAAATTGGGATAGACATTTGCTGATCTTGCGTAAGTCCAACGAATCAAGGCAGGATCTTCCTAATGAAAAGAAAAAGTTATAGGAACTTAAGCAAAGCCACACTGAGAAACAATCCCATTGGGAGTTTCCGGGAGCTTAAAAGATGCCTTTTGTTCCCTACTAAGTTCAGGGTATAGCTGACTATTCTTAAATAGCTTCAGGGAAGAGCTTTCATTTCTAGTATTTGTTGATCCTGTTCAAATCCTTCAGAATTTAAAAGACTCTTAGCCTTCAGCTTTCTATTTATTTAAGATTTAAGAATCCTAATCTTTTTAAAGCTGTCAGAGAAACACTTTTTTCTTTGATCATTTTTATCTATTCTTTTCCGGACGGTTTTTAGCTTTCTTGTCTTTCTTGAAGTGTAACCAACCAGACATTATTTCTGATGAAGGCAAACAGATTTCATAGGCTCTAGCATGCTTTGTTTCCAGACCCCTTCTAATGTTACTCCAATATTGGTTTTTCCAGGCTACAAATAAGCTGCAGAAAGGTGAAGACTAAGGTAGGCTAACTACGAACTTTAAGTTTCCTAAGCTGACTCGTCTGATATTTTAAGAGCAAAACATTACATTTCACACTATTAAAATCATTTTGTAGAAAGGACAAGGCTCTTGTTAAAGAAAAATAATCAGACTGTCTTGTCTACGAAAAAAAGTAATTGTCCATTTTACTATATTTATACTAGAATAACTATGTAAGAATAGCAAATCTACTCCAAACACATAATTAAATTTAATTAAATCCCCAAATGAATTTACAAAATTATCTGCCCCAATTAACTGACAGATAAAAATAAGAAGCAAAATCAGTTTTAAAACTTTAATACTAAGCTGTAAGAACATTCAAGGTCCTAACCAATTGCAAGAAGTCATGGTTGACAGGACTAAAATAATGAAACTGGATCTTCAGAAATAGTAAAGGTGAAGACAAAGATAAAGGTTCAAGGGGATGCTTGAGCTCAATACATCCCTTCTGCTATCAATGTATCTGAACGACTCTCCCATGATTCTCAATCTGCCAATGACATATCTGTCTTCCAGAAACATACCTGTCTTCATAAAAATATCAATAGTCCTATGACCATAGTTCACTGAGCGTGGTACTGTTGTTAAGAGAGGTTCCAAAACACATGTTGTGGGAGACAGTTCTTTGACTCCACTCTGTGTCCAAAGGACTCCCAGTAGCATGTGACATCATGAACACTTCTTTTGAAATCATTTCTTCACTTGGCTTCCAAGGCACATATCAGCTTGGTTTTCCTAACTCTGGCCATAGTCTCTTTTGCTCTCTTCTTCCTACTCCCTGATCTCTTTTTTTGTTTGTTTTCTGGTAGTTCCCTGGCTGAGAATTGAACCCAGGCCACAGCGTTGAGAGCGCTGAAGCCTTAGCCACTACACCACCAGGGAACTCCTACTCACTGATCTCTTAATACTGAATCTCAGACCTTGCTGGTCTTTCCTATCAACACTCACTCCCTTGATGAAGTTGCACGACTTTAAATACCCATCTATAGGCTAATGACTCCCAAAATTACACCTCTAGCCCTAGGCCTCTCTATCCTGAACTCCAGACATAATACTCAACTACCTGCTTAGCACCGACATGTCTAACAGGCATGTCCAATGTGATGTGTCCCAAACTGATTTCCCAATATTCCACAGCACCTTCATCCCTGCTCCTCTCACTCTTCTCCATCTTGGTCAAAAGCAAGTTCATTCTTCAGTCACTTAAGTCAAGAATTTTGGAGTCATCCTGACCCCTCTCTTTGTCTTACACAATGACCTACAGGGCCTGGTGGGATCTAGTCCCAGGTACCTTTCTGACCTCATCTCTTCCTACTCTGCCCTTACCTTTCTCCTAGCCACAGTGGTCTCTTCAGTATCTGCAATTAACCAGGTTTGCTCCTGCCTAAGGACGCTTGCACTTGCTGTCCCCTTTGCCCAAAATGCTACTTTCCCAGCTCCCTCGCCTCACTTCAGATCTTCACTCAAATGTCACCTTCCCTGGGCCTATGTAAACCGCAGCTGTTCGCCCTTCCTCCTACATACACACACTCCTAATCCCTTCCTGACTTTATTTTTCTTATCATTTAGCACTGTCTAACATGCTACATGATTTAATTTTAACATATTACTTGTCTCCTCCACTAGAAAGAAGGCACTATAAGGACAGAGGCCTTTGCCTATTTTGTTCTCCACTGTTAACCTAAACATCTAAAACAGAGCCTGGCCTATAATAGACCTTGAGCATTCATTTATTCACTGAATCAATCATTCTTTAAGATCAGGCAAGTAATTTCCATGTATTGACCTATATATGATTAAGTGTGAGGCATTCATTTAATGAACAAAACAACCAATGAGGCAGGTATCACCACCTGTTTTACAGGACAACATTGAAACTGCCATGGGTCACAGAACTGGAAAAGAGAAAATCTGGAGCATAATCTCAGCTGTCTGGCTCGAGGCCTTATCCAGCATAACAAACCCAACTGTGTAAGTATGTGTAGAACAAGTATCTCTCCACACCTTCTTCCCAAAGGTTTTGTCTGAAATAGCCAACTGGGTAAGGAGATGCTTTGGATTACAAAGACCAAGGTTCAAACTCTGCTCATTATGCTATGACCATATTGTCTTCTTATCTGTAAAATGGGGATAGTAATAGAGCTTAACTCTCTGAATAGTTGTGATATTTGAAAAATATTCAAAAAGGGTTTAGATAGTGAAAGGGACATTGTAAATTTCCTTCAATGCTTACAATCTCCAAAAATTCCTAGAGAACACTAATGCAACTGTTGGGAAAAGTCTTTTTAAAAAAATTATAGTTGATATATTTAAACAGCTCTTGTACAGAAAATTATCGACAAGCACACTTTATATAATAATATATTATATACACTTATATACATACTGTTATATAATATATACATACTGTTATATAATATATATTATATAAAGTATAATATATATGTTGTTATATAATAATAACTTTGAGTTTACTGGGAGTGTATTATGTGATGGGAATGTTACACAGACTATCTCATTTAACCCGATTCTATAAATAATGCACTAACATTCCCAACATGAAGAAGATCAGGAAACTAAGATTCAGAGGGGTTAGACAAATTGCCCAAGGTCGTGTAGCTTGCTAGTATGTAGTGACTACAAAGCCCCTAGCTGCAGTCTTTTGGATCTTTAAAAATATAAACTGGAGAATCACTATATTCCTATCAGGAGAGAAAGAGCAACCTTGCCATGAACTGTGAATTGAAAGGTGGAAAAATGCTTTAAAAAAACAAAAATACACACACATAACACGTTTTGAAACGCATTACAAGCCTGGCATTATACTAGCCATAGTTATCTCATTTAATCCTCCAAACAGCCTAAGATAGTAAATACTGTTCCCATTTTTCTGATGGGAAAGCCGAGGATAAGCAGCAGAGTTGAGTAACTTTCTCAAGATCACCCAGGCGTGAAGAGATCCAGCCAGGATTCCAACCCAGCCAGGGCTAAGTCCAGAACCCGTTCTCATGATCACCAAACTCTCTGCCCAATGTTAAAGGGCTAGCGGGTTGGTCTGCTCTCTTGGCCTTGAAGAGGGCCAATATCTAAGATACTGATCAGGAACGGTGAGCACCCCGCCGCGAGGTCCCCCTTGACCAGCGTGGGCTGCCAAGCCTGAGGGGACCGCCCGAAGTCTGGTCCTCCATTCCCCGACCCCGGCCGACCCCCACTCACGATGAGCCCTCGGCGGCTGGGGTCGTTGTACTGAAGTAGGTACTCCCTTTTAAGCCGAGATCTTAAAGCCAAACGCTCAGCTTGCGCTTTCCGGGTTTCCGGAGATATATCATATTCTCCCGGGTCGAGGGTAGGGGGCAAGGTGGCCAGTCTCGATGGCTCGTACTTGGGGAACTTCATCTTGGAACCCGGCGTTTAACTGCGCCTGCGCGGCCCTGAGGCCCGCCCTATTCTGACCTTCATCCCGAGGAAGTGCGCTTGCGCGTTAGCCGAAGGTTGGCACTGGAGTTTAGCAAGGAGTTCAACTTCCTTTCCCAACCTTCCTCACGGTCCTGGCTCGCTAAAAGCGATCTGCGCGTGCGCAACGTGCTTTCCGCGCCTTCCCTACTGCACGCCCTTCTCCTACCCTCCTTCTCGCTCCCGCAATCTATCGCTTATTATTTCTCTCTCATTACCTTCTCTACTGACATAACAGAGCTTATTATGTGAAATTGAGCTGTGTGGGACTGGCAGAGACGGGAAATCAGACTGTGGAGCCCTGTTTCAAAGTGTGTCCATTCAAGCTGTGTGATCTGGAGAAGGCACTTAACGTCTCTGAGCTTCCTCGTCCATATCCTGGAGATAATGACCCCTATTCCGTCCACCTAGCAAAGTTGTGAGAATTAAATAAGATAATAAATGGATGCCAAAGTGCTTTGCAAAACTTAATGCCCTACCTAAGAAAAAGAGAAAAGGATTTTCTGTACATTACTAACATTCGATCCATATAACGTAAGAAAAAGCATATTTTTCATAGGCATGAAATAATGTTTAACAGGAAAATTAAAAGTGTTGCCTGCCTGACTATAGGTAAGAAAAACAAAAAGAGGTATTGAATAAGGCTCCTGAAGAAACAATATCTTAGCTAAAATACTAAAATTTCTTCTCTGACCTAAAATCCTTAGCACTTTTCAGGTGCTAAGAATGAAAAACGAACGTCCTTAGAGATATGAAAATATGCATAAGGGCATTGTATCTTTCTGTGAAAGATGATGTCAGGGGGTAAAGAAGGCTTGCCGAAATGTAACCTCCATTCCTACTGATACTTTCCCTTCTCCACTATCACCAAAGGAAAAGAGTACTAGTCAGACATTCCTCGGGGACAACATGTAAATATTATTTCCATAACCCAGGCAAGGAAAGCTGGCTCAAAAGAGAGTTTCAGCTTGGATGAACCATGATTAAAGTTTCTAGGGACATGTAGGCACATTGGAAAATAGTTGCTAGGCAGAGAAGGGACCTAGAAAATGTTGGCACTTGAGGTGATGAGCAGCACTGCTGTCAAACTTATTCAACATTTTAATACTGTTTTGAAATATTTATTAAGCACCCACCATGTAAAGCATACTGCACACCTGTCAGTCAATCTTCTAGGCTTAGTGGTAAAAATACAAAAGAAATAAAGGATGTGATCTTTTGTCTTTGAGGAGCTGACAATCAGGCAGTACAGAAAGAACAAACAGAATATGCTAATATTTGCAAAGCAGTTTGATGTCCAAATGAATCTATTAATAGAGCAAAATGGGCTCGTGAGAATGTAGGCTGAGAGAATGTAGAAAAAAGAAATTTGAGACAAATCACACTAAATTTTAAAGGGAAAATAGAGAAAGCTGTTTTTTAAACGAAGGTGTTTTAAATTACTAAGAAAAGAAAATGAAAAAGCAGGAGCAACTTGTAAATTCTAAAAAGTCTTTACATTGATAAAGTTACAAAAACCTTTTGTTTATAGATTAGACGCTGATCTAAGGGTATTTTGAAAAAAAAGAAAACAAAAAAGAAAGGAGTACAATGGGTACAAGCCAGCTGACAAAATTAAAAAGGGCTTTTTAAGGTTAAGAGAGAGGAAGACAAAAAATAAACATCATTTTATTTTAAGTTCAGGTGGTTAGTCCCACATTTGCTTGTTTAGCATAAGGATTTCTTATGATGATTGCTTAAAATATGGAGTCCTAGATTCTGTTCTGCTCTTGAAGGTTCAGACTTGGTCTGGCAGGGGAACCCAGGAGTCTGTATATTTTTTTACAATTTCCTGAGGGCATTCTTACAATATTGCATGTTTGAGAAACAGAGATGAGTCCAAGAAGTCTTCTTTCTCTCTTCCTTTTCCCAGAAAAAATGTCCTCTTAGAGTGAATCTATTTAACATGAAGACCTAGGTTCCAGAATGAAGGAAAAAAAGTCTTGATTAGGGCTTTATCTTGAAATAATGCTACCAAAAATTTATGAAAATGAGTTTCATATTTAACACATTTTGGTTACATTTACAACTGTGTGCTAGTCCTGATAAATCAAATGGTAAATTGTGGGGACTTTATTTTTATATAGCTCATTATCCTTAACTTTACATTTGATCTTTGCAATAGGGTCATATTTGCAGAAGTATTGGAGGGCTTTGCCCAATTTTTCCAAGGTCCTCTCTTAATCCTCTGAAACTATTATTTCCTTGAGCGACATTGATGTAACTATCATTCTTACTGATTTTCTCTTTTTCACTTGTTACCTAGTCCAACTCCGTGAGATCCTCCTTTATTAGTGACTTTGCATGTGGATCTAGCTGTTCACCAATATTACTTCCATCAATTTGATAAAATTCCATATCTTCCCTAAGATTTTCAATGGATTTGTATTGTATTTGAGGGCTGGCTATTTCCAAATGGATGGCCAAGGCTTTGGTAGGGGTAGGTATAAACACTAGGGTTCACAGATGGAGCAATTTAGGTGGGGAGCAATTCCACAAGGGGTCATTGCATCAATGAATGTTTCATGTTTTGAAGACTTTTACTTCTCTAGGAAATCTCCTAATATAATTTCTCAGAATTTATTGGTACATGGATTACAAAAAGTAAATATACTTACCTGCATTTGGCTAGAAGGAGGTGAATTGGAGGAGAGAAGCACAAATAGGCAGGTTTGTTCAAACCATATGAGGGGGCAGGGTTTCAGGGAACTGAAGATGGGCCCGGGAATCCAGAAACTGTAAAAAGCAGGGAAGTGCAGCTTGTACCATACGAAGAACATTCCTTCTCTTAATTGGGTCGGACCACAGGTTTATTTGTGAACCAACTCCCAAATGTGGGTTGAGAACATGTAAATGACCAAAATCGGTATAAGCCTTTAATCACATTAAGAAAATTCCCTTAAAAGAAACATTTTTTTCTTTAATCATGAATGAAGGATAAAGATCAAATGCTGTTTCTAAAGCTTTTGATCTATTGGCATATGTGTTTTCTCTGTTAATCTGAGAAAAAGATAGAGAACCTTGGTAGGTTGTTGCGATGTGGACTCTTTTTGCATTCTGGAATTAAATTTACTTTGTGGCCATGATACGTTTTTTAATGTACTGATGAATTACATTTATTAGAATTTTATTACAATTTTATCATTTATGTCCATTGGCTCTAAAATTTTCTTTTTCTTATTTTGTTCTTGTATAGTCTGGGTAATATGTTTACACGAAATGAGTAGAATAGGTTTTCTTCTGTTTAAAAATAAATTCTCATGATGATGGAAAGAGAACTCACATTGGGTGCTGAACACATAATGCAACACATGGACAATGCACTGTAGAATTGTTCACCTGGAACCTATGTAATTCTTGTTAACCAATATCACCCCAATAAGTCTACCAATAAAAAATATATTAAAAAATAATAAAATAAAAATAAATTATCCAAAACCATTTGTAGAAGACGGGGACTATATTCCTTGAAGGCTTGGTAATTCATAAAACTGCCCATTTTTTTTCAGTAGAGATCTTTGGCTTTCAGTTTAGTTTCTGTAATAATTGTTTGTTTGTTCAGGTTTTCTTTTTCTTCTGGATCAATTTTGGTAATTTACATTTCCTCAAATATCTTGTTTTAAACATATTGTCCATATTAATAAATATTAAGACATAATATTTAAACATATTAAGTTTCTAATGTCATCTTAATTATTTTTCAGTCTCCACTGTCTTTACAATGATGATCCTCCTTTTGCTTCTAATATTGTTTACTTGTCGTTTCATTTTTTCCTTCATCCATTCTGTTAGGGGTTTGTCTACCTTGTCTTTTCAGAATACACATTTCTTATTCTGTTAATCATCTCTTCTACTTATTCTATTTTTCTTGAGATTAATATTCCTTTTTTATCTACTTAAGCAGAATGCTTATTTCATTCATTTTTGTTTTACTTTTTAAATTTTCATGCATATAATTTGATACATTCAATTTTAGTTACATCTCCACAAGTTCTTGTTAGTATTTTCATTGTCATGTATTTTATAATTTTGTTGTCTGAGTATTTCATAATTTCCATGCTTTTTTTCTTAACTCATGAGTTATTTAGAAATACATGTTTCACTTTCCAAGAGATTTTTTGTTTTATCTGTTTTTTTATTGTTAATTTCTACTTTAATTGCCTATTGTCAGAGAACTTTGTATGATATTAGTCCTTTGAAATTCACTGAGTCTGTCTTTGGGACTTCATATGTGGTCAGTTTTTTGTTTGTTTTAATAAACCATTTTTTGGGGGAAATTTAACAAATATATAGAAAAATGCACAAATCATACATATGCTGTTCAGTGAATGAGTTGTTACAAATGAACACACCCTGGTCATCATAGTCATTTTTATAATAGTTCCATGTGAGCTTAAAAAGAAGGTATATTTTATAGTCATTCAGTACAAGTTTAGATCAAGCTTATTAATTGTGTGTTTTGGATCCATACCTTTATTCATCTCTGTCTACTTAATCTATTTCCAATATAGAGATGTATTATAATTTCCCAATGCCATTGTGATTTGTTAATTTCTCCTTGAGCACGATTAGAATACACAGGATGAATTGAAGGTGATAGGGAAACATTTTAATGTCTATGCATCTGTGAATTGGTTTTACCATAAAGGCAAAGCAACTCATACATAATGGTTTGCTTGCTCCATCCATTTAGTGTGCTGTATACAAATCAACCAGGCAAAAAAAAAAAATTCTGCTTAAAATATACAGTACACTTAGAAACACATCTGTCATGTAGACATATCCAAAAGCTTATGAATATTACATTTTGCATTCTTCTTTAGAGACAGCTTTTTTGTCCTAGTCTTAGCACAGATCTGTTCTTATTACTAAAGTCACTTACATAAGCATATATTTGTACTTGAAAGGAACAATAAGTTTCCTATGAAATGTAAGGTGACATTTTCTTACAAATTGTCAATTTAACATAAAATTAAGCCTCTTAGCTGAGGCTACTTCATGCTTTCTTCTTTGGGATAAAGTACTGCCCAATCATCATCTTTTTGCTTGGAGAGAGCAATAGCTTGCTAGTTGCTTTTCTTACATATACCCACACTCGCCGTGCTCCCATTTCTTTTCCATATAGCAGCCAGACCAGCCTTTTTAAGTATACATTATTCTAGTGCCCCTAATTCCACTCATATGTGACTTGAAGATTTGGCGAGGTCTGCTCCCTGCCTCTTCAGCTACCCCTGGCTCCGTGCTCCCCACCAGTCTTTGCTCCAGCCACACCCGCCTCTCCTGGGCTCCTTCAGTCTACAGGGCCTCTGCACCCACGCCTCACTCTGCCATAAACATTACCACTATGCGCCTACTCATCTTCCTGAACTCATTCAGCTCTGTAGCCCCTGAACTAACCAACAAGGTCAAATCCCCCCATGAATGTTCATAGTATTGTAGACCTTTCCTTCAGAGACCTCTCCTTCATAACACTAATTACAATCTTAATTTTACATTTTTTATTATTTAGTTAATTCTTGTCCTCCCCACCACACACACACACAGACACACACACACAGACACATACACAGACGCACACACACAGACACACACACACAGAGACACACACACAGACACACAGACACACACAGACACACACACAGAGACACACACACACTGACACACACACAGACGCACACACACAGACACACACACAGACACACACACAGACACAGACACACACACACAGACACACACACAGACACAGACACACACACACACACACACACATGAATGTAGGCTCTTTGAAGACCAGCACCACATCACGCCTGGCTCCCCTTGCACTACAACATCAGCAAAGTGCCTGGCATGTAATAGCAGGGATAAACGAACACATGACAGTTGCCTTTCCTCACTTCAAACTGAGTATATTAACCACCCCTACACCCCTCTTGCTGCCTCTGCTTTCATCTCTTGCTCACTTCCAGGCCATACTTTATACTCATCACCTCTCCCCCTGTTGCCCCCCACCCCAAAATTCAAGTCCAAAAGCATTGTCCAGTAATGTAGATTTTCCCTGAAGATTGTGTGTGGTTACAGGGGCAGGGGTACATCACAAAGCAAAATGCCCATTTAACATCTCTGCTTTTCCCTGTAGTCCTACCTCTACAGCAGCAGAGGCTCTCTTAACCCTCTTCCTTTGCCCCACTGCCAAGTTTGCTCTGGGAGTACCCCCAGCCCAGCTGCCTCCTTCTCCACCTGCTTCCAAGTCTATGCTCAGCAAAACAAAACACCGCCATAGGCCATGCCATGACTCCTAGAGTCCTTAGCTCATAGGGCCACTTGTGTTTTTAAAAATTTGGAACAGAAAATGGTGTCCCTTTGTCCATTGTTTCCTTTGCTTGGTGATATTCTTACCTCCGTCAGTGCCATCCTATGCTATCCCTACTGTCTGTGGCTGACTGAAATCTTCTGTTCATCAAAGTCCACTTCAAAATGCCCCATCTTCTGGACCCCTTTCCATAAAACCCTTAAATAGAGGTGGTTTTTCTCTTCCCTAAATATGCAAACTGAAATATACAAATAATGCCCTTTTTCCATGAGCTGGTAATCTGTACCAAATCTTTTATTACAAAACCATAAGCCTGTGTGGTTACGATTTTGTAATAAAATCGTAACTAAAGTGCAGGCGTTACTTCTGCCAGATCCTGTATTATTTTTTTTTTAATTCTACTTGGTATTACAGACAATGTTATGGTTATTTTTCTCTCCCTGTCCTTTAAGAGCAAGTTCTGTTTCATGCTCTACTCATCACCTGAAGACTCTGGCTCAGGATCCTGTCTGTGCTCAGCAGGCTCCAGTGCTGGCTGAATTACAAAAAAAAAAAAAAAAAAACAACAACAACAAAAAAAACATTTTGTATTTCTTTTCTTGGGTTTTGGTAAAAGGCTCTTCAAGAAAGCTACCTAATGTCATGTTTCTAAATGACAAATATCCAATATCTCAATTTCAGAGTCAGCCAACGAAAACCACTCTCCCCTGTGAAGGAACACGGTAGATACTATGGGTGGGTGTAGTGTGGCTTTGGTTTAACTATCTTGGGGAGTAGATCTCTATCCAGGTGAAAGATATAGTTGACATTTTTGCCTGTGTAGACTCCGGCTTTCTAAAATGCAGCACCAGTCTGGCCTCTGAAAAGCTATCAGAGCTTCCGAAAAAGTTAGAATCTAACTTGTGACTTGTTAAAAATGCCAAGGAGATGGCTAACTTAAAATGTTGGCATACAAATGTAACCTGCTGCCTTCTAGGGAGAGACCTATTGCTAGTGGTTTGTGTTCTCATTAGTATGATCTTCGGGTGAACAGATCTCTCAGGGTTTTATAGTCACCTTGATCAAGCAATGTGGGTGGGGGCCCAGTGATAGGATTTGCTTCATGTGCATATGGCTAACTGAGGGCCCCTAAGATCAAACTCACCATCACTTTCTCAGATTTTCTACCAAATTGTATTTGTCTTCGCAACCTGAAACCATAAATATCTTTAATTTCTTTTATTCTTATAAATACTCATAGCTTCATTACCTTGGATTAAACAAGGATAAAAAGTAAAAGGAAGTTCTTTGGTTTGTTTTTTAAATATTTTTATTCTAAAAGTAATATATCACCATTATAGGAAAATTAAAAATGGAAAGGAAAATTAAAATATGAAAAATCCGTATTTGTACAACGTAAGGACAGTCTCAATATTTTTAACGTTTTTCTTCCAATCTTTATTCCATGCCGAGGATGTTTATAGAAAATTGTAACCATGCTATAGATATACTATATTCTGCTTTTTCATTTAAGTTTTTAAATAAACATTTTTCTATAGTCTTGATGATGGATAATAATATCTATAATATTATGGGAACATAATATTATGTAACAAGAGAAATATCATTATAATTTAATATGATCCAACTAGAGGAAATAATTTCATAATTTACTTATCCCCTCTACTTGATCTGAAAGTTGGTTTTTAAAAAATTATAAGTACTTAAATAAACAGCACTTGTCTAATCATTTTACACTTACGAAATTATTTGGTTTTTAATAGTTTATCTTTGTTCTTTCCCTTGTTGACTCAGGTGCTGTGCCCACCTTTAGCTTTTGGCACCTCCTACCAATCCCATGAGGCTCTGGGGTAAACAGGCTTTCTATTTCCTTGACACTCCTCATTTGGTCTATGGACTCTCATTGCCCTATCATCCCTGCCCAAGAGAGTATACTGTTAATTAATTTCTCTTGGTTTAGCCTCATCCTAAGCAGAAGCAGGCCAATTCCAAAAAAATTAACTTAGTGGGAGCCCATTTGCAAACGGCCACTTCTCTGAAGAGCAAGTTGACCTAGAGCCAACCACCGGGGTGAGCAAACCTGACAACGATGCAACACAGCAGACTTTGGAGCCAGTCACGTGGAGCTTCAGAGCCAGACCCCTCTCCCAGTGTCCCTGCAATTTACCACCATGGCATCTCTAGCTTCAGCTTCCTCATCTGTGCAATGGATCCCAAGATGGAGTTTGGAGATACAATGAGATCACGCACACAAAGCACCTGATGTAGGACCGTCACGGCAGGGCATGATCCAAAGTCATTTGACACTTCTTCCTCTCTGGAGAGTGGTGGTAAGGACCACATGGTTGGCAAAATGAATAATGTTCTACATCTGAATCCCAGTTTCTTCTCTCTTTTAAAATCCAACTCCTAACAAGTCTGCTTGTTAAAAGAACCAGCCCTCCTTGTCTTGTAAATATTCTAAAAATATAAAACCCAATCAAAGATTTAAAACACACTTTTGTGGTTGTTTCATCGCAAGTGTTAAAGTCAGCTGAATATGGATGTCCTTTCAGGAGCATTTTTAAAATATCAGGTAATTTTTTTTATTATGGAAAATTTCAACTACACAGAAAAGTAGAAGACATGATATAATGAATCCCATATACTCATCATCTCTGAGCCTTTACAATTTTGCATATTTTGCCAATGTGTCGTTTTGTCTATCCTCTCTACGTATGCATTTCACTTCTCTTTTTGCTGGATCATTTTAAGGCAACCCCTGACAGTGTTTCATTTTACCCATAAATACTTCTCCATGGATTTCTAATAGTTAAGAAAGTTTCTTCCCTACATAACCACAATGGTATTTATTATCACACATAACAAAATTATCAATAATCTCAGGAGCATTTTAAAAATAGATTGTGGAAAAAGCAAGCCAAAGAAATGAGTAATGCAGAATTTCGAGCACTGTGGCGAGCAGTTTGGGAAGATGCTTTTGGCGAAGGGGGTACTTTTACTCTTGCAAATGACGTAATGGAGCCAGATGCCACTTTCTCCTATATATATGAGAGTGATTCACTTTCTTACCCCCCAGATATATAACCTAGTTCAGTTCAAGACTTCAGCACCCAATAAGAAGTTCAAGCTCAAGACCTAGAGTCCTTGTAGAGTCTTTTCCCTTCTCCCCTCTATCTGCACATCATTTAACTAGTGTTGGAGTCCTAAATCTCAGGGTAAATATTACCCACATCATCCCCTCCTCTCCATTCCCACCTCTGGTCCTTTCACCCAGGCCCCCATTATCTATCTCTGCACTGAGGTATTGAATGGTCTTCGTTCGAGTTCCCTCAGAAACAGAGCCTGAGACAAGGGTTTGAGTAGAATTAATTTTTTTGAGAGGCATTCCCCAGAGACCCTGGGAGCTGTTAGGGAGTGAGGCAGGGAGGTGAAAGAGCCAATACAGGATATGTTATCAAGCACTGCAGGGCACTGGAGCTCCATCCCACCGGGAAACTCTGGGAGACCCTACAGAATATACCTCACAGTCGTCCCAACTGGCAGGTAAGGGAGCTGTGGTATTTATCCACCAACTCTCCACGCATCATTGTTTGATGGCTGCTCTCAGGAGCAAGGACTCCTCAGCACTCCTAGCCTGAGCTGTGTTGGGTTGAGCACGCTGCAAGCTGGAACACAGAGGACCATAGGCCCTCAGTGTGTAGTGGGGAACACCAAGGGGACATGGCAGGGCACCAACAGCATCCACTACATTCCCTCCCTTCTTGCTCTTCCCACAGAGAGGCCAGTGAGAACATCCTGAAGTGCACATGAGAATCTAACAGTCCTCTCTTCAATTAGAAGGGCCTGTGGATCATGCTGAACACCAACCTTGTTTACTTCTTCTGATGGAAGTGACTGTCTTGATTGGTACTGAACCATCTGATTCTGGTCACCTGTGTCATACCTTCTCCAAGTGGCCAAGGTTTGGATTGGACTTTGAGTAACTACTTGGGAATTCAATGGATAGATAATTTTATTCATATGTTTGTAATTAAAGCAATATTGATTTACAGAAAAAGTTGGGACGGGACCACTGATTGCCTCATATGGGTTTCACTGGTGCAGCTCTTTACTTCTCTACGGTTTTACATAATGCTTCCCAGGCAGTGGACTGCCTCTCTCCGCCCCCCCCCCCCCCCCCCCCCCCCCCCCCCCCCCCCCCCCCCCCCCCCCCCCCCCGGTGCCACTGCACCAAAGCTATCGTGGCAATCCTTTGTTCTTCTGTATGCAGTCACATTATCTGGGAATCTGTGTGATTTACAAGCTTACATAACTTCCCAAATGAGTCAGCACCCTCATCAGGAAGGCGGCATGGTGGAGTGAAAAGAACACAGCATTTGGTGCCTGAAAGAACAAGCTTAGTTCCTGCATCTGCCACTTGCTATGTGTTAGACAAGTGCCTCTGCCTTCAGAGCCTCAGTTTCTCCCCCTCACAAATAGGGGTTAGAGTACTACCTAGGAGAGCTGTTATAAGGATGAAATGAGGCAAAGGACATTCAGCGTGATATATAACAAGGCTTGAATCGGTGTTCACCTTCCCCATCCTGTATCCTGATTTTACACATCTAGCAGCAAGTTCTTGAACCTTACTGATAGGCAGCGAGTAGGAAATGCTGATTTATCTGTGTCTGCTTTTAGCACTAGTGCATTTTAGATGAAAATCTAAATCAGTCTTTTGTCAAGAAAGATTGTTCATGCTCCACTCTGGGCAGAGCAGCCACATTGGACGTGAGATAAATCTGTCCCAGAAAGGGCCGGCGCTCTAGGAAGGGCTGGGCCGGCACGGTCTGGCTCAGCACCGACTGCGGTGGCAGCCAAAGATCACTGGCATTCAGGGACCACTTTGCAGGCACAGACAGCCAGAAAAACAAAATGTGCAGGAGAGGATGTGAGATTCAATCTGCACCGCCGCTTACCACGGTGGGGAGCAGTTAGGAACTGGGTTGCAGAAAGCCTTTTGCTACGCACAGAGGCAGCATACCAATGAGGGGTGCTGCTGTGCCAGCCAGGGCTGGGGACGATTCTGGAACTGTTTTTGCAAAGTGGTTGGAACAAACATCTGCAAGTTAAAAAAATAAATAAAATCCCTGGTCAGCAAATTGAGCACTGCTGCAAATATTCTTCCCTGCTGGTGGCAGTGCTATTAGGGCAGGAATACCAGACAAGCTCATTTCCAGGATCTTTATAGCCAGCGTGATGATACACAGCTAGCAGGCAGCTAATGTCAGCAGAGAAAGAATTTATCATTAAGGGATGATGGGTGAGTGTGTCCATACCAGCGAAGAAACCTCTTGAAGAAAAATCAAGAGCCAATCTTTGAACTTAGAAATTAGAGAATGTTAGAACAAGAAAGGTTCTTTCAGATCACCTAGCTGTTCTGGTGATTTTTAAATGCTAAAAACAATTTTTTCTTGTAAGTCAGCAGAACCTTTCTAATAAAATCTTATGCTGACTCTCCCCTGCAAGGCAAATAAGAGGGGGGCCGCTCTGCCTAAGGGAAGAGAGAAGGATCAGAAGGCAGAGAGGCTGTGGAGTCCAGCCTCTGAGCCCACGTTTCAGATCCCCGAGTGTGGCCCAAAATATGTCCTGGCAATCCTGAGGCCCCTCTGACCACAGAGCGAAAACCTCTCACCTAGCCCACCCTGTGTACCGTGTAAATGGGAGGCTCAAAGGGAAAAACTGATCAGTCTCAGGTCACCCGGCAGAATCGTGACAAGACTCTAAAACTCTTGATTTTAAGTTCCTTGCTCTCTCCTAAAAACCATCTCCACTTTAAAAAAAAAAAGTGTTTTTAAAGAGAAAACTAGCTCATAGAATAGCCTCTTAAAGCAAATGAGAAAGCCAGAGGTATCCAAGTGTAAATACTGGCTTTGGAGAGGATCCAATCCTATCTTCTTGTCCACTGGCCCCCAGTGCAGCTCCTCATACATTTATCTTTAAGACTTTTATTATGTCAGTCACAAAATCCAAGGAGATTTGCTAAATGAATGGTCTCTTAAGCCAAGATAAGACTAACCAGTTTCTGCCTCCTAGAAAAAGACAACTTAAAATAACGACAACACCTTAGTATCTTCGGAAAACATTTTTAAAATATATGAACACTCTAAGAAAGGAATCCGAAATGCATGGCAGGCGGAAATGGCCAAACCAAAGCTTTTATACGACAGAGTACAAGGCGTTTCAGACTCCTGACTCTACTTCCCATGATGAGAACTTAAGCAAGTCACAACCTCTTTAGATTTCAGTTAAAAACATCTATAAAATCATTAAGTCATTGAAATCATGAAATGTCCATATTCAACAGAATCCTGACACAGGACTTCCCAGTGTGCTGGCTTCGCCGACGCTGTGCCTACTTCCTCGTACAACACAGTGTCTACGTCCAAGTCTGAGGAGCGGGCAGCATAATCACTGTACGAGAGAGAGAAGGAGTACGACGGAGACAGCTGTGAGATAAAAGCGAGGAGGAGGGAAGCCGAGAGAGAGAAACGCACAGGCTCTCCTCACGTGCTCAGAGGGCCGAACTTCGGTCAGCACCCATTGTGTACGTTTATGTCATACCCGTACCGGAAGTCCTCTAAATGGCCAGGTAAGTGGCATGTGCCTATAAACTAAAGTCTGTAAGAACATGAACCAACATGTTAACAGTGCTTTTCTGATTTCTGTGTGATTATGAATGTCCTGCATTTTTTCCTTTCTCCTTCCCTTTCCTTCCTTCCTTCCATCCTGCCTTCCTTCTTTCCATTCTCCTTACATATATTTCCTACATTTTCTGCCTTACCTGTATATTATGTGTGTTTGCCCACCAGTAGGTAACACCCATGAATGCAGGAATTCTTGTCTCTTTTATTCACTGTATTCTCAGTGACTAGACCAGTGCCTGGCACATAGTAGTCACTCCCCATTCCTCCCTTCCCCTTGCCCCTAGCAACCACTGATCTGTTTTGTATGGATTTGTCTATTCTGAACATTTTATATCAATGGACTCACACATTATGTAATCCTTCATGACTGTCTTCTCTCAATTAGTATCACATTTTCAAGGTTCGTCATGTTGTAACATGAATCAGTTCTTCATCTTTTTGACTGACTGGTATTTCATTGCATGGATATACCACAATTTATTTATCCTTTCATCAATCGATGGACACCGGGTTGTTTCTGCTTTTTGTTTGTGATGAATGGTGCTGCTATGAACATCCACGTACAGGTTTTTGCGTGGACGTATGTTTTCCATTCTCTTGGGTATATATCTGGAAGTGGAGTTGCTAGTCTGGCTCAACTCTTAAGGAAACATTTCTAATGGTCTTCATTCCTATCTCTGTTTCCCAGGGAGCAGGTTGCTCTATATTCATTAAATAAAAGGGAACAACCAAGAGCAGAAACTTCTTCAAATCCTGGATACAACACCTGCTTTTCCAAGTCAGATACAAAACCCAACTGATATCTTCACTTCAAACAACATGTGGCTTTGAGAGACTGTGGCAGCCCGGGATGGGGGACAAGTCACTGTCAGTGTAGTGACTCACACGTAAATAGCTGCTTGCAGTACCAGAGAAGGTATGCCGAACCAGCCTTTTCCGCCCAGGTTTTAATCTTAAAAACAAAGGAACATTACAGTCATGCCATTCCCTGGTTAGAACTGATTCCTTGAAATCTAGCCCCTCGTATCCTGTCAGGCATCTCGGACTATGATCTCCGGGTGTATTGCGTGGCATGGACTATGAGTGGACAACCTTGGAATCCTAAATTGCCCTTTCCCCACCGTCCTCTCTACAGCTCCGTTTGTAACTGCAGTCTGCCCTCTGCTGGGCACCGGCAGCCCAAACCCACAACGCAGAGCACCTGGCAGGTTTCTTCTAAAACCAGCTCTTCTCCAGGAGCATTTTGGAAATCAATGTATTCAGCTGTAGCAATACAGAGAAATAACGCCTTCTGCAGAGAGTATCCCTTTTATTCATTACGTTTTGATATTTGTGGGGATTTTTTCTTTTATTCAACAGAAGCAAAATCAGCCAAGTTTCTGTTATTCATAGGCCACTTTCATTCGTGATAAATAACCTTAACTTTATTTAGGCAGTGGCTGCCAGGGCCCTTCTGGTCCTATTGACTCAAGAGTTACTAACATACCTCTTTGTGCTAGAACTGGACAAGGGCTAGTCGAGATAGGAGATAAAACAATTTATGAGCTGTCTAGTAGTTTTCCTGAGATGGTTTGTAGACTGAGTGTTGAATAATGAAAGACTCTGAGCCTGACTGTTCTCCAGTTCTGCGGGATATCTGTTTGCCGCGTTAGAACTCGGCAGGGCATCAGACGTGTGGAGAGTCCAAGCACAGAGAGCAACCCTTTCTCCTCCTTCCTTGCACATCAGCACTCTGACCAGGGATGCAGATCCAGGAGAGACAGAAAATGAATGAGGGAGGAAGCCAGGGCCTGGGTGAGATCACCAGACTGTAAGCAAAAGCCTGAACCAGATAAGAGAAAAACAGAGAAGCTAGGGGAGGGAACGGGGAAAGAGGCAGAAACAGTGCCCAAGGGCAGATCGGGGGATGCAAAAATAAATGATTCTTGTTCCCAGAGAGCCATTACTGCTTTCTGCAAGGCAGTTGATGATAAAAATCTGCTTAATTTTTAGTTACCAAAGGAAAGAGGATCCTTTCTGATGTTTTCACCCAGCGTCCTTGAAAATAACCCTACACCCTGACCTATAAATGTTTTAGGAACATTTATACTTTCTGCCCTGAGAGAAATTCAGGACTTTTATGAAAGAAAGCTTAATTTTTAGAGAGATGGTGTGGGTTTCTAACCTCTGAAAGAAGGCACGAGGATTCCTTAATGTGAACATACATCCCAGTCAGAGGTCTGAAAAACCTGTCCCTCTCCCCCAAGGTGATCCCCATGCACACCAAGAGTGGGAGGTCCACGGCACAGAGCCCCAGCTGGCTCCCCTGCTGACCCCAGGGCAGTCCCCCAAGGGTCCGCCTTCTCCAGTAGGTCAGCTTGGCACTGCAGAAGCCAAGGCTCAGCGTGCAACAGAGATTCCTGTGTCCTGTTCTTTCACCTCCCCCCACTTACCTCCTCCCTCACCTCTTTCCCTGGCCCTCCAGACTTTGCTTTTCTCCCCCCATTGTCCTCCCAGCCTTTGTGACTCAGAACTCAATCGCTTTAGAAAAGACAAGGCTACCTGCCTTCCTCTGACTGGGAGCTGCTCCTTTAAAAATCAACCTGCAGCTGAGGGGGGGAGGGGGAGAGAGAGGAGAGGAGAGGAGAGGAAAAGAGGGGAGAGGAGGGGAAGGGAGGGAAAGGGAAGGAGGGGAGAGAAGAGGAGTGGAAGAGAAGCGAGAAAGGCGAAGACAGAGGGGGAGAGGGGAGATAGGACCAGTTCTGCCGCCTTTCCTCCAAGAGATAAAGGCTATTCTTAGCAGTAAAATCGGCTTGGCATTTGAGGAGACTTGTGTTTCTCTCCTTCCCCACCCCAGGGGCTTTGCACTTTGCAATTCTTCCTCTTTATGCAGAGAGGATGGACTAGGACAGCGGTTCTCAACCTTTGGGTCACGACCCCTTTGGGGGTCGAACGACCCTTTCACAGGGGTCGCCTAAGACCATCGGAAAACACCTATCAGATATTTACATTACGATTCATAATAGGAGCAAAATGACAGTTATGAAGTAGCAACGAAAATAATGTTATGGGGGTCACCACAACATGAGGAGCTGTATTAACGGGTCACGGCATTAGGAAGGTTGAGAACCACTGGACTAGAAGATAGAGAAGGCAAAAAAAAAAAAAAAAAAGGAGGAAAGGGCACCATCACTGCTGCCTTGATAGGTCCTTCTCAGGACTTACTTTGGAAGTCTGGTCCAGTTGGTTGGAACTGGACAGGGCAGTGCCCTCACCCTAGCCCCAGAAGGCCAGTTTAATTGTAGTAGTTACTTTTGAGTTAAAAAGACTGAAGTCCTAATGCACTACCTTCCACAGTACTTGGCATGTGGCACGTGTCCAATAAATGTTTGCTCAGCCAGCCTGCTGCAGGCAGACACCCTTATTAGGATGGTTCTCTCAGGGCCGTCCACACCAGATGATAGGACCATGGCAGGCAGTCAGGGCATTCAGGCCCCAACATTAGACATCAGGCTTCGGAGAAACCGGGAACTTGGGAAATTAAACAAGAAAAAAATGGGTGGGTACATCTCAAAGATTTATGTAATCCCTTTGCACTTTGAATCCAGATGGTAAAATTCTGCAGAGCGGCCAGCAGGGGGAGCTCAGGCAGTGTCTCAGAACGCCAGCGCCCACGTTGCCGGGATCCAAAACCTCTCCACGAACAATGAGCCTTTGTCGTTTCTCTGGAGTGCTGAATCCAGGACGGCCCGGTCTTCATCCTCGGGGACTCACCTAGCATCTCGCAGAATACTGTGCAATCGGTCCCAGTCCCTCGCGCGCGCGCGCTCCCCCTCCATTGCTTTCTCTCCGTGTGCCTCTACCTCCTCTATCCCTTCAATGTAAACGCTCCCAGTATTTCTTTGTGTGTATTTTCACAATTCTTTTGTCCTTAAGCTGGGTTTCTGCCTATGCTTCTTGCTTATTATTTCTCTGTATCATCCTAGGCCCAGTAGCAAATGTTAATGAAAAATAAATGGAGATGAACCCACCCACCCGCTGCGCTCTGAAAGATTTCAGGAGTGTGCAGCACAGCGAAGGGGGCTACTTCCAAGACCACTTAGCTGTGGAGTCACGTCTTTCACGTCTCTCCTTCTCTCTCTGTCCAGGCCCGCTGCCCACCGCCCCCAAACCACCGACCTCCAGTGGTCGTCTCCCGCCCCGACAGGCAGGACAAGGTCTTTCAGGTCTTTTAGAGAGGATGCCCACATCGGAATAGTTGTGCCCCTAATGACACAGCGTCTGGGTCTTAAGTAAGACCCACCCCCCTCATTTCCAGAACACACTGGAACTCTTGGGATTGGGGGGGGGGGCGGTTGAGGGGCTTCGTGTGAGAAATGGAGGAACTCAGCCTTGCACTCTACCTGAAACCTCTTGTCCTCCAATATTCAGGCACTCCAGCTGGACCTGGCCCACTCTGCCAGGGTGATTGTCACTTATGGTGACTTTCTTTGGGGGATCTTCCTTATGGTCTTTCCCTCCAGATTGACCTCTGCAGATGACAAAGTTTAATTTATTTTTTCTGGGCTTTGGGGCCCTGGGGAATCAAGAAATGTAACTGAGCATGTGTTTTAAGGTTTTGTAACATCTCGTGACGGTCAAGAAGCACCCGCAGCACCTGGTGGAACTCTGCTCTGCCTGGAGCCCGCAGACGCCGCGGGAGCCCCTGCGCATGCTCAGTGTATAGCTGTGCCCAGGCGGAGCTGCTCAGCGGCAGTCAGCCTGCCTGGGTTCCAGCCCCAAACACTGCAGCTTTGATGATGGTAGTGATGTAACCTCCTCATTCTTACATTTCATGGCCCCTACCTCTGAATCTATCTATCCACTTCTATCCAGGCTCTCTTTGTTTTTCAGATCCTAATCACGTGTGCCCCTGAGGGGCAGTGTCTAGCATTAGATCTGGTAGGACATGGTACTCTTCAAATCTTGGCACTTTAGCTTTCTTTAAGCCCCCTGGAGCCAAGGAAGGTAGTAGAAATATAATCTAATCATACTTACCTCTGCCCTGCTCAATATTTGGTAACTATTTTCATTTCCTAGTTTTAGAATCTGTTTGAAGCAAGTTAAAGACCAAGATGGGAAGTAGGGAGCAGACAGGCAATGCAATCCAGCATTTGAAGACACTCACCACCTGCTTGCCCTGGCTAGGCCCTGGCCACACAGGGAGACTGAACACGACATAGATAGGCCCTGTCCTCAGGGACCAAATGCTTCCAGTAGACTGACCCACTGGGTCTCTGAAAGGGAATAAAAAGGAAACTGCTGCAAAAAAAACCCAGCAATGCAAATTGCTAACATCATCAAGCAGGTTGCCTCTGCAGTGCAACCCATAATCTCTGTGACTTCTAGAACCAAAAGAATTGCTATATGACTTTCTAAATTAAGCTTCTCATTTCTTTGGAAACTAACAAAGCATTCCTTCCCACAGACACTGTTCCCAAATTAAACATTTTATGCTTGTACAGCTGTTCAAATGTTGGTGAACTGAAGATGGAAAGGTTCTTAAGGAAGAGAGGTGCCTAGAAAGGAAAGGGGAGCACTGTGAAGGAAAGTTTTGGGGGGATAGAAGAGCTAGAGGTCAAGCAGAAGAGATTATAAAACAGTTGGAGAAAATTATAATCAAGGAAGTGAGTATATAAAATTTTTTTTAATTATTAGGTCTAGATAAATATAGGTTAAGGGGACCCACGGTGGTGGAGTATTTGAAAGCATACTTTTAAGTGGAAAACTTGGTGAGTGGCTATTCCCCACCTCTAATCAGTGGGAGCCAGATGAAATCAACATAAACTGCCAAGGTGGCATCTTAAGGTCATTGTGAGGTCCTCTCCCCGAGATTTGGCAACAGTTACACACCGGAATGGGTCAAGGAGAACGCCTGGGCTGGAGGCGTTTATTGAAAGAACAGAGCCTGTATTCCTCAGTGCTGTGGGCGACATCCAGAGTAGAAATAGAGGCATGATCTGGATGAGCCATCTCCCCAGGTTCCCTTCCAGATTGGGAAAGAAAAGAACGCACAGAGCGTTAGAGGCCTTTAGCAGCAGCGGAGGGAAACGGACCTGTGAACGGCCCCTGGTCCCCACTGGCCATGTCTCACCAACATGCCAGGGCCCCTTCTATCAAGCCACCTCTGTGGGCCAAGATATGAGCCATCTTGCCAAATGGTTATTTTGAAGGTCCTTGCTCACAGAAATTCTGTCTGCAACATTTGGATTATCCTGCAATATTTGGATTGGTTACTAGGCCTCTCACTTTTGCACACAAGCTGTCCCCACCTTATCTCCGGATCTCCTCCAGGAAGGCATTAATTATTTGGTGATGATGTAACTTGAAATCCAGATTTCCCTTGGAAACCATTTTCATAGCGGTTGGCTGGGTGGTAAGGAATGGAAATGGGAGTGGGAGCAGAGTAGAGTGAGGAGGTAAATAAACCCTGTTTTAACCACACTTTCCATGAGGCTGAGGGAACAAGAGGCCCTCCCTGCAGCAAACAAGGACCCCGGCTCACAGAGGCAGGGAGCTGCTCTGGACACAGGCCACCTGGCTCCGCCCCCAGCAGAAGGCTGAGGAGGCCATTCTCTAGCTGTCTGTTCCTGAGCCACGTATCCTCTCTGGGGCTCAATTGGAAAAGGCATATATTGGCATAAACATCTCCAAGGTTCATATACACTCTTTGTTCTGTCATTCTGTATGACTTTGTGTTTTGGTTTTAAATATTAATGATACCTATTACCTATATGGGTATGGTGCCTTATAATTTATAAAGCACTTTCACATACTGGTCTCATTTGATCCTCACAGTCACACTATGAAAGGACTAGCACAGAACTTATTCCCCTGTTTTAGAGACCAAGAAATGAAGGATCAGGGAGATAAGACAATGTGCTGTCACAGAGTTAGCAAATGCAAACCCAGGGCTCCAGTCCAGGTCTTCTAACTTGAGCTCAGTCCTCATTCTTTGGGGAGCGAGGAGGGTTGGGGGATCCATTGTGCCTTTGAAATCAGATCGTTATGGATCATCTCTCAGAAAAATAAACTTGGGGTTTTTAGATGCTTAAGCTCAACATAGATGCCAAGTGGAATCCCCCTAGTTTTGACCACTCTTATGAACTCTTGAAAGTGTGTGTATGCCTCGTTTCTCCATCCAGATTGCCAGTACGTTGAGGTTAAGGTTGTGTGTTTTCTCTTCCCTCCCACTCCCACACAGCAAATGTCACAAAGCTAAGCACCTAGCAGGGGGTGTTGCAGTGCCAGGAAGAGGGAAAGCAAAGTAAGGATGTGAAATAAGTGAGTGAGACAGATAGCTGTTCCCATGTTTGACCATTTGTTCTACAGAACTGTTACCTTTGTACATGTTCTGCTCTAGACAGTCATCTGCCTGCCACACTGTCCCCCACATCCTACAACACAGCACAGTTTCCCATGGTGGTGGTGGCAACATCCTCCTCTTCAGCATGATTTTCCAGGCACAAGATTGGCTCATCAGCACCAAGAGACGCAGCCTCCGTGATCTAATGCTCCAGGAACCTGATGTGCATAAAGAAGGAAGAATGGCCGCCTTAGCTGGGGTGTGGATGTGAATTAGTGGAAGGGCTACTATGAGCTTCATATGATGGGGTAGGTGGTGCTGGGGCAGCCAGGACTATCTGAGCAAAGCTGCCTGGGACATCGAGGTGACTGGAAGGAGAAAGTGCCTTCTGGCAGTGAGAGGGTTGGGTGAGCCTGGGGAATGCTCAAAAGTTCTGAGCCTGAGACCTTTGTGGTTCTCTGACCACCTGCGCACACTTGGCACCAAGTCTCAGGACAATCTTGTTTCATATCCCTGGACCTATACCCCCATCAGCAACTGTGACTTCAGTACTTTCATCAGGGCTGCAAGGAGAGAACACTCAGTGATAATCCAGAAGCAAGGACAATTGACTAGATAAGCAGAAGTAGCCCTGATTTAAGACCTATGTCCCAATTATTACCCTGCCATCTCTTCATTATCTGATACCCCAAGTCCTTACTTTTTTCAGATTTGGTGGAGAAGGAGAAGGATTCCAAGACTGCTGTAAGCGAGGCTACTCCCAATAAATGAGACCATCCTGCACCCGAGGGACTGACTCAAATTGAGCTCCACTGGCCAGAAGCATCTGAATTCCAACCAAAGGAGGTCTCCTTCTCTCCCCTCATAGATACCAGTGACTCCACTCTAACATAAATCTTAGTGTGATAGGATATTAGAGACAACATGGACCCTAGAGTTACATATTGATCCAACACCCTTGTTGACAGATGAGGGGACTTAAGAGTATAGCTATGACGTAAGTGTACAAGGCCACCATTTTGTGAAAGAATCTTGACTGGAATCTGGAAGTCTTGACCCAATAACCCACTAGCTCTTCTTCTGTCTTACCTTGCCCTGGCCCTTTTAGATGCCAAAGATTTCCATCCAGGGGTAAATATGAGCAGCCAAAGAAGGAAGGTCTGAACTTCTAAAACTTCTTTGTGGACACAACTGCTCTTTAAGAGACCTCTTTGTTTTACAGCCAGTCCTGGGGACTCCCCCTGACTGCCTGCATCCTGACAAATTGCTGCTCTAAAAGCCCTCCTGGCTACCAAGCCTGCCACTCTGACAAACACAGCGCTCGATCTCCTGCTAGTAGATCTCCACCAACCAGGCAGTCCTGGTGACTCCTTCTGGAGTGAGGGGATGTACCTGACAGGTGCAAGGTGAAAGTGGAGCACCTTGCACAGACACTTCACAAATGTTCTACAGGTGAATAACAAATGTTCCAGCTCTTCTACATTCCCTTTACCTCACCACTTCCAAAAGCATTTAGCAAACTTGCATTGAACCTGTGGATCAAATCAAGTCAAATAAACAAATATTTATTGGAAAGGCAATGTACCAGGTGCTGTACTTTCTATGAAGACAAACCTGAGTCAAGTCTTCAGAGAACTCACAGACTAACTGGGAGAGCCCATGTGAAATCACACTTGGAGATAATATCACAAGGCAGCAATACAAGACATGCCATGAAGCAACCAATGACCATTTGCAAACTTATTGGAATAGGTAGTAAGAACTACTGGTATGCACAAGAAGAGAACACTGTAAATTGAACAGAGCAGGGATATTTGAGGAAAAGAAAAGAATCTGAGTAGGACTTTAAAGGATAAGAAAAATTTATAGAGGGGTGGAGAGAAGGAAAGAACATTCCAGAAACTGGTAACTGTGCGAAAAGATACAAAAAATAGAATAATGCAAAAGTATTGAGGATAATGAGTAATCATAATCATGACAGTAGATGATGCTTATCATGTTCTCAGCAACTAACATTTATGAATTCTCTTGATTCTCATGCAATTCCAATTACTACTGTTATCCCATTTTTACAGTTAAAGAAACTGAGGCATAGAGAAGTTTAAGTAACTAACGTGAGGACACAGCTTGTGGGTGACTGAACTGGGATTTGAGCCTGGAAGTTACACACTCAGCTACTACCTTCTACTGCATCTCTCATTTTGGCTACAGGAGTGATTGGTTGAAAAGGTGTGTGGGAAGGAAATCATAGGTGATCTTCAATACTATGTTAACCATCTTGGACTTGATCTTGTGAGTGGTAGAGAACCACTAACGGTGTCTGAGCAGGGAAGAAAATCTGGATTTAGTTTCTTTAATTGAGATACACACAGGGAGAAAATCCTAAGGGCATACTGACATAGAAAAAGAGCACAGAGAAATATGAGGGCTGTCTGAAAAAAAATGGAGCCATGAATGCCTCTATTTTTCATATTACATAGCTGGATACTTTCAGGACAGCTCTCACATATTAACACACAGATGCCCTTCTTTTCATAAAGTGCCTTGTCCGGAGGTACTTCTGGTAGCCTTTCAAATCTTAAACTAACACAAGATTGAATCCTTGGTCTGTGGCACCAAGGCAACAACCAAAAGGTAGGCAGCCCTCAAATCTGCCCAGGCATGTGCCCAAAAACTAGGGCAGAGGAGGGTTTGGAGGATGGTGTACACGGGGAGGTAGGAGGCATCAGGAGAGACTGGGAACGATGGAGGGACAAAAGAGGGCATCACGTGAGAGATCAGCAAAATGCGTCAGGGCCTTGAGTGTGCAATTCACTTACCTTAAGCAAGGTTATAAAGCTTCTGGAAGAGGAAAACTAATCGTCTGCCCTCTCTGATTATTTTGTAATAGCAGATAATTTCTTTAGTCCCTTTCTCTTTTGATCGGCTAAAATGGAAACTCTTTGTTTTCATGCTTAGAATGCTTTTCTTTCTCTCTTGTTTTAAAAGACCTGATTTTGCTAATATATTCTATCAAGGACGATAAAACTGAACTTGTTCTCATGACCATTAACCATAATGAATGTGGGACAAGTGAAGTAATGGTACCTCTAAAAGGAAGGTAATTGAAATAAGAGCATCTTTTTCTTTATTTTCCAGTAATTGTATGCACAAAGGAACCTGCTCAGCCCAATGGAGTAAAAACATGAGGTAATTTGAATCCTGAGCAGAGATTAGATAATTGTCTCGGATGGAACTTTGGGAACACTCACAGGAGATGAGACAGCATCCTGCTGAGATGGTCTTCAGGGAATATTGGGTTTGTGAGAGTGTTGTCCAGCTCCTAAATCATGAAGCCTGCTTTGTGAGGCTGGCCTTAGTCCAAGCTCCAGGCAAAATGATGTCCTTACCCTTGGAAACTGTGGTATTCAGTATAAGCATTACCTCAGATTATGGCTACAGCTCATGATCCCACTTTTGGAAATGGATTCCAATCTAAGCTCCAAGCAGCTGTCTTGTGTCCACTTACAGAAAACCAACAGATAAATGATGTGGGGGTGGGTAAGGAATGGTTTATAAATCCCCAAATCTTATTCTTTTGAATATGTATTTTTGTTTGAAGAATGAGTTAATTAGTTTGTGTTAAAATGCATGCAAAAAAACACTCTAAAGTAAGAAAATCAAATGTCACTATATAGACAGTCCCTCTGAATCATATGCATAGCTGATGAGCTGAAGCTGTTGGTCTGTCCTGACTTTGCTTTCTTCTCAGCTCTACTATTTGAGAAGACTTAAGCCCGTGCTTCACATTGAATCATTTCGGGCTAGGGCTGTGCATAAGGGGTTTGGAAATGTTACATTCACAGACCCAGGTTCTAGAAACCAAGCCACTGCTTCTAGGTCCATGTGTTGACCCCAAATTCTCTTTCAGCCAGATCTGGGATATCTGGCACCAAGCACAAACCTTGGAACCCATATGGCACCAGAGTCACAGCTCTTTCTATGTTGGCCCTTCCATGTATGTTTGCTCAAGTCCCAGAAGTGAACAGTTACTCTGGTTCCCCCTTAAATTCTGACTTATTGTTTTCCCTGGAACTCTGATTCTCCTTCTGGACCTAGATACTCTACCCACCTCTCATCCAGCCTAGTCCCTTCTCCCTGCCAGCCAGGATTTTCTGTGATGCCAGGTCATGGAATGATTGTGTCATAAAATAGGGTACCTTTGCCTTATTGGACCCTCATACTGACTCCTATTTACTTAGTATCTCTCATTAGGAGAAATACCACCCCTTAGGGGATGTATTGGAAACTTGAGGGGGCATTTTTGATTTTCACTATTATTGGGAGGGATACTAGTGGCATTTAGTGAGAAGGAACCAAGGATGCTAGCTACCTAATAGGCACTGCAACCAAGCAATATCATGTGTTCTCTGTAACCTTCAAAAGTCACACTGGACATATGTATGGAAAAGCCTGTTTATCAGTGTCTGGGTATGAAACTCAATCTCATTTTACTTGGAAATACGAGTTCCTTTTGCATCATTTTAATATACACTGAATTTTTCATAAATGTCCTCTAAGCATTTTAAAGCAAGAGAAGATTGTACTTTGTTTGGTTCAAAATTTTACCCACAGTAGTCGGGATTTCAGAGGAGCACTTCACTCGCAGCAACATTACCCTTGGTATTTGAGTTGCCAGGGCCACCTGTCTCCATCTACATTTGTCTCTGTCACATTCACTACGATCTCAAAGCAACTGACTACTCCATTCTATCTTTTAGTTAGTTATCCCCAAGCATTAATCTACTCTAATGCATATTATTTACTGGTATTTTTTCTTTATTTTTATAATCAGGACATTATTTTGAATTTTTAAAACTATGTGTGTAGGAGGTTTATTATTTGTGATTTTTTTTTTCAGAATAAATGAGACATAACAAAACATTCAGTTAAAAAGATAGGCCAGAAAAATTAAAATAAATAAATAAATAAAAGATAGGTCAGAGAGGGACCTCTGAAAAACTCCTCTGGAGATTACAACTAAGAAAACACCTATACCTCAACCAACGACCCTCTACACGATGCACAATCACAGCACAGAAACCCACTCGTTGCATTAAGGTACCTGCAGGAGGGCAGAGGGTTTAACAAAGGAGAAATAGAAGGAGAAGATCAGGATGCAGCTGTGAGGGTCCCCGCTTGGAACTCTACCACTGGGGAAGGGAGGAGGAAGAAGGCAGCGGGACAATGCTCCGGGCCCCACTCAGTCAGTGGGACAGAGGAAAGGAGGCCCACAGTCAGGAGGGTGAGACACTGCACCCACCTCACTTTGACCCCAGGAGGTACAGACCCAGCATCAAAACGCAGCAGCTGGTCCTTGAGAAGAGGGAGCAACTGGGCAGTGAGGAGCCTCAGTGCAAACAATCCAGTTGGGGAGAAGAAGGGTGGGAGTTGCATCCATGTTTCTCAGCCCACAGCCAGGATGGTTTGAAAGACCAACAAACAGGACTGACCCCAAGGGTCACGGCAGAATCTGTGCGTGGGACAAACTGAGAACAGAAAGGGGCATCTTGCCCAAACTCTCTGCATGACCCTCAAAGCCACAAGAAGAAAAAAGAGCTCCCCCACAGACTCTGCCCAACCAGTATCATCAGTGAACACCAAAGAATCTGCAGCAGCAAGGGTCCAGAGAGGCTGCCAAAATGAGAAACCAGAGCAAGGGAACTGGATGTGAAGACATGAGGACAGATGACCCATCAGAAACCGAGCTCAAAGCAACAATTATAAAAATGCTTAAGGAACTGAATGATCATTTCTACAGATGAATGCAAATGCTGAGAGAAGGGCACACGGGTGCTGAAGAGAGATCAGAAGAGACACTACTGTCCCACGACTGAGCATACTTCAGAAAACACGAAGGGTTTCTCCTCTGCACACTGCTTGGCTGGGCATTGCCAAGTTAAGATTCCTTGGGTTTTCATTTTCATAGTCCAAGCTGATTGCGTCCCCCTCTGTCCACCCCGCTCCACTTACCTTTACATAGTCTCCTCTTGACCATATGCAATCCAATTGATTAAATATTAACATCTTCTACTAAATGACATTCACATTCTGGACTTGTCTTCCTTTGGTTACACCCAAATAGCCTACTTTGTTTGGAATTTTGTGACATTTCAGATGACCTCTTGCTTCACTTTCACAGATGACTAATCATATCCTCTGTGAATATTACTAGTTTGACTCAGAAGGTGACCTTACGTCCCTGATCTCCAGATTCACAGAGAAGGAGACTTCCCACTGCATCTTCCATATATCTTGTCAAAAGCAAGAGCGGAGACCATCTGAGATTCCTTTTCTCCTCTGCCCTAGTCTTGTTTGCTGGGGCAGTTTTCCTGATTGTTATTTCAATTTCATAAAGAGTATTCATGCCTCACTCCAGCTCCCCAATAACTCACATCCATTCACCCTGGGTGGCAAAATTCCAGCATAATTTAAGCTGGAAGCCACCCGAATTGTGACAGTAACTGATTATGGTTCAAAAGAGGTAACACGGCCATCAGGGCCTTGGTTTGTTCCTTTGCTTGTTGTTTGTCATTTGTGATAGGCGGTGACTTTCATTTATATAGACTGATCAGAAATGGAGTGATGAGCTGATTCACTGAACAGTCTATTTAATTAAGACATACTATCTAACAGACAATGATTTTCAAAGAATTATTAATGACATGCAGTTAATTCAAAATATAAATTACATAGTTGAATAGTTTTTGTTGTTCAGAAGGAAAGAATTCAGGGAAGAGGGCTGTCCCTCTGCATCTTTCATTATTATATTACAGACTAAAATAATGTTTCCTCAAGCTTTTCATCCCAATAATCCAAATCCTTTCAGCCCTTATTAGTGTTCTCTGTGTTCCTCCACTCCCAGTGTCAAAACTTTCACTATTATTTCTGCATCAGTAAGAATCTGTGTCACTTTAACCTCCTTGTAGCTTTAGTCACTCTTGCATCACTTTCATTAAGTTTGTTGATTGAGTGTGAAGACATTCCCTCAACCAAAGCAAGAATTTATATTGGTGTATTTCCGTAAGGCTTTAATCTAGTGCCTTTGATTCTTCATTATAGCAAATATAGCACAAGTTAGTAATTTTCCCCAAGAATTTTAAAATATTGAATAAACATTAAACTTCAATTCAAGCATAAGAAATATTTGAAACTGTACCTCACTTATTCACCCATTTAATTATTTATTACATGAATATTTATTGTGCACCCAGCATGTGGCAGATACTATATTAGGCATTGGAGATACCAAGAAAGCAAGTCATGATCCCAGTTCTCAAGGAGCTCTTAGTTTTAAAAGTGAGAGACAGACATGTAAAATTACAATTTCAACTCAGTGTAATGGGTGCTATGATGGAGATCTGCTGCAAGCTCAGTGGTGGCATAAAGGAACTAAGTGATCAAGCCTCCTTAAGGAGGAGGGCTACAGAAGGTTCACTGAGGAAGATTCTCACACTGCATTTTAAAGGAGAGCTAGAAATTTGCCCACTAGACACAGCAACGAGGAACTTTTCAGGAAGAAGGAAGAGCACGTGCCAATGCACAGGAGGAAGTAACAATAACAACTGGAAGCAGTTGGATGGCATTGGTGCCTAAGGCAAGACCTGGTGGGCGCTATGGCTGGAAGGGCTGGACAACATAAATGGTCTCGAATGCCTTGATAAAAAGTGTGGACTTCCTTCAGCTAGCAATGGGGAGTAATTATGACTGCCAAACGGGGATGTAGCCAATCATATCTATGTTAGGAAAGGTCATGATGGATGGATGGGTGGTGAGACCAGCAGTAAGGAGTGCAGCTGAAATAGCAGGCTGACCACTGAAGATTCGTCAGCCCCTTCCCCAGTGTAGAGTTGATGTTGGGAAGCATTGACAAGTGTTGACATTTCTCACTCTCTAAGTGGTGCCATGTGACTAATTCTGGCTAAAGGAATGTAAGTAAAAGTGTGTAGGTCACTCTGAGCCAGAGGTCAGTGAACCCACCCCATGCTGTCTTCCCTTCCACACCCACCCTGGAGAGCTCCTGTTGAAGATGCTTCTATCACAGGAAGGAAGGAAACTGGATCCCTGAGTCAGAGAAGAGGTGCCTAGAAGAGTCACCCCACCAAGAGCATCTACATTGATTGAACTTGGCATGAGTAAAATAATAATAATAATAATAAGTTTTTATGTGTTAAACCTCAGAGATCTAAATATTATTAAAACTGCTAGGTTTCCCTAGCTAAAACAGGAAGAGTATTAGGAGATGTTTACAATACCTGAAATGAGATAGATGTTACTGATATGTAGAAGTATGCAATACATAATAACAATAGCACAAACTGTGGGAGGGCAGTAAATGTGGTTAAACTATTGCAAAGGTTCTTGCCTTATTTAGGAAGTGGTAAGATCCAAAGTACTCATTTAAGGTAGACCACCATACATGAAGAATGCTATTGTAATGTCTAGGGTAACCATGAAAAGAATTATGTAAAAAAATACAACTAAAAAGCAAATAAAGGAGGAAAATGAAACAATAAAAATGTTTTTTTAACTCAAAAGAAGGCAAGAAATGAGACATAAATGAACAAAATACAAAAGGACCAATGGAAGACAAACAGCAAGATATTCACTTCCAACTCTATCAACTATTTTAAGTATTTTAAAAGTAAATGGTCTTCAATCCAATTAAAAGACAAAATTTGTCAGGCTGAATAATAAAACAAAACCAGTTACATGCTATTTACCGGTCACACATTAAGTAAAAAGACAGAGAAAGGGTGAAAACTAAAGGATGAGAAAAGATACTAATCAGAGTAAATCTGGTGTAGTTAGATTATTATCGAAGTAGACTTGGAGGGAAGAAGTATTGCTAGAGATTAAAAGCTACATTTCCTGATTATAAAAGACATTTTAAAATACTCCTGTTCCTATCTTCCTTACTTGTGTTAAGTGCTGTAATTATCTAATAATAGAATAACTTCCTTCAGGTAAGATGATGACTCCCAAAAACCTTGTCATTTCAACCACAAAAATATGATGAAACTAATTTTTAGAAATGATTGCCCATCCATGCCTGTCATTACACTTTGAAGAGTGGCACCTTTGAAAATGTTAGGACTATTGCATTTGCCAATCACCGAACGTTTTATTTGTGCCTATAACATTAACGTATTTTAAAATACTCAGTGTATCTATCCTGCTTCGTTGTATGCTTCTATTTCTTCTTCATCCTTCCAAAACCACGGGTAATGAATGCACTCAGAAAACAGGAATTAGCTAGCATTGCCAAAATAGACAAGTTCCATTAGCTTAATGAAACAGTTCAGGGACAAAACCTTCAGTAGCTATTGTATCTTGTTTGGAGTTCATTCATTTCCTGTCCTTAAAAATATAACTTTACTGTAGCTTCATGTTCAGCAATTTTTTCTGGACATGTATCTAGCTTCTAAGGTATCCTTTAATAGAAAAGTATAAATATAAAGCTATAGAACTTCATAAAAATGTCAGGTTCTGTTCATTATTTTTCACCAAACTCCAAATGGCATCACTTGGAGTGGCTGGCTCAGTGAGGTGCTTTTCCTCATAAAGCATTTTAGTGTCTCTCAGTGAACGGGAGCCAAAGGTAGAGACACTCTACAAGAGCGATTGAGACAGAACCCGGTAGAATAAGCAGAATGTGTTCTTCATTCCACAACGGCATTTAAATCAGAACCAACAACAAAACAACAAAGTGGAGGGACAGTTATTTCTAAGCCTTGATGTCTTATAAGCTGATCCAGAATTTGTTATAAATATACAGCACACTGAAACTGAGAGATCTGGAAGAACACGCCCAGAGTGTAGGGCTGTCAGAGAAGGGAGGGCTTAGCAAAACCCCACGGAGTTCTCCTGTGTAGACAGGAGCTCAGACTTCATCAGTGCAGCAGGAGAGAGCTGGGGAGGGGAGCATGAAAACCTTGGCCTCACTCTCCTCCCTCTTTCTCACCTCCTGCCAACACTCACCGTTGACCAAACACACCTAGAAACAAGAAGGCAATTTGGGACAACCTTCATAGGTGCAACACAAGCTGGAGACAGAGATAGAGATAGAGGGGTTCTGGGGGTCACAGGGAAGCTCTCTAGCACAGGGGGCTGCTGCAACTGTCTAGATAAGAAACAATCTACTGAATTTGAACCTCAGCTCTGCCATAAAACTATGAGCTGTGTGACTTTGTGGAAGCCACTTAACGGCTCTGAGCCACAGTAGCCAATTCTGTTAAAATGAAGGCAATAATTTCTACCTCCCAGGGTTATTGTGAGGATAAAGCTAATATGTATAGCATTTAGAGTAATGCCTCACACATACTAAGAGTAGATAAATGATGTTACCTTCCCTTCTCCATTAAATTTATTCTCTCTTTGCCTCTTTTAAGCCAAGCCTAGATGTGTACTTTATTTTTCAACATTAGCATACTTTAGAAACATCCTGTAATTCCTGAAGGCCCTGGGGAAGTCTTAGGATCATTCCCATGCCAGCTGCATTACAGGAATAATTGCCCTGGGTCAGGATACTATTTAGGCAGAAAAACTTTTTTATTTATTATTCTTCAGAAATGCTGTGCACACTACAAGGGACAAATTTGGCTTTTAGCAAATAATTCTACATAAATTACCACCTATTTATCAGAAGCAGCAGTTTATTTCCTAGGACTGCCAGACCCTGACATTAGCTGTACCCTATCCGTTGTGTCAGGTAATGAGATGCTGGGCATGCAGGACACTTTCATTGGATCGTTATTTGGGGAAGCTTGGATTTGCTATAAGCCAATTGTGTATTCCCAGGATCACAGCATTTTTAAATTGTAAACCACACACCAATTTGCAATGTCTTTTCCAAGTTCTGATGGGAAGTCTATAATGTATTCCTATAATCACCTAATGTTTTGATCTATGGTGCTCCACGCTGGAATACTTTCTGCTGTTTCATTCACCCAGAGTAATTCCTAAACAAGGATGGTTGCCCTGCTGGCTCTGTCTCCAGAGGAGTCTGGACCACGCCCAGGCCGCAGGCTGTCCTTGTGGGGTGCTCTGATGACTAGAGAAAAAGATTGAGGGCACTTTTTTTGGACAGTACTGAGAAGGGCTAGCAAAAAGACAGTAACATGTGTATCCACTTTCCATTTTACTAAGCAACTTCACAGTTATTCTGTCCATTGGGTGGGGATGATTGACCTCATTGCTGTTTGCATATGAGAAAATTGACTCTCAGAGACGTTAAGTAGCTTGCTGAAACCCTTCCAACAATTTGGGTTGGGACAAAGACTAGAACACAGTTCTTCCATTCTAAAGTACTTGCCTGGGGTGAAAAAGTAAATTTACATCCTGGAGTCACTTGCTGACTGCCTGTTCTCTGTAAAAGTCTAAAACAAAGACCACCAGAGTTTAACAGTAAGAAAGAGGAGTTTAGAGTGTACTTACTTGCCTGACAAGAAAATACTCATTAGTAAAAAAATTCACTGGCTGGTTTGCTAAGGGGGAAATGTCAGTACAGTAGACTCTCCATTTACTGAAACTCAAGCAACCAACACCCTCAAGCTTGAGATTTTGCCAGTTGCTTGAGTTCTGGTTAACAGAGAGTCTACTTACATTTATCTGACATCTCCCAATCCCTATGGGTGCCAGTTAACTGAGAGTCTATTTTGTAAGTGCTTTAGAAAGGTGGAAGGGATTCAAGTTGGTTATGCTTTGTAAACATTGAAAACTAATGATCTAGTTAGAATTGAGCCAGACCATACATCTCCATGACTTGTTCAAACAAGACCCATTGGAGAATCTTCAGTTAAGCCCAGTAAGGGCCTGAATGAGGGGTTACTAGAAGTTGATATTTCTTCTTCAGCTTCAGCTAGTTGCAATAGTTAAGCACAGCATTGAGTTTTGGCATCTTAGACTTCTCCAGTGTTCATCAGAATCACCTGGAGGGCTTGCCGAACCACAGATAGCTGGGCTCAACCCCAGAATTTCTGATTCAGAAGGTTTACATAAAGCCTTAGAATCTGCATTTCTAAGAAGTTCCCAAATGAAGCTTTGTGGCTGGTCCAAGGTCCATGTCTTGAGAACTGCTATCTTAGATACGTGATGCTACTAAGGGGGCAGCTTTAATTTTATACAACTTTGTACCAACCTCCTCTTCAGAATCTAACTACCAGGTGACTCCCTCACATCCAGGAGGGACACAGATCTTTCTTGCTAACCTTCATATTCCACCTCTGGAAGATCTACCTTTTCTTCCATCAGTAATTCTCCAAGGAAGGAATTATTTTTATTGGGAGTAAAGGATGGGTAAAGAAATTGCTTCTGGAATCTGAAGTCAACACAACCTCGTCCTACAACCTTTTTCTGTTCATTTCACTTCCTTAGGAGAAATCAGTGCTGAATTACTTGACTTGCTTTTTTAAAAATAATTGCATTACATGAATTGATTCAATCTCATTAAACTTAGAGTTTGTTTTTAGTACCTTACCCTCCTTGACCAATAATCACATTTTTCATGGGCATATTAATAACTTTCTCCCATCTAATTTTTGGTCACTGTTCAATCTGATTTATTTCTGCCACAACTTGGCCTTGTTAGTTTTTTGTTTGTTTGTTTGTTTGTTTGTTTGTTTGTGGGGGTAGTTCCCTGGCTGGGAATCGAACCCAGGCTGCAGTGTTGAGAGCACCAAAGCCTAGCCACTATACCACCAGGGAACCCCTGGCCTTTAAGTTCTTTAAGCTTACAATTTTTATTGTAAGAATCTAATGTTCTCCAGTTACATCTTTGTTCCTTTGCTGGACACATCTCCCCACTGCCCCATGGTAGTTACTTCTCTACCTATTTGAATTGCTGTGTATAGAGAAGAAGCTGATGATGAGACTTTGTTTTCCTAATACCACCAATCCAGGCTGTGCCTGTAATAGGCACTGATAAGCATTGGTTTGGATCCATTGGCAGATTTAAATCAGATATGCCTTAACTGATTATTTTTTAATTCACATCAGTAAAATTTATACTGATATACGGCATATAGTTCTGAGTCATGACAAACACATAAAGCCATCTAACCACCACTACAATTCAATTACCCTAAAAATAACTCCCTCATATATGCTGCCCTTTGTAGTAAAAAAAAAAACTCACCTTTCCCTTAGCCCTGACAACCACTGATCAGTTCTTTGTCCCTGTAGTGTTGACCCTTCCTGACAATCACATGAAGGGGAGCATGCAGGGTTTAACCTTTGGATATGGTCTGTTTCATTTAGAAAAATGCACTTGAGTATCATCCATTTTGGTGACTGTATCAATAGTTTATTCTTTATTACTGAGTAGTGTTCCATTATATAAATATACTGCTGTTTCCTACCCATTTGGGTTGTATCCAGTCTTTGGCAATTATAAATAAAGCTGTTGTAAATATTTGCAGACAGGTTTTAGGGTAAACATACATTTTCATATCTCTTGGATAAATACCTAATAGTAGGTAGGATTGCAGGGTAATATGATAAACCTGTGTTTACCTTTATAAGAAACTTCCAGCATTTCTAATGAAGAATCTGCACCATTTTATATTGTTACCCACAATACATGAATTCCAGTTGCTCCACATCCTCATTATCTCTTGAAATTATCAGTTTGTTTTGTTTTAGGCATGCTAATAGTTGTATAGTATTATCTCCTTGTGGTGTCAATCTTCATTTCCTTAATAAATCATAATATTGAGCATCTTTTCATATTTTTATTTGCCATCCATGTATTATCATCTTTGATGAAATATCTGTTCAAATCTTTTGCCTATTTTTAATTGAGTTGTTTTCTTACTGTTGAGAGTTCTTCATATATTTTGCATAAAAGTCTTTGTCAGATATGAAATGTGCAATGTCTGTGCAAAGCAAAATTTTTAATTTTGATTAAGTCTCATTTATCAATTTTTTTCTTTTAGGGATCTAAACTTTACTGTTTTATGATCACATTCACCTTACTTAAGCTCACAAAGATTTTCTCCTATATTTTCTTCTAAAAGTTTCATAGTTTTACATTTTATCAATTGGTCCATGACTCATTCATTTGGGGTTAATTTTTGCATGAAGTTTGGAATGAGTTTGAGGTTTACTTTGATGCATGTGGGCATCCAACTGTCCCTGTGCCTTTTGTTTAAAAGGCTGGCCTTTTTCCATTGAATTGTGTTTAAACTTTTGTCAAAACCCAATTGACATGTTTGTGTGAGTCTATTTCTGGAGTTTCTATGCTGCACCTATTTTGGGGGGTGGGGTGATAGAGGGCGATACCACACTGTTTTGATTACTGCACCTTTTTAGGAAGTCTTGAAACCAGGTATTAATAGCATGAATCTTCCAACCTGGTTTTATGCAAAATGTCTAGACTATTCAATTTCCTTTGCCTTTCCATATAAATTTTAGAATAGATTGTGAATATCCACAAAATAAACTACCCTCAATTGATTCTTAACTTACACTACTTATTTAATACTTTGGTTGGCCTGTGGTTTTCAAACTTCAATGTACTTAAGAATTATAAAAACTCATATGCCCAAGGCCTGACTCTGAATATTCTCATTCAGTAGCTCTGTCAGGAGCCTAGGTATTTGCTTTTTTTTTCCTCTTACATTAGTTGACATTTTGAGGCTTCATCTTTTATTTCTTTTTCATTTTTTTATTTTTAGACTTATTGGGGTGACATTGTGGGAGAGGCGGGAGGGGGAGCCAAATATATGGTGATGGAAAGAGAACTGACTCTGGGTGGTGAACATATAATGCAACACACGGACAGGCATTTGCATTTAACCCTTTCCCTAGGGTGGGATGATGTACATGGTCATGGACAATGATTCAAGAAACATGGTCCTAGCTTCCCTGAAACCTGGGACATGCTCCACAGACTTTGGAGAATCACAAATATTACTACAAGCTTGGTGGAAGGACACAGCACAGGATTCATGGTTACATCTAACGGCTGGTAATATACCTCATACAATATTATGGCCAATCAGTATTGTCCAGCCAGGGCTGGAACACAAAGCTGAACTTCATAGATGTCTAACCACCCTGCTTTAGGCAATAAGAAAAATGTTATGGGTTTCCATATTCCGTGAGTAGGTCCTCTGTGATATTTATCCCATGAGCCAATTCATTGAATATTTTCTCATGCTCAGGGCAGAATTCTTACACCATTCTCAAACAAGGAAAAGCTAGATTGGAGAGATTCACAGGTAAGTGAGAGAGTTAAGAGGAAAAACATTAATCAAATGAATATATTCTCTAGAGAAAAATTAGATTCATGACCATAAATATTAACTTTACATTGAAATATAGATTGGCCAACTTGTTCAGGGAACTGTACATTCTTGTTAATTTAATTTTCTAGGTAATGGGAAGTAGAAGGTTAACTAGAAAAACCTTTCATTAGAAAAATCTTTTAAAAATGAATTAATGTACTTTTCACGTTAATCTACTACTAAGCATTCATTGCCTTACTTATGTCCTAAGGGTAGGAAATAATCATTTAGAAGAGGTCAATGAGAATTTAAGGGGCTTCTCACAGGTTCCTAGCCAGGAGGCTCACTGACTAGCCCTGGCAAACAGGTGTGAAGGAATAAATAAATTATTGTAGAATGGCACCATGGCGGGGCACTCCTTTCCAGGTGTTAATTGTTTTGCTAATAGGCCAAGGCTGCTTAGAAAGGGGGAGCTAAGAGTAATAATTTAGTGGAAGGCCAAGCTTCACACTTAAAAGAGCTTTCTTAGAGGCCCCAGAATCATCAACCCCAGTAAAGAGACTGGGCTAATGGCAATATTGGTTCCCATTGGGAGAAGCAAGTAGGAGATCCCACCCAACACAGGACTTTCTTCGGCTGAAATGTTATCAAGTAACCTCCTATTTTTGAATCTTCCTATAAAATTTCTTGAGGCACCACTGGGAGGCTTAATGAATCTTTCAATGGGCCGTGGAGACTAGAGATTACTAGGCAGACTTGGAGTCAAGCTGCTTTATTCTACACCCTGACTTCACTGCTTGCTTACATGACCTTGAAAAAGTTATTGCACTTTTCTATTCCTCAGTATCGCATTTACAAAATGGGAGAAATAAGAGCACCTACCTCATAGAGTTTATTGTTGTGAAGAGCAAGTGGCTTAATGTATAATTATAAGACACTCAGAACATCCCTGGATAGTAACTGCTACTTAAGTGTTAGCTAATGCTACTAATAAATTATTCATTTATGAGGGAGGATTTAAGACTGAGAAGGTATACTCTCCGTGGAAGATGTTGTAGGATTTGAAGAGTGGGTGCTGTTTCTCTTTTTGCCTGAGTTGCTAACCCAATGTTTGTCATGTATGTACAACATGGTGATCACGGTCTTAGGAGAGAGAAGGCTGAGATTTGATGAACAACCTTATGGGAAACATGCCATCCTCAAGGTTGACAGAAGAAAACATCCTGATGAGAGTCACCTTGTCTTAAGGGTCTGCTGCTTTTATTCAGAGTGTGTCCTTTTCAAGGGCCCTGATCGAAGCACAGACAAATGATCCTTCTCCGAAGACTATCCAGCACAGCCCCTGCGAGGCAGAATTGTTCAGAAAAGGCCGAGCTACAGGCTGGGGGAATAACAAAGGGGAAGAGATACACAGAGAACACCACCGAGCCAGACACTCTAAGACACAAGCAGAGCTTGTTCTCCAGGCTTTAAATCTGTACCTACCCTTGGACCGTGGAATAAAAGAGGTTTTTGCCAGGGTCCCTCTGTTCAGAAAGTGACATGCCTGCCTGCCGCCTGCCTAAGGACCACCCTCTCAATTAAGTCATCCAATTAAGTCATCATGCCTAACTCCCCGCCACTCATTGGGCAGTGGGTAGCTGTCTTCCACTATCTCAGCACCCAGTCCACTGGTTAGTCTCTGACCTTCATGGTAGCAGCAGAATTATTTCCTTTCAGTCTCCCTGTTGCTATGACTTATCATTAGAAGGGTCCCCCCATAGTCTTAAAGAAATTATACTGGCAATAAATCAGAAACAAAAGACGTTCTGAGGAGGTGGAGACAATGCACGATATCTCTCAAGAGGCTGGAACGTGGAAGAAGCTTTCTAACGGAGCCTGAGGACCCATCAGGCCTCCCCATGGAGCGATCCAGGAACACCAAAGCAGCAGAACCACAGGGTTCTGAGAAGCACCTGTGCTTTTAGCTTCCTAGCAAGACAGCGTCCCCGTAAGACGAAATGCTTCATTTTATAGACAAGGTCTTCCGTTCTCCACCTCCGACAAGATCCCGAAGCCCCCGAGGAAACGTGGTTTGCAGCCCCCAGCCAACGACTGAGCACAACAGGGGTGTAGGGCCCTGCTCTTCCTGCCCATTTCAGAGCACCTCTAGGAAGCAGTCTTCTTTCCAAATCTCCCCATTGGGTTGGAGGAGACTTGGTTAGATCTGCAACCCAGTCTAAGGCTCTCCTCGCCCAATTGTGCTTCTTCCCTCCGTTCCTTTCCTAGGTGTCAGATCCATCTTGCGGTCTGAAATCTTTCTCTGCCCCAGCCTGCTCCCTCCCCCATTTATCTTGATTCCAGAACTCTGACTCTGTCCCATCATCCTTCCCAGAGAACCTAAACAGACACACAGTGCGCTCGCTGGCTCCAGAGAACTCCAAGGACATGAGCCCACTGGGCCCCCCCTTGAGAGGCAGTGGCCACACAGAATGCCCTCAGAGAGAGCTGCTGGTTAGGGAGGGGGACAGGCAGAGGACTGACTGCACCAGCACTATCTTGGCTCTTCCAGTTAAAAGCTGTGCCTTTGGGGGATTAAGAAGATAACTGGAAGGGAAAAGGTGTCTCAGAAGATTGTGACAAATTTCCGGTCAAGATGGCAGTGCTCACCTCCTCTTATGACCACACCAAAATTACAGCTAAATGACAGAACAACCATCATTGACAATCGCCTGCAGTCTAGCTGAACCAAAGCCCTACAACTAAGGACATACTGTAGAAGCCACCTTGAGATGATAGGAGGGACAGAGACGTGACTAGGCCGGTCCCACACTGCAAGCGACCATTAAAAATTGGGAGGAGGGGTTCCCTGGTGCCCTACTGGCTAGGATTCGGCACTCTCCCCGCCGTGGCCCGGGTTCGATTCCTGGTCATGGAATCACACACAAAAAAAAAATAAAAAAAAGTGAAAGAAAAATTGGGAGGGATATCTCAGAAGGGATAAAGCAAAAGATTTACAGTGGAAGAAAGAGAAACCCAGTAATTCTAAGAAAATAACAAAGAACCAGTACTGGGAATTATTCGTATTTCAACATACAAGATAATTACACTAGAACTGAAATGTTAAGACAAGCCAATTGTCTCGGGAAGCAGACCCTGAGGTGGCGATCAGCTTGCAGGAAATCTATTAGGGAGTGCTGTTGGAATTAATGCCTGGGAGCAGGAAGGGAAGAAGCAGGAGTGAGCTGAGGGAGAAATGGAGATCCAAGGCTATCTCAAGGGAATGCCCCAGCCAGCCCTGCTGATGATGCCTGTGATGATGTCCTGAATGGGGGCAAACGGGCCGGGCATTTTATCTCCACACCTATCAATCACTGGACACAGGCCACTCTGGAATGGGCATGGCCTGGGGAGATGAGGCAGCTTTCTTCAGCTGAGACAGTCCCCAAAGAGGCTGGCAGGTGAAGAACAGCTTGGATGACATTGCCAGTAGCTGCAGTAATATTTCCTTTATTTCTGAAGGAGAGCAGGTGCTACATCACAGCATTCACTGCCCAGATAAATACAATTTCTTAGATGTTCCTGAGACTTGGAGAAATGAAACTGGTTTAAGCGATGAAATGGTGTATGTTTTTTGATATAAACAAATCTGATAAAGATGGATATATAGTTTCACCATGTGTCAAAGCTGCAAATATATGAACCCACAAGGATAGCATACATCATATGGAGAGGATTAAGTGAGAGTGAGAGAGTGCTGTTATTTGTGGGAGCAAGCTAAGACTGGCAGGCTAAATGCAAAAGCTGAAGGATGATTTCCTAAATCAAATGATAAAAATGTCAGAGAGGCAAGAAGTAATATTAATGTTACTTCAACTTCTTAGACATCTGTTCAAAATCTCTTCAATAATATTAGAATTTAGTACATTCTTGACATGCCTTTCCAAATAATTTCATTTTTCAGAAAGTACAAGGAAACTGTTGCACTAGACTTAATTCGACCAGCAAGAAAGGATTTGTTGGCAATATTTATGTGATAGAAGTCTTTCGATAAGAATGTGAAATAAAATGCAGCCCTTGCCTTCCTAAAGATAAAAGAAAGAGATCATGTCACCCTAAAATCTGTAATAATCATAATGAAAAAGAACCTTTGGTCATAATAGACATGTAACTGAGGCTTTAGGAAAACAAACTTCATATAAAGTTTATATAATAAATATAACCCCAAGGCAATAAAAAAAAGAATACATTGGGTTTTTTTTAAACTGTGAAACTAAGAAATTAAATTTTGTGCTATAGTAACTACCTGAAGAAGCCAGGTAGTTATGACCCAACATGGTGTTCCCGGATGAGCCCATATTTTGAAATGACACATACAAAAGATGAGAGAAAGGATGCAAATCAAGGTGAATAAGAAAGTTATACAAACTCTGTAAGAAAGTGACAGAAAGCAAAATTCTGGAATTAGCTGCGGAGGGCTAAATGATGAGGCCCTCAGAAAGGGCTTTAACCCTGCCACCCAGCCGCGCCCCCCCACCCCGCACCCCCCCAGACACACAGAGTACTGGAAGCAAGAAGAAGAAGGAAAGGATAAGCTGACTGCTTAGAGAAGATTCTGTTCAATGATAACAGAGAAAAGGCAAAGCTGCTCAATTGCTTCTTTCTTCTCCAGCAAGGAACATGACTTTCAAACCGAGAAGGGTATAACAGATATCACAGAGAATAAATTGAAGCACAACCTAAACGAGGAGAGAGTCAGAGAGAACCCGGTACACAGGCTTTGCAGACTGAACAAAAGATTGTAGGTCTCAGAACCACTGCCTCTCATCTCAGGGAAGGTGAAACTAGGACAAGTGCCAGAAATCTAAGCCAGGCGAAAATACAGGGAATTTTTGCCTTTTCTAAAAGGAAAAAGAAAATGGATTATAGAATTTATAAAGTGAGCAAGCTTAGCATTACTTTCTGCAATATCCTAGAATGCATATTATATAAACATTTGTGAACCGACCATTCAGACAAACTAAACTAACTTCATTATTTTCTGATAGAGCTAAAAAGATGCATTATAAGAATACCAGACTCAATTAACCTTTTCTTCAGCATGCTCTTTTGCAAAGATGCTCATAATATGCATTTGAACAAGATGGAGAGATGTTGTCCTGTTTGTAAATTGGTTAGAGGGACCCACTCCTGGCCAGACAATTACCTTCATGTATCTGTCAATGCATCCATGTTCCTCATACAGGAAGGCCTCTAAGACTGTTTATAGCTCTGTACATGTTCTTGTCTTATTCAACACTTTTTTTTGGAGGATGGTGAACATAAACACAACATAAAGCATAGTAGAGAGAATATTATTAAAAGGGTAAGAAGCAAGTCATAGAAAAAGAAATATAAAATGCTGACACTCTAATTGGAACAATGTAAATTAGTAAAAACTAAAGCAGTTAGTAACAACCAATATTACTAAAAGTATGAAGAAATGCTCTCCTCCTGCTAATTTTCAGGAATATACTCTAGTAGGCCTTTTTGGAGGACAATTTTGACATTCATTATCAAGATTTTAAGTGCATTTATTATACCTTTCAAGCAGCAATTCCACTTCCAGGTATCTGGCCTAGAGATATTCTCACACATCCACCCTAAGAGTCATATGCAAGGTATTTGTTACAGTATTTTTTAAGTAACAAACTGAAAACAATCTTCATGGCCATCAACAAGGAGAATGTTAAAATCAGTTATACATATCCCTGCAGTGGAATACTGTGTATCAGATAAAAACCCAAGTAAGATATGTAAATGCTGACACAGAAAGGTCTCTAAAATATATTATGAAATAATAAGGACAAATTTCAGAAAAACAAGTACAACATGATACCCAACAAAACGAACTATGTCTAGGAGGGAGGAAAGACACGGGAAAAGTTCTTGCAGAATACCTTCTAAGCCAAGATGAATGAATACCTCTGGAGAGAGGCATGGGGTTGGAGAAAGGACCAAGGGGGTGTTCACTCAATCTCTGATGTGTTGGGGTTTTATTTTTTTATTCAGTGTTACTATTACTTAACATATTGCTTGCACAATTAAGGATAAATGAAGACACCTTTCAAAAAATATAATGTTTTAAAGAAAGGGCACCAAGGCACTAGTCTGAAGTCATGGATTTTTCTCTTGGTTCTGTGCTTGCTAGTAGGCCACCTCACTGCTCCGAGCTGCGGTGGTCCTGCCCATAAGAAACTGATGGTAAAATGAGATGACATAAACAACAAGATCTTGTGACCTCACAAGGCACCAAAACTCCTTATAACTAAGTTACACGTGAGTTGAAATTTCAGGTGATTAAAGTGGGGATGGAAAGCTAATACACTGAATGATCAAAATAGGGTCCCAACTATTTTCATGCATTAGAACAATGGGCCTCAAACTACCAGAATAATTACATAAGGATAGGTAGAAAGTTTTATTCATGGGTTCAAAAAAATAAATTGCGTAAGTGCAAGACATAAGAAATCTAGTGTTAGAATTATTGTGAAACCATTTTAGAAGTAGTTATATAATATGGATGCCAGAAATGGAAAACAATGTTATTCATGTTATAAGAAGGCTTGGGAAGAGAGATGTGGTCACAGTGGCCACCTGGATCACCCACCTAGACTGACTGGTCTAAGTTGGTTGACCAGTTAGAAACACTGAAATACATATCATACAAGGACATAGCCCATTTCTCTGAGTTCTCTCCATTGAATGCCATACAAAAAGCATTTAATAGGATTTCGATAATTGTCACTGTTGTTCCCATCATACTGGAAGCTCCTTGAGGGCCAACACTGAATATTTTCATTCACTATAAAATGTAGAGGAGAGTTAGGATATAAAGGACATTTTGTAACTATTGAGCATAATAAAACTTTCTTTTAAGACTGAAGATAATGGAGTTCCCACATCCATGATTCTGAAGATCAGTGATGAACACACATGATTCCAAGAGTACACGTAGGGGAGTGGGTTGAACCTATACTGCCAGTTGATTTTTAAAGATGTGTTACCTTTATATGACCTTGTTTTCTTGGGATGTTCTTTTTCTTTTTTTAAGCAGAGTGTGGTAGAAATTTCAATTGATTCATTACTGTATCATGTTAATAAATGTGCTATGTGCAGAGGATTTTACGATACAGGTGACAGAAATGGCTGACATCTGCTGGAAGGTGACAGGAAATCATCCATCAGTCAGAAACAGTTGGGGAAAGCAGCTATTTAAGCAAGGATGCCCATTGTAGAGTTTTATGAGAATTCAGGCACAAATTAATGTAATTTTTCTCTGTGTTCAAAAACGTTCACTCAGGGCACTAATTTTAGCCTTCTCAGAGTTGTGGTACTCTTGGAGGAGGCAATATGTCCCTTGGAATATTTGGAAAGGTGGGAGCAGTATCTATTACTCTGTGTTGTTTCTGTGCAAACTTCTTCTGAAACCTCCCTGCCTCAGAACTACCGATACTCTTTTTTAAAAGGTATATATGACCCAGTCTCCTTCCCGGTCTGAAATGGAGCCCCAAATTCATGATTTTTTTACAATGTTTTGTGATGCATTGCCAGGACTGAAAAGAACTTGGTTATAGCTATAGATAAATTTTAAAACCCTAATGACAGATTTCTCCTACTGTTATATTTTAAAATATTGTATTCCTCTAACTCAGTAAGTAATTTGGGTTTGAGAAGAAAATGAAAGGAAATATATTACAGCACTTTGACTGGTGAGATGAGAAAATAAGATACAGGCATGTGTCACTGTGGGGATGGAGGTATTATTCAGGATCCTAGCAGGATCCTAATGGAACATAAAAATGTGATAATTGAGGAAAGTTTAAAAGAAGCTATTTTTAAGGTAGGAAGAGGGGTAAGGGAAGCCACAAGGTATAAATAAGTGCCCCCCAAGCTAAAAATAGTGGGAACCACTGGGCCTGAAGGAACAAGAGAAAGGAGAGGTAGCTAGCACCCCAGCTATAGGAGGGGGGCTCCCAACAGGGGTCTTCTGGAGAGAAACAACCTGCAACCCAGTCAGGAGGGAACTGGGGGACTAAATGCCCTACCCACACCCTTCTGCTACCTTCCCATCCCCCACCAGCTCCTCTCACTGACCAAACCCAACTGGAGGCGGAGGGCAAGGAAGCTGGTTCAGGCAGGGCCTGTAGGTGAGCCTCCAGGGGCACAGCGCAGAGTGCAGGAGGGTAGAGAGTGGGTTTGGACGAGAAAGTGGGGCCTATCTAGCACTATGGATGGTCTTTCCCCATCTTCGACCCCAGGGCTCTTCTGCAGCTTATTTGCCAATTTCAATTTATTAAATGTAGAAAGCATCGGCAGACTTTCCAGCTACCTGAACATTGTTGTTGTGTCTGGGTGAGTTCCCACAATCAGAGCCAGCTCTCCAAGCTAGAAAACACAAAACTTGCTTCCCCAGCCCTTCGTTTGCAGCTAGCTTCTTAGAGTTCCATCAATTAGGCTTATCCAAGCACGGCACATTCCTGCTTCAAGAAGGAAGCTTTGGATGGCTGAGTTGGCCCTCCGCCCTCCGCCTGACACAAGGCCTGCCCCCACCCCCTACCCCCATGCCCCCCAAACACCACAGGCCCTAAACAGACAAGTGTCTTGAAACAAGAATAGTCTTCCAAAAGGAAAGCAGAACTAGAAGAGACTGTGAGAAAGAAGATTGAGTTTGAGAGAATAGGTCTCCATATTGTTGAGTAGCTTTTAGAAGAGAATATTACTGAAGAATTCTTGAGGGGAAGTTTATCACAGCTGCTCACTATAGTGATGTCATGGGTGAGCATTCTATTATCAAGCTCTGTGGTTATCCCTTGTGTCAGAAGAAGCTAGGAATTGTACCAAAACAGAAATACAAAATTTCTACCCAAACCAATAAAGTCTATGATATTACTGCAAGTGTTTCTGCAGCAATCTTTGTTATTAAGCATCTAAGTTTTCTGAAGCACAAATTCCCAAAACTCCAGCTGAATTCAAGTTGAAAAAAGTGGCCTTCGTGGAGAAGTACAGTTATGCAGTAAGGCCATTAAAACATCAGGTATTGACAATCCTAGTGATTTTAAGAAACCGTATGAATCTCATTTTTCTAGCACCCTTGGAGAGAGCAGCAGTGATAATGCATAAGACTTTGCTTCCTCCATTCTACCAGGAAACAGACCCAATGCAACAGGTATAAGGCCACACACAGCTACACACACAAAAAAAAGCCCAATGAAAAAGAAAGCTGGTCAAAAGGTTAACCTCAAGCAAGAAAACAGACAGTAATAGATGTCCCTGATCAGTTAGGTAATTGCAGATTAGACAATTATTAATAGGAGAAAGCTACTGCTTCTGAAATTTCTTTATAGGAAATAAATACTCAGATTTCGTTAAATAGTTCTTTGTGAGAAAAACAAGAAGCTTCAGAAATTTCTGAAAATAAATACAATAGTTCAGAAATAACTCTGGTAGGCATAAGTAAGGAAAGTGCTGAGCATTTTAAGAAGAAATTTGCCAAATCAAACCAAGTTTCTAGGTCATCTTCTAGTTTAGTGCAGTTGTGTCCTGAAGTTCCAACAGCAAACTTACTTCAAGTTCTGAAGGACACTTTGATTGAGTGGAAGACAGAAGAAACTTTTTTGTATGGCCAGAATTATGCTTCTCTGTGTTTGGAACCCTCTTCAGCCCCTCTGGTTAAAGAAGAACTTGATGAAGATGACATAAACTTTGACCCAGATAGTCATTCCCCTGCTTTGCAGGAATCTCAGGACAACTTGGATGAGTCTTTGCCTTTTGGGGCCTCAAATATAGCCATTAAACCACTGCCAAGTTATGAGAACTTGAAAAAAGAAACTGAAACATTAAACCTAAGGATCAGGGAGTCTCACAGAGGATCGTATGTTTTAATTGAAGAAACCACCAAATCACAAGACTCAGAAGAGCATGATCTCACCTTTCCACTGATAGACTCTAGTTCTCAGAACCAGATTAGAAAATGCATCGTGCTTGAAAAATTGAGTAAAGTATTGCTTGGACTTTGGAGCCTCTTCAGATTACATTAGGAGATATTTACTCACCACTTAAAAATCTCATCCAAACTTGCAGATTAACAAGTAGAAATGTTATACACAAAACTGCAGAGTAAACTTTAATTGCTTTGGTGTTGCTACCATTATTGACCCTGATTCTTGGCATTCAGAAACATGTAGTGTTTACACAGTTTATAGCCACCCTGCTTGAATAATTACATTTAATGAATGAAGATCTTGAAAGCTTTAAACCATCATGTTTAGAATCAGCTGTTAACCAGAATGGTATAACCCACAAACTGAATGAAAAGTGAACTTCTACTCACCATTTCTGGAATGCTAGCCACAGTGGTCTGAACGATGGTCTAGTGGTGACTGATAACTAGCATCGTTCCCAGAAAAACCTTTACCTTCTTAGATTTCAAACCCCTACCTCCCAGTCCTAACGGGACAGAGTGACCTCCCCAGATGGAGGAGAACCATTATTCCAACAAGGATAGCCACATCTTTACATCCCTGGCTAGAAGATATATTATTTTTATTTATTCAAAAATGAAAGTTGCAGTCTTAAATTGAAAGTTAAATGAATATTCAAGACAACACAATGAACTTCTATTTTTTCTGGATGACTCCAGTCATCACGTCACTTGACCAAAAAACAGAGAGAAGTCCTATTTGGGCCTCATAGTCTAAACTGTAGATTATGGAGAACAGTAAAGAGGTCAATAGAGGCAATCTAAGTTTTAAAAAAAAATTTTTTTTGAAAAGAAGATGAAGAAGGAAGCTTTGCACAGAATTCATTTTGCTGCTCAGAATGGTGGGGGAGGACACTGGCTGTCAGGACCAGCAGGGACTACAGCTGAACCCCCATGACTGGAGCAGCACAAATACACTGTGCAGTTCTGGAGGTGTTGTTCACAGCAGGGTGTGTTCTGCACAGAAATGGCGTTGACGCTGGTGGCAATTGCTGTTTCAGTAAAGCCAAGTTTCTGTAAGCATCTAAGTCACATAGCATCTCGTGCATTGTGCTTGAAGCAGCAGTGGTGTTCTCAGAAGGAAAGTTCTAAAGTTTGAGGCCCTGTTTCTGGAAACTTAGCCTCAGGCCCGATTCTAGCCTTCCTACCAATTTTGTGAGCTATGCAAAAATCCTTGTAATAAATTACTTTTCTGCTAAATCAGCCATTTTCTTATAACTGTGGGCCCTGAAGCATACTGTACTGCTATTTTTGTATCTATTCTTATTTTTGATTCTCTTACATTTATCTAAATTAGACACTTGATAGGACATGGCCATGTGAGAGATAAAATAAAGACTATCCTGGCTAACTCAGCTTTCTATCTGGAGCAAAAACTGAAGATATGCACATATTTGCATTTGAAAAACACACAGTAGATTGGAATTGAAACCTTTAGAAACCTGGATGTTATTTGCTGTGTGAAATGCCTCTCTGTAAATAATTAAGCATTGCAGTAGAAATCATTTATCAGCATCCTAGTTCTATCAACTTCTGATATACTCATATTCTAGATACACTTTGTAGGAGAAATACAAACCTAGAAAATTATTGAAGCTCTAGTTTTGCTACCAGTATACCACGTAACCTTGGGCAAGACCTTTAATTTCTCTAGGTCTTTTTCAGGTCCACAAATGAGGGGTCAACCATATATGATCTTTGATGTTCCTTTGCGTTCTAAAATCCTATGATTATGTATCTTTTAAAAACTCTTCAGAGAATATATTTAGCTTTTTCTGGTTTTTAGGTCTTGAAGGACCACAGAATTTGCTAATCAATTCAGATACAGCTCTTGATCCAGTGAGAACAGTTTGACCATTGCCAGGGAAAATCATGCCCTATTATTTTATTACCAGTAAGTTATTCTAACTTTGCTAAATACAAAATTCCCATTTAGTACTTAAATATACAACCCACAGCATGTGTACTAATTAATGGTCACTTGTCTGTCACAGAGAAGTACATATGTGGCAAGGTAGATTTTTAGTAACAGCTGTCAGGCTTCTAATAAGATGGAATAATAAGCTCATACTTTGGCATTGCTGTTCTTCCCCCAAACACATGGCAAAAGTAGATAAACTATAATTTAAAAAAGTGACACTGCAGAGTTCAAGGGAGGAGAATAAAAAGACTGTTATCTTCATGGACAAGAAAAATCAGCAGAATGCCAAAATGTGAGTTGGTCTGAGGCAACGGACCTGTTGAGCTGCAGGTACAGAATTAGGTGGTGGTGGCTGCTCCACAGCCTGCCACACTTGAGACAAGGGACCTGAATTAGGATGACCCCTTTAGCCAGAGACTGCCTAAGCTAGGACTTAGGAGAGGCTGTGTGCCAAGGAAAGGAGAGCACACACAAGTCCAGACGAGAACCAACCCATACACTCATATTGGCTTGGTGACAAGACCTGAGCGATCTCAGACGTGACCATAGCTGAGATCTTGAATGGCCTTGATAGCATCTGGTTCTGAAATGGAATTCCAAAGGACCAAGTAAAGAGACAACCACAAAACCAATGAATTTAGAGAAACAGACACAGGAAAGGGGAGGATAAAAGCAGACTGAAAACAAACAGTAAAAACAATTCAATTCAAAATAAACTTACAAATAAAAATTCCAAGGTCTATGAAATTTAATCCTAAAAAACTAGTCATTAAAATATGAAATCAGAACATGAATTCACGCAGAAAGAAATTAATTTTAATGAGCAGTATAACAAATTGGTTAAAACAAAGACATGCAAAGAAATAAATATGAGAGTATGGGTTACAAAAAGAACTAGCCATTATGAAACAAAAGCAGACATAAATGAGGCAAGAACAGATGGACATGCAAAATAACCAAATAGAACCCTTAGAAATGGAAAGGTATCCCTTGAAATTTTCAAAATACTTAATAGATGGGATGAACTCTAGAAAAGAAAGTACTGATCCCTGGGAAGATCAAACTGAAGAGTTCACCTCAAATTCAACACAGGGAGACAAAGGGTTTAAATATACAAAAGAGTAGTTACACACATACAACATGAATTTCAGAAAAAGAGAATGAAAAGAATGACAGAGAAGCAACATGAGCTGCTTGACATAAAAATAATGGCTGAGAATTCTTCAGAGCAAAAGAAAGGCATAAGTCCTCAGATTAAAAGTTCACTGTTGGTAACGAAATGACAAATAAAAATAAATCCTTACCGAGGAGCATTATAATGAGACTTAGAACATAAAAAATAAAAGGAAATCTTAAATGTACCAGAAAGAAAACCCAGAATATATACTATATATACAAAAGAATAACACTATCAGACTTCTCAGCAGCAACATTAAATGCTACAAACAATGGAAAAAGCAGTCTTCAAGGTGCTGAATGAATGAAACTCTCAATTCAGACTATCACACCCAGCTAAAGCACAATTTGAGTGACTGAGAAAATAAAGATATTTTCAGACACACCAAACTGAAATGATCACCTACAGACCTCCTTTGAAAGAAACTGCTTTGCCAACTGGGCTTCCTACCTGCGCCTTCCTCAGCAGGTCTCCTCTGCCAGACCACCCTTACTTCACTCTTCTCCTCACCTATGCCATACCTCGTGCCCTGTTCTTGCTCCTCAGGTCTCTCTCTGCTCTGCCTCAGTTTCCTCTTCTCCTCCTCTGACCTGCACCTCCTTATCCTCATAGCATGGGCACGAAGCAACTGCATTCTCCAGCATCTCACCACCTTAAGTCAGTGAACCACACCTCTTGTGACCCAGAGGTTCTGCTACCTCCTTCCCTACAGTGAGCAGCCTGGGCAACCTAAGACTGTGGCAGGAAGTAACTGAGAATTCCAACTATTGCTGTTAGTCACAATCTTAAAATGGCTCTATTTCCACTACTCTGTGTGTGTGTGTGTGTGTGTGTGTGTGTGTGAGAGAGAGAGAGAGAGAGAGATGAGACTGAAATTTTGAATTTAAACATGTGTCTCAAATCAGGAGCAGCAAATACAATAACAGTTTAGTTTACTGAAAATCTTAAGTAATAGAGTTTAATGGAATTTCCCATCCAACCAAGAATCAGTCTCATTTGTGCTGTGAAGTTGTGGTGAACAGGGATCCTGCCGTATGAGAGTGTATTGACCTGAGGCCTGATCTTTCCCCACTACCCAGTCTTAATGGTCAAAGCCTGGATCCTCTATCTTCAGTTAAGTAGCTTGACCTGTGTTCTGCCTGCAGGAGCACCCTGGCTTAGCTTGTCTGTCATCTTTTCCATTTCCGGGGTTTGCATGTTGCTTTGAGGGTGGAGTTAGTCCACAGAGGTTTTTGCAGCAATAAAGAAATGTTTTATTTCAGGCCTGGTGACCTCCTGACCAATTTAACGGCCTATTAACACATCTCACAACTTTTAAAGAGGCTTCACGGAAACAAAGTTAAGGTCATTTCTGATGACTTTGGCACAAGTTTAATTTCTCCAAAGCATCGCATAAGTAGAAAGCAGAAAACTTACAAATACGATGGAAAGTGGCAGATATTTTTTTTAAAGCTGATGAGAAACATAAGCAGTAGATGCATCTCTAAAAAGCCAAGTAATCTGAGACCTCTAGTTTAAAAATAAGAGATTAAAATATGCACCGTCTCTTAGACTTTGCAAACAAAGTATATTTTTATAGCATTTATTTCTTCTTTTGTTGATCACCAAGTACATATATAAAAAAAGGGCAGAGAGGGAAAAAAAAATCAGATTTTTGGCACTGCCCTAGAGAAAGCCATGATTAACTTTTGAAGTCCACTATTTTTAAACTGGCTTTTTTTTGCTTAATATGTATATAATAATTAGTTTAATATATTATAAAATTTTATGAACTTTAATATCACTACAATATGACACTATTTTATAATTGCATAGTATCCCATTGTTTAAATATATCCTAACTTCTTTAACTAATCCTCTTTTTGACTCTTAGGCTATTTCCAGTTTCTTACTATGATAAATAATGTTGCAATAAACACCCTTCTACAAAACCCTTTTTTTTTTTGCAGATCTTGGATCATCTTTTAAAGTGACTTCTGAAACATTTCTTTTTTCTTCCTGAAGTCTGGAGTAACTGAGTTGAGAGATAACTTTTAAGTGCCAATTTTCTTCTAAAAGAGGCTTTCCCAGGAGTGTTGACTTTCTGGATCACAGTGGTGTCAATTACTGGAAGACTCGATGTCAGTGGCTACGATGGCTGCGTTATTCATGATGGGTCGGCTCAGGATTAGTAAACTCTTCATTTCTATCTTGAAACCCTAGAATTGTTTTTGCCATTCTATTCAAAGCAATTAAAACACAAAAACAAATCCTGAACTGACTCACATGCCAACTTTTTGATGCAAATAAAATTAATTTCGATGTATTTAATATTCAGTTGAGAAATGTTCTCTGAGAACTGTTATTTTTAGAATTTTAGTAGCTGTTCCCATGCCTTCCAATGCCAATTTTTTGTTAAGTTTATCAGATCTGTAATGTACATTTTAATTAACTCCACAGCTGAGCCAAGTAGAATTCTGCAAAACTTAATTGAAATTTTGGAGAAACTTGATGGGCATCTTAATACACATTTCAGTCCTATTTAGCCTGAGTCCGGAAAAAAAAAAAGACATCTTTGGCTCATAAATCTGCTGTCCTTGCATTAGCAGTCTCTCTAAATCTCAACAGCAGAAAATGAAGTCACTTTGGACAAAAGCCTAAGAACACAATGACTTCAGAACCCAAAATCGTCACTTAGGGAGGGGTGCATAATAGTCATCCTAACAAGAAGTAGAATTCAAATTCCCCTGTATGTTGGTGACACTGTTTATGTTCAAATAACCAAAAAGATGGGGGGGGAGGGGAGATAGTTTTCTATTTATCTGCTTATTTCATCATTTTTGCTTTAGTGGTGTTTTTTGATAGCCTTATATGTAAATGCATACCCATGAGATGTAATAATTTCATCACCATTAAACAGAAAGGGTGGGAAATGCAGGTTTATCCCAGCTGACCTAATTACTGGTAAAATAAACCTGATTGATTAAAATAAAATCTTTTTTTAATCTGAATATAAATAACCACACTTCAAGCCTCTTGGGTTTCCAAGGTACAACGGCTGAAAATTAACTTCATGGCTCATGGCAAAAGCAGCGTATCTGAAGGTATGTCAGATTTTTCTACCTGAAAACAAGTAACTAGGGAAAATAGCCATAATGAAAACGTAGACTTTCCAAGTCACTTCCTAGTATTTTTAGCAGTCCTGAGCCCAGAAGAAGTATAATCAGTTTTTAGTAAAGGCCCATTCAAAAGCAGCCCTGTAGAACTTGATGTTCATGGCACCTTTCATAATCACTGCTTGTTTTCTTTTTATAAAACTCTGTCGTTCCATTTCTAAAAATCAGAAAGCACTGTCTGGCTCGTTTATAGCTCACCTGAGTTCAGACTAAGAGAATGCCAGAGAGAGAGAGAGAGAGAGAGAGAGAGAGAGAGAGCAGGCTTCCAAAGGGCTGGGCAAGGAGCTGAGAGGAGATCAGAGGTTGTGCTGAAAGCTTGGGAGAACCTGGGACACGATTCCAGCCATGCCCTCCACTCCCACTCCTGAGCCAGAGCAGCATGTGGGGGGCCCAGAGCAACTGCATGAATAAAAGCTTCCTCATGGTCCCTCTTTATAGTCAAAATGAAGCAAATTCTATGACCTTCCATCATCCATGTGTGGCTCAAGGTGAATTAGAGCTAGGAAATTAGGGGAAATGCCTGGGGTCAATGAGTACAAACTTTGCTGAGCTGCACAGGCTAGAAGGATGGGATTGGGCTTCTCCCCGAGGACGTGAGCATATGAGTCACCAGATGACAGGGCCTGACTGTGCGCACAGAAAATAGGAACCACAATTAGGGAGGGTCCCTGGGGTTCCAACAGCAATAATAGTTCACACTGGTACTTCAGAGTTTACAAAGCATCATCTTCTGTTTCTCATTTTTATTCCATGATACTCCTCACATTTCCAACCATGGGTAAACTCTTAAGAGAAATAATGCCTGAAATCATGTATAATTCCCAAGTTGCCAGGGAAAGATCCAGCAAGGGGTTCTAAAGGAAATCATGAGAGAGCCAGGGTCTGAGGGAGCAGTTAGCACACAGCAGTGAGAAGCACCATGGACTCGCTGAGCTGGTGGGCTCGCTCAATGGGCTGAACTTTGTTCTGCTCCCTGAGGGTGTTCAGAGAGACAGAACATCCCCCTACCCACAGAGACGAGCGTATGTAGGCCACTCCTACCCAGACTAGCAGTCTCCAGAGGGGACTGAGAAGACCTTGCTGCCCACGAGGCTTCATCCCCCTCCCAGGTGGACACATGGCATTTCCAGAGGGAGAGAACACTACTCATCCCTCTTCCAGTCTGGTGAGGCTGTCACCCCCAAATGAGTGAGTCAATGACCAATCTCCCTCCCACCCTTTAGATTCCAGTGCATGACTTGGTTCTGGGAAAGAGGGATCTGGCTTAATACAGTAACTCTCAAGAAGTTTTACAAGCAGCCTGCCTGGGCTTCAGTATCACAGCTCTGTGTGTTGCTAACACAAACCTGCTTCGTCTACGAGGGGAACTAGCTCAGTGGTACTTCAGTGTTACCATCTGCCACAAGCCGTAGCACGTGCTATAGCCAGCTTTGGCCTTGCCCCATGTGAAAGCCTAGGACCCTAAAGAGTCCTGGAGCACGGATGTAGCAGCACCAGCTCTGGGTCTGTATATTGAGCATTTACAGATTCATGGACGCATCCGGGAATCCTTGGTTTTAGGGGGTGGGGAAGGCATTCAATGGAGAGGTGCCTCACATCTCCCTCTTTTCAAGCTTAAGTAAGCCGACATTCATCCTCACAGCCCTAGGGGTAAGTGAAGAAGCCCCTGGGGTACTAGAAGTGGGTCAGGAGTTCTCCATGCCTTGGAGTTAACCTGCAAGTTAGTCACTTAAATGCTAACTTGAGGTTATGTGGTAAGGGAGCAACAACTCCTGGGGACCCTATGAAGTCAAGTATGTGGCTAACAGGGCGCCAAAGGCTCCCTCTGAGGTCCTCCTAAGCTTTCCACTGTTCTAGGGGCCACCTAGGTCATCCAGGAGCATTAGTGAAGAGAAAACTCAGTGAAGGTGACTCAGCAATAGAGAAATAGTAGAGTAGAAGAAATAGAGGCAAAAAGAAAGTTGGAGAACAAGCAATTTAAGGGACAAGCAGCAAGGGGTATTGAAAAAGAGCAGTCACTCTAGCTGCACGCTCTCTGTGGCCCTCCGGGTCGGTTACTCACTATTTGCAGTTCACCATTTGACCAAAGATGTTTGCATTAGCACGTAGGTTTTTTTATTTGCACTGCACAGATGGAGACATGAAGGTTGGAGACTGAAGTATCCTCTCCCAAGAACACACGGTAAAACAGTCAGCAATTTTCCCAGCCCCTCACTTGTCCTCTGGCCTTTGGAGACTAAAATGCATATTGATTAAGTCTTAAACTATATGTTCTTTGAAATCTGTCCCTCATTGGATGCCAAGATGCAATCTGCCTCTGCTGTTCTGCACACTTCCTGTTTGTTTCAGAATTGTACTGAAGCATCACGATAATGAAAATGAATTACAGACTCTGAGAGGCGGAAGCCACTTGAGAGATCACTGATCTCAATCTCCTCATTTTCTAGATTGGGAGCCTAAATGCAGTGCAGAGAGGTGAAGAGGTTTCTCAAAATCACATGGCTGCCCAGGGAAAGCTACAACTACAATTGAGAGATCTTGGTTTCTAGGAAGCTACTTACCCAAGAGTCTTACCAGACTGAGATTTGTTTCTTTTCTCATACCCAATCCAAAGTATTTAGCATTCCCAGAGCATTCCAAATGGGTGAACAATAGCAAAGAACTGGGTGTGATCCAAAGCACCGATCTCTGGTGTTACCCCAAGAGTGTTTTTGGCTTTCAATCTGTTAACCATAGGACTATTGAATTTAGTGAAGTACATCAAAGTTTTCTATGCAATATGTTAGGAACAGCTGAAACCAATTAAATGCTAATCAATGTTACCCTGTCTGCTGCAGAGTGGAAAAAATGTTCCAAAGGTCTCTCCACCCTGAGTTGTTCTTGGCAGTGGGTCCCTATGCCGTGGGCCCCCTCCCGTCTCTCTTAGTCATGTACACTCGGGAAGAGGAAACTTGGCTAATTCCCTTCAGATTTGAAAGTAGAGCAGAACCCAGCCCAGACTTTTCCCTTGAAATAAAAGTTCATCCTCAGAAGAGAAGGCTGCAGACTCCAGGATAATACACAGTGCAATTGTGAGAATAGAGGGACCGAGGAAGGCAGTGAATTCCAGTCACATCTATCAATCCTGTGGTCACGTCATGGACCCACCAACCATCTCTGTTACCTGATCTCCTAAACCTCCCTTGCCTCCTTCCCCCAATCCCTACCTGCTTCCTGAGAGACAGGCAGCAAAGAGAATTTTCAAATCTGACAAATTAGAGTTTGAATTTGGGCTCCGCAATTACTACAGGGGAGCCAAAAATGTATACACATTTTAAGAAAGGAAAAACCCTGTATTAAAATTGATACACTGATAACAAAAAAATGAATACAAGTTATGTTTCACTTTTGCAATTATAGGAGGTGCTCAAAGTGGTTACCATCAGTATTTATGTAATAAATGGATAACATTTCTTAAAATATGTATACATATTTTGGGCACTCCTATATGTGATCATAGGCATACAGGCCTCAGCGTACTTACCTGTTAAAAGGAAGTAATAATACCAACCTTTAAGAATTAAGTGAGACAGTGTTTATAGAGTATCTGATACATAGTGGGTAATCAGCCTTTGCTAGTTTTATCCCACACCATGTCTCCTAATCAATTGCTCGTGTAGTCTTTTTCCTATACTCAAACCATTCCAGTCACTTTTCTATTAGCCTGGTTTGTCACTGTGTGTGCATGTGTCTGTGTGTCTGTCTGACTCTCCTGTCTGGGAGGACAATTGGAGGAGAACATGTGTATTAGGAAACCAAAAGCCAGAGTACCCTGATGCACTGCCTGTGTGCAGAATAGAAAACATATTACCCTTGATTCTGCCCAGGGTTTATGTCCAGGGTAGCTATCGATCAGCCGCTATCCCCGTGGTTTCAACTCTGAGGGCCTCTGGAAGATACCATACCCACAGTTCACCATTCCTGGTACCAGTCTGTGTTTATATACCATTTTTGAATTTGTTAACTCCATGCTGAGCTGCAGACCGTCATAGAAGGCTTGGGGAGCGTGATCAGACCCACCTTGGCTGAGGCCATGCTCATTCATGCAAGAGGACGTGGTTAGGGAGCACTGCTCTGCAACAGAAGGGAATGCCAGATCTTAGCTACGTCGTTAGTTTTGAAAGGTTTTTCATTTTTTAACAAGACGAGTTGTAATTCATCTCTTCTGTTCCGATAAAACATGTTTTCAAAATGGTAACAGTTTCGTTTTACTTCCCCTTTTCCCTCCCATGGTTTTCAGTAGGCTCTGAATTTAAAAGAAGAGATTTTACAGTTCACTATTGCACTTTAATTAGATAGGAACTAGTCTTTTAAGCATTAATTACAAAGATTCAGATAAAAGTTATCTAACTAATAGCAAAGTACAGCTGGCCTCCGAGATACCAGTATCTCACTATAATCTTTTCTGCAGAATACAGTTATGTAATCCAAATTTCCCTCTGTTCCTTTTCATAAACCAGCACAACTCTGAGGGTTTTGTTTTTAATGAATACTGACAGCACACTTTACTTAGTGTCCAGTCCTTGTTTGCCATGTATTATGGATTCTGCATAATGTAACTTATTTTTTGTTTAAGTAGTTTCATGACTATTAGTACTTTCAAGACAACTTAGAAATAAATGCACAAGTTATTAATACAGAAGAAAAAGCAACCAATCAAATAATTTTTGTTCTAAAACTGTATACAGATTTCAGTTTTGTGTTTATTGGTTTTTTTTTAATTCATTTTTATTGTTAGACTTATTGGGGTGACATCTGTTAGCAAGGATTACATAGGTTTCAGGCATACAATTCCACAGTGCATTGTCAACTTGTTGTATAATAAGTTCACCACCTAATGTGACTTCTCTTTCCATCACCTTATATTTAGCTTCCCCTCCTTTGTTTACTGTTAAGTTGATCAAAATATCTGAAAAAAATGACGAAAACTGTTTTCATCTTTGTATATATTACTTGATGTGATAAACTTACTTTTATTAGCAAAAATAAATAAATAAAATTAAATGGAATACTTAAACCCTATCATACGATATTTACACTAAATGCAAATGGTCTAAAGACACTAATTAAAAGACGAAAATTAGCAGATTGGATAGAAAAGCATGACCCAACTATATATGCTGTCTGTAAGAGACTCACTTCAAATATGATGATATAGGGAGGTTGAAAGTACAAGAATGGGGAAAACGTATCATGCAACCATTGATCAAAGGAATCCAGGAATGGCTTTACTAATAAGAAATGAAGTAGATGTCAGAGCAAAGCAATCTACCAGAGATAGAGAGGGACATTACATAATAATGAGTCTATCTATCAAGAAGATACAGAAATCTTAAATGTGTTTATGTGAGTACCAAACAGCAGAGCTGCAAAAACTGACGGGACTGAAAGTAGAAATAGAGGGATTGGGAAGGAAGAGCAGATTTGAATCACTAGAGGATTAGAGCCCAGAGAACGTGACAGGAATGAACAACAATAAAGAGGACTTTGTCCCACCCAATGAGAAATGAAGTCTGCCAGGTGAGATTTTTGCAAGGTCATGTCAGGAGGCATACCACTAAACTTTTGGTTTTTTACTTTATAATTAAGTACTAATTTGAATGTTATTAGGAAAAATATATATATTGGGCACAATAGGTACACAGAACACATAAATTAATAGATGCTGACGTGAATGTTTCAGACTTTCATATGCTACACATTTACCATGAGTTTCGGAAGTAGGGATGGAAACCCAACTGCTCCCAATGTCTCTCCCATGGTGGTCTCAGCAGGCTGTCATTCCCGTGTTAAGATTGTATCCAGATGGGGGTGGGTCGTCAAGGTGCCCCAACCATGTCGCACCACCAAGCGGGGACACCACTCACCCTGAACCAAGGAAGCATCGAGGCTTAGTGGCAACCTCAGCCACCCAGCAAGCCCACATTGAACTTTTTTTTTTTTTTGTATGTGGGTAGCTCCCTGACTGGGAATCGAACCCAGGCCGCAGCACTGACAGCGCCAGCGCCGAAGCCTTAAGCCACTATACCACCAGGGAACTCTCTACCTTGAACTTAGATCGAGCATTTCCTCATGTGTTTCAATTAAGCAGCTATTTCTTGCATGCATTTAAGAAATAAATTGTATTTACTACTCGGTTGTCATGGTGTTGTTTTAATTTAACTTTGAAAAGTATAATTCTTTTGTTTCCCCAATGTTTAAGTCAGCAGTATGTTGAACAAGTATGCCTATGACACTCTCAAAGTCCACCTGCGTGTTCTGTTTCCCAGGAATCCTTTAAACTTTACCCAGTGGGAAAGCTTTTTTACAACCACCTACTTTTAACTACCCAGCAGGCCTAGTGTGTTTTTGTTATTATTGTTGTTGTTGTTGTTGTTGCTAGCTCTTAGGTAAAAGAGTTTTACAGTCTTTTATGTTCTAAGTCAGTCTTATTTGAATGTCAAGTCCTAGATATTAGTCAATCCTTCGATTACCTCCCCCTGCTCTGGACAAGGCCTCTATCTGACAGCTTCTTGCCGTCCAGAAAAGCAGTGTGGTTGGCTTCTGCTCTTTTCTCTTGTTTCCTCCTTCGCTTGTTAGCTACTGTTTTACTTCTTGCCAGGGTTTAAAGAGAGGGATCGGAGGGAAGAGACGTAGCGGTGCTAGACAGTGTTTCCTGGCCGGTGGGCAGTGCCCTGGGGGCCAAGTAGGACAAACCTCACTCCTTGCCTGATCACTTTCGTGGAGATTTCTACCACCCCTCCTGGCAGGGCGCTGAACACAAGCGGTTACTGATGACTCCTTTCACAGCCCCATTCGGTTGGAAGAACCCAAGGTGATCTGACCTGACTCCAGTTCCCCTTCTCCCAAGTGGCCTACACCTGATCCATAGGAAACAGTCACATCTCCCTCGTCCCCAAAACTCTGAGTGTGCCGCCTAATCCTAACACAGCCACTTCCATCCTTTCTCGGGTGGGAGTCGGTGGCCATGGCTCTGTATCCCCTAATTGAAGGGAACACCTCCCTTAGCTCTCCATGTGGTCCCAAGAAAGCTTGCCCCACTAGGTCCGAGAAGGCAGCACCACCCCTGGATCTCCAGCATAGCACCAGCTCCACCCTAAGAGATCTTCCACAAACCCCCCTCTCCTACATGCTGACTCACTCTAAATACCATGGATCTGGCTAAGGGCTGCAAACAACATGGAAACTGCTCCACTGTTTTCTTTGCAAACGTGCGTGTGAGGAGCCCATTCTACACTAACTTTGGTGACATATCTATTATATATCGTATATTTTACATCGTACATTGTATATTGCATTGGAGCTGCCGTAACAACCATGGTTGGAAACCACATTTTAACCTCCTGCTGTATTTATTTGTATGATTATCTCCTACTTAAGGAAGCGATGTCAGTTTTTATTTATGATAGAAGTTTATTTTTTTAATTAATGTATTTCATTATAGAGTAAGGTGATTTAAAAATTATTAAGTACTAACATACAGGAGATGCCTAGGGAAGGCTGAAAACACAGAGATAGTATATGAGTAACAGTCATCATAGATGATAAATCAAAGGGATTTTATAGAGATTGATTTGGTAGAAGTGAGAATACTACAGTAGAAGAAGGAGAAATTGTAGTTTTACTGTGAATCCTGAAAACACACAAATACGTAATCAGAAAGACCCAGCAGACAGCAGAGGGGACATTTGGAAACAGAATGCCTTCTAGGAGTTCAAGTACAACACAGACTGCAGTGGCCCATTAGGTGCCTCGTTTGCGATATTCTCCAGCTTTGCAGGAGCCTGGTCTATCACCTCCAAACAAATGTAAAACAAGAGCAGTGCATTCAAAGGGGTCTCCTTCCGGGGCCACCGGGGCCACCACCGTTGATTGTTCCAGGGTAGGAAATTGACTTGAGTTTGACTAAGTATACTCCTTCCCTCAGAGTTTGGAATCAGGACCAAGAGATTGCAGCTCAGTTTGACTGCCCCTTCATGGATGGATTCACTATGACCGTGCTGACAAATTCTATTTTTGAGCTTGTAAAATGGACAGACCTCATTTCTGAGCCTGATGTGTGCTACCCAAACCTCATAGAAACTGATGAACAACAAAATGGAATTCTGATTTTTACATTTACAATGAGAAATTTAATGATCCAATAAACCAAATACTTGATATACAAATCAGCTCATTCTGTCACTGTAGGGTAATCTACATAAGCAGGCAAATTATCAGAAAAATTTTTATGATCACCGACTAGCATCCGGAGCAAGCGATGTTAGCTGAGTGATCATAACAGCTGGTGCCTGGATCGTGACAACATGATGCATTCATCTCCTCCAGGAGGATACGCCAGCCCTGAGGGCCTTTGGGTCTAGCTGCCTTTTATTCGAACTGGTGCTAAAAACCCTTGTTGGCTCTACCTTTCCTTACCATTCCATTGCCAGCTAACACCCTTTTGAAATGGCATTTTGATTTTTAAATATCCCAAATGCAGTAGGCTGAATAATGACCTTCCAAAATATATTCACATCCTAATCCCTGGAATTTGTGAATGATACCATATATGGCAAAAGCATTCTTTGCATTAAATATCTTGAGTTGGGCTATTAGCTTGGATTATCTGGGCAGGCCTTAAATGCAATCACAAGTATCCTTAGAGGAGTAGGGAGATGGGATGCACAGACAGAAGATGAGAAGGAAACATGACGCCAAAGGCAGAGACTGCAGTGACCACAAGTCAAGGAGCAATGGCAGCTACTGCAAGCAGGAAGAGGCAAGAAGCAGATTCTCTCCTAAAGCCCTGCAGTGAGCATGGCCCTGCTGACACCTTGATTTTAGCCCAGTGATACTGATTTTGGACTTCTGACCTCTGGAACAGTGAGAAAATAAATTTCTGTTGTGTTAAGCCACCAGGTTTTTGGTCATTTTTTGCAGCATCTATAAGAAGCTAATACAGCAATACTTAGAGTTTCAGCTGGAGAACCACCCAGTTTTGCGTGTGCTACTGAGTTGGCTCCAATTCCTGGTGACTCTGTGAATGAGAGTTGTCCATAATGGCCTGTCCTCAACGGCCCTGCTCATCTCCTGTAGACTCATGCCTCTGACTTCCTTTGTGGAGTCAATCTGTCTTACCTGTGGCCTTCTTTTCCTGCTGCCTTCTATTTTTCCCAGAATTATTGTCTTTATCAAAGGACTCTGCCTTCTCATGATGTGCCTGGAGTACGACACCTTCACTTTTGTCATTTTTGCCTTAGGCAATGTTTCAGGCTTCATTTGTTCGAGAGCCCACTTGTTTGTCTTTCTGAGGGTCCAGGGTATCCACAGAGCTCTCCTCCAACATCACAACATTACTTGCCTGAATTCTGACTTACAATGTGTATGAAGTAACAGCCCTACATGTAAGAGAAACTGACTTTAGATACCATAAGCGGAAAAGGGAAATTGTAATTAAGGTCTAGGGGCATCTCATGGAGTATGAAGATGGGAATGTAGCTGGACCTCAAGAACTAGGCAATTTGGGACTCTTCTTTCAGCCTCTCATCCCACTCCTTTCTGAGCATCTCTCTGCTTCATGGCCTGCCTTGTTGTAGCCAGACTTTCTCACTCAGCCTGAATAGCAGATAATGGCTGTCTCCAACAGCTCTCAGCTGTAAATTGTGTTTCCTCGGCTGTGAAATGAAGAAGTTGGATATTATGCTTTGTAAGTTCCCTCTGGCTCTGAAATTGGATGCTATTTCATGGGAAGTCCCGTCTGTTGGGTGACAGGAGAATTCTGAGGAGTGGAGAGCCCACCTCAGTAGGTGTGAGGGAGCAGAAATACTGCAGGGAAGGTGGCCACAGGATGAGGGTCAGAGGACTGAGTGGGGATTTCTTAAGGAGCTCGATGAGATCATGGGGTTGGCCACCTGGAGAAGAAATTTTGACAGGTGGCATGGAGGAGAGTTAGCCCTGATGCTATACCTTTAGGCTGGCACTACCCACTTAGGCCCTGATGGCTGACAGAACCAGCTAGGCTGTTGCTTAGCTCTCATTGCCATTCATTATTTATGAATTACTTCTGCTCTTTTGGTGGAAAGATTTTTTTTTCATGGAAATGAGCTGTACTGCCCACTCTACATCTGTATTCCTTCAGAACACACCCTACTAGCCCTGGAAGAAAGTTCATTGTGGCTCTGGAACTATGGTGTGAGAACTGAACATATGTACAATAAGCTCTCACTTAACGTCATTAATAGGTTCTTGGAAATTTCAACCTTAAGTGAAACGACATGTAATGGAACCAGTTTTACCATAGGCTAATTGATATAAACAAGAGTAAGTCCCTACGGCATATTTCTGGTCACAAGTTCTGAAACCTAGTCTTCCGTTGGACTAAGGACTACTTTCCACTCAATACTGTAATTGTCCTTTTGGCTGCTTAGACACCTCCCATGCCCACTGTCACCACAGAATCAGAATTTTTAAGATGTCAGAGGCTTTATCTTCTTTACTCCTATATTTTCATCCCCAGTATAATACCTATCACATAGTAAGTATTTATTTACTTTTGTTGAGTGGTTGGGAATTAAGATAATAAGTTTTTGACGTGTTGCGTTTGAGGAGCCTTTGAGATTTCCAGGTGGAGATACCTGCCTTTGGTTGTGTAAGGCAGAAGCTTAGGAGGGTGTTCTGGGCTGGACTTAGGAAAAGTGGTTGATGCCATGGGCAGGAATGAGGCCACTGAGTCAAGGTGTCAAGTGTCTAGAGCAGGACATTATCAACATTTTAGGCTGGATACTACTTTGTTGTGGGGGGCTGTCTGTACATTGTAGGTTATTTAGCAGTGTAGGATATTCTTAAACTTTACACACTAGATGCTAGTAGCACCCTCACAGAAACACCCAGAATAATGTTTGACCAAATATCTGGGCACCCTGTGGCCCAGTCAAGTTGATACATAAAATTAACCATCACACCACTCTAAAAATTCTATTTCTTTTCAAAATTTTATCTAATACAGGCTTCACTGAGGTCTCTCAGTGTATCCCAAATGGAAGAAAACTATTCAAAATCTTGTTTAAACAATGCTCTTCTGTTTCAAAATACTGCATTTGCATGACTATATTTAGCTGTGCTGTTCATAGGTAACTATTACATTTAAAGCAACTCGCAGCTTGTTAGCTTCCAGGAACAAGGATTTTTAAACAAAGTTGTGTGTGGAAAAGCACTCTCCCCTGAGAGGCAGGGGTGTGGTTAACAGCAAGAAATTTGGCCATGACTTGTTTGGGAAAATGGGGTCTCTGTCAGAAACACATCCAAATCATGCCAAAGGAAGCAGAGAAATGAGTTACAGAGCAAAGGCAGGCTGGGAGGAAGCCCTAGTGACACAACCTGAGTAAGAATGAAGGTTTGCAGAGCTGTTAATGGAGAGTGAATTTTGAGTGGTCAGTTCAGCCCTTGTCAGTCAAGTCTCAGAGTTAGCTGTGAGCAACCAAACTCCATCTTTTCATGTCAACAGGGTAAGAATAATAAAATGACCAGAGGAAGAAAGAACAACACAATTTTTTATCCTAGAAAAAAGGGGGGGGGGGGGGGGGAAGGAGAGGAAAAAAATTGAAGTTTTTAAAAATATATGATCTAATTTAATCTTTGAAGTATTAATAGTAATTACTATAACCTTTGTTTTATAAAGGATAAAAATTGAGGCTTTGAGAGATTGAGTTACTTGCCCAAGGAGACACAGAACTGGAAGTAGTCTAACCAAAATTTAAACATTGAGTTTTCTCAAATTGCGGGTCATTACGCCGAAGGTGACCACTATGGATTGAATTGTGTCCTCCCCCCACCCTGCAGTATTTGTATGTGGAAAGTCATATTCCCCAACACCTCAGAATGTAACCTTATCTGGAGAGAGGGTCTTTATAGAGGTAATCTAGTCAAAGTGAGGTCCTTAGGGTGAGCTCTAATTCAATATGACTGGTGTCCATATACAAAGGGGAACTTTGGGGACAGATACACGGAGAGGAAAAGATGGAATAATGAGACATAAGGAAAGGATGGCCATTTACAACCTTCCCTCATGGCCTTCAGAAGGAATCAACCCTGCCAACACTTTGATTTCAAAGTTACAGCCTTTTGCAGGCTGTAAGTTATGAAACAGGCTAAAATTATGAGACAAATTTTTGTTGTTGAAACCACCCAGTTTGGGGTGATTTGTTACAGCAATCCTAGCAAACTAATACAGTGACTCTACCATAAATATCTGACCCATTTCCTGCAACATTCAGATACATCCAAATAAATGTTTCCATCCATTGACTGTGGCCTTTAAGTTTACTCCATGAGCCCAAAAACACTTTGTTACTCAGTCTGAAACTATTTCAAGGACTCTGTCCATTTACAAGAGTTTTTAACGTGCTTTCCTGTGGCCTGCACTATCAACAACAAAGATGTTTTCTATGTCACATTGTGCATTTTGTAATAAATTTTTATGTTATCAATGCCATTAGATTCTAATTTATACTTAAATCTAATTGATACCACTTAGTACGTTTTGAGTATTTTGGTTTGCTAAAATTCAATATAATGGTAAATTTATTACCATATTGCTTAAAATAACTTAAAACTTAAAATAAAGCACCATTTATATACAAAGCAGTTCAAAATGTTATTATTAAATGCATAAAATAGTCGAAATGGTAACTTTTTTTGGTGACTTTTGGACACATTTTGAAAGAAAAAAAAACAACTTGAAGTCAACCCAATAGAAGGGTTAATTAAGAAAACAAAAACACCACCAGTTATTATTTTCATAAAGAATTTAACTCAAGACGTAGTTAAGCAGGAACTAAAAGGCAAAAACGGGAGCACTGAGGTAACATGAAATAGCAGGACACAGCTACCATCCCCAGGACTAGAGGAAGAAGGGAAGAGGTTGGATTATCAGAATCTAGAAGCTTAGAGGAAGGAGAGTCCTGCTGCACTGGGCCCTGACTCGGAGGCTGCCCGCCCATGTACCAACAGGAGCTCGAGGGAGCGGCCCACCAAAGTGGAACTCAGGTCTCTGAGCAGAGAGGCCAGCTGGCCGGGGTTGGTATCGCCAAGCGGATGCCATGAGGTTGCCTTATATGTTTGGAAACCAGAACCAATTATCATCAACAGGGTGAACAACCTTTCCTGAGGTGACACGGACAAACACAGAAAGCAAGATAGACCCAAGAATCTCGTCCAGGCTTTCAGTCTCTCTATAGCATCCTCAATTATTGGAGTGTCACAGGGAGCCAGCTGGCCAACGAGTGACGTGGTTTGACGATATATCCCCCTAATAAAGGTCTAGATGACCTTCCTTCAGGAGAACTCTGCTCACTATTACTTCTTCTGCCTCATTACTTGTCACCCTAGAATTTGCTAACGCTCACCTGCACCATCGGGTATACCAGCACTTTGAAAATTTCCTGAAATTCTCACCATTGCCTCTCTAACCTTACTTTCTCTCAGCCCTGATCAGCAATGCCTAACTTGTCCCTGTTAAGTGCCCTTTCTCATTCTCCATGTTGACAACTCCACACTCTCATAAGCCCCCTTTCCACCTATACCCTTCAATCTCAGCAGCTGAGATCATTTATCCCAAAGAAAATGGGCTAGACAGGAAACCCTCAACGTCTCTTCCCTCTTCCTCTAACCTTAACTATCATGGCCCTAACTTCCCTTTCCTGCCTGTCACAGAAGAAGAGCTTTCAGTCCTCCTATTCCAAGCTACTCCCGGGCCACCACCATCTATAAATATATTCAGGTATTCTCCCCCACCCCCGCCCCAAAAAAAGGCTTCCCCCAATCCAGCTCCATTCTCACACTCTCAGCCACATGAACCTTATTTCCTCACTTTGCCGTCACTCCCGCAGACAGTGCCCTGGCATCTGTCACTGCTACTCACTCAAATGCCTTCCACTGAGGTCAGCGGTGACAAAACGACTGAGTCTGTTGTGCACTCCTCTCACCTAACTTCTTGGTAGATTTTATGATGGTATTTTTTTCTTGGCTTAAAATTAAGACACGGTCACTGTAGACATTTTGGAAACTCAGACAAAAATACAATACTTTTTTTTTTTTAAAGCTCTGAGGTGTTCTGAGAAGCCATGGGGCATATATGAGAGATCTGGGGGCCTTAGAGGATATAGAACTAAAAATGGAAAACAGACATTGAAAACAGTCAGGGGACACAAAATGCTTACACCGAAATCGTTGGAGAATAGCTCTGGAAAATTCCGCAATCTGAATACATAATGCTTATCCCCGTAGCCACTACGACATTTGAGTCGCATCACACAAGGATAAAAATTTATTTTAAAAATAACATATTTTGAGTTCCCTGATGGTGTAGTGGCTTAAGGCTTCAGCATTGGCGCTGTCAGCACTGCGGCCTGGTTCAATTCCCAGTCAGGGAGCTACCCACATACCAAAAAGCAAAAAAAAAAAAAAGCCCTTTAACTTAAAAAAAAAAATAATAACATATTTTATCCCACTTCTTCAACAGAGAATACAAAACACAGTTTACTTGTTTATTGATGGCCTAAGGTCATGATAAGGCAAGTAGAAATGACACTAGAACTACGTTTGTGACCTGCCTATGATGTGCCAGGCCTGTGGTAGGTATTTGCATATGCAACCTGAATGTCACCTCATGTAATTTGCACAGCTCATCTCTGTTTTATAAATAAGAAAACTGAGGCTCAGAGAAGTGAAGGAGGTTATAACTTGCAGCCCATCTTCTAAGTGGCAGGGCCTGAATTTGAACCGGAAGTTTTATGTTCTTTTGGCTACCCCAAGCTGCCCGCTCAGAGGGGAGATGTGTGTCTTCCTGGAGACATTGGAAAACCACCAAGACTAAATGATAAAGCCTCAGGTGGACTTTTTTTCCGGTAGAATGAAGATAACAAAGAAGTAGGTTCTTAGTGTTTGGGTTTTAAACTAGTCTTTGTATTAGTTTGCTAGGGCTGCCATAACAGAAAACCAGAGGCTGGTGTGCTTAAACCACAGGAAGTTACCTTCTCACAGTCAGGAGGCTGGAAGTCCAAGATCGAGGGGCCAGTAGGTCTGGTTTCTTCTGTGGCCTCTCTCTTTTGCCTTCAGATGGCCCTCTTTTCATTGTGTTCTCACTTGGTCTTTTCTCTGTGGATATGTCCCTGGATACATCTATGTGTCCTAATCTGTTCTTGTGAGAACACCAGAGTGGATTAGGATCCACATTTATGGCCTCTTTTTAACTCAGTCACCTCTTCACAGGCCCTCTCTCTCCAAATATTACATCCTGAGGTCTGGGGGCTTCTACATAGGAGTTTTGGTGGGAACAATTCAGCCCATAACAGTCTTTGGGGAAAAAGAGAGTTTTAAGATCTAAAATCTTGGCTTTTGATTATCAAAAGCTAATGCCCCCCCCCCCAAAGACTCAGGGCATAAAATCATGTCACACTATTATATGATGAATCCCATATCTCATACTTGGCTGAGATTCCTCTGAATTTCAACTGAGCTCTAAGACACTGATCAATTATAGTCCTGGTTATAGGAACAAATGAGAAATTTAAGACATATTACCTTTAAACTAAAGTCCTTAGACAGCATTCATGTTTTAAATGTTTATATCTGATTTTTGTGGTACTTCTGACTCCTCCATCAGTACCATGCTATCAATAGTTTTTCTTACTGTTTACAATATACAGAGTCTGGCAGAAGTAATGCCTTTTTTAAAGTAGTTATGATATCTTGTTACAGAATTACATGCTTATGAATTTGGTATAGATTACCAGCTCATAAAAAAGGGGCGTTATTTGTGCTAGATCCTGTATAAGATGATCTGTCTGTCACTTACCAACCCCAATTTAGCCTAGAAACTTGATCATTGAGTGTGTTTGAATCTGTAAATAGAAACAGATCAGCTTTATTTGCAGGTTTAAGAGGTTTGCCTGTGAATGAACTCTGGTATGGCTTCCATGAAGGCTTTTCGTGACTTAGAGTCTTTGCTTGCTCCTTCCTACCCCCAGCTGTGTTGAGGCTGTTGAGGTTGCCCCATCCAACCCAAATTTCAGGTCGTGAGAAGGTCCCATATAGTAGAATCTTGGCAAGAAAACGTCTTTCACCTTTCAATAGAGGAAAACCTTAACATTGGCAAGGGAAGCTCTGGGAACCATTTAAACCCCCAGATTCATGAATACCACGTTGGCATAAGAGTGGGTAATACAACCTGGTGTGTTCTCCTGCTACCCGCCCCCACACCTTCTTCTATCCCTTGACCTTTAACCCAGACCTAAAGTTGTCATTGCCTTGGGGTAGGTTTGTTACAACAAAATGCAAATAACAAAAGTCAGTTCTCAGCTTTTAAGTTTCAAAATAAGCTTTGCAAGAAAAAAAGAGTTTTGAGATCCAAAAGCTTGGTCTTTAGCTATCAAAAGCTAACACTCAAAATGATTCAGGGCATAAAATTATGCCAGATTATAGTATTATTAAATGGTGAACCCCATGTTTCTGAAAGAGCAACGTAGAAAGTCTCTCTTTGTTCGTTCTGGTTATTTTGTAATTAAAGAAAAAAACAAAATATGCTATTTATGTGCAGCTACTCTAGTAAGAATAAAATACTGTTTTAAAAAAAAATGTGTCATAAACAATAGACTGAGAAGAATTCCAAGGGGGTATATGACTCAGTCCCTCATCCCAGGGATGCACAGGAGGGAAGAGAGAGAATGTCACCTAGGGTGACTTGAGAAAGACTCTTGTGCCCTTCCACAAGCTAGAGAGGAAAATAAACAGAACTCTCAGCATGCGTTTGGGATATTTAAGCCGAGGAGTGGCGAGACTCTACCCCTGTAGAGCAAAGGAGCAGTTGAATCGTCTGGCCCTAGAAAGAGTGTGGGCCAAGAGGACGGCAACTGCCTCAGAGAGTCCCTCTGCACCCAGGTAGCAGGTCTGGACCTCAAGAGCAGGTGGGACCTGGGAGGACCAGAGGGTGAGGGAGACATCTTTGGAGGTGCCCAGCATGCGTAAGCGGTGATGACCCAGGGTTATGGCCCATCCTCCCCAACATATTCCCGCAGGGGAAAAGAGGGAAGACACCGAACCCAGTGAGCAAACTGCTACCAGGTGGAAAGGGGCTGCAGATAGAACTAAAGGTCAGCACAAAAAATGGAAAGACTGTTACTCCCCATAACCCCCACCCCACACTTGAGTTTGTGTCCTGAAGAATGTGTTCTCACTACACATATGATCTACCCCCTCAAAAGCTGTAAAGTATAATTGAATGTTGTATTTCCAGTTAATACTTGTATTGCATGCCCTATGCACTCCGCAGAGATGCAGATGCTAGGCACAGTCTCTAGCTGAGCCATTCGTTTCACGCACCAACTCAAAGGAAGAGTCCCATACATGCCTCAGTGCTCCTGTTAGCACAGGCCGGCTGGGACTTCATGGGGCCCACTTGTTTATAAGAACCAGAACCATTCAGGCTATCATAAGCAAAAAAATTTTAAATAGTTTATTAGAAGAACACTAGGTTATCTCATGGACCACAGAAGCAGAAAGAAGAGCCAGGCCTTGCACCAGAACCCGAGCTCTGGAGCCAGAACCAGGCCACCAGGAATCCAGCCTCCATTCCCTGTTTCCCAGGGGCCTTGGGCTCTCTCCCCTCTGCAAGTACAGCTTTCTTTTCTGTGTGTGCTTGTCGCCTCCACCCGAGATTAACATGCAGATTCTCAGCTCAAAGCCAAAGAGAGGTAGCTGGAGGCTCTGGAGCTAATTATTATCTCAAGGAGTTTTGTTTAATTCATTTAAAGAGATCTTAAATTTTTTATTAAAGACTCTTTCTAACTTTTAAAATTTTAAACCAAAGAAAAAGGGAAAGAATAGTATAATGATCACTTATGCACCTTTTAGTTAGGTTTGCCAGTTGTTATAACTCTGCGATGTTTGCTTTCTCTATATTCTATGCATATCTATTTATCTATCTGCCCATCTATATAGTATTTATATGTTTTTTCCTGAATCATTTAAAATTAGTTTGTCACTACCACGAGGTGCGATCCCCAGTTTCTACTCCATGTATGTCCTGAAAACAAGAATAATCCAGGAGAGAAAACTGAGTTGAGCCACTCCCCAGATTGGCTCTCCCTGGGTCAGGTGTCTAACCAGCTGTGGTATGGGGTCATGGGGCACAATATCAGCTCAGGAGTAGATTTCTCTGGTGGGGGGTGCAGTCCTCAGGGAAGGACATGGCTGGGTAGGTACTCAAAATGGTTCTCCTAGATCCTGACTATTTATATCCCTTTTAGATTAAGGTGCAATGTATATAAATAAAATGCACCATGCCATGGACCCTTGAGGTTAAGAATAGCTCAAACTGCAAAACTGAAATCCACAACTGCCAAAGGTCTGCTACATTTTACGGTCAACCTACCCTTGCAAAATGTCTATAAAATGTTCTGCTCTTGACTACTTCCAGTGGTGGGATTCTGATACTGGAAGGTTCAGGAATAAAGTAACCATATGCACGATTCACTACCTCTGAAAACATAAAATAGTTAAATAAATAGCTAATATAATAGATTCTCAGTGAACTGGCACCCATGGAGATTGGTAGATTGGTAGATGCCGGATAGATGGACCTGGAGCTCTCAAACAACTAACAAAAAAATAGAAGACTTTTTTGTGGTGGTTGCTTGAGAGTGCCAGTTGCTTGAGTTTTGGTAATTGAGAGTCTACTATAGTAATTGAGTGCTCTCTGTGCTGGGCACTGTGCCAGGTGTTTTACACTCATCATCCAATCTCATCCTTGTAAAAACCCTGTGTGATATTATTATTATTCACATTTAACAGAAGAAACAAAGGAGCCAAGAGCTTTGGTATCTGACCCAAGCAGCTAGTAAGTTGCAGGACTCAAATACCTCAAAACCTGGGGTCTTAACCACTACCCTGTATTCAAAAGCCTAACCGTGTCCTGAATGTTTTACGAAGCTAATCGTGTTCCCCTCCCCCTACTGAGAAAGCAAACTAGAGCCCACTTTTAATAACAAAGGATGGAAATAGCCCCCAGACTAAAACCAGATAGGCTCAGACAACCCTTACCGATTTTACCGCAGGAAGCCCGCCAAGGTACAACCACGGGAGAGTAAGGATTCCTGTGCCATTAGCTCCATCTCTGAACAGCCCCAAATACTTCAAGTTCAGCTAAAAGGTCACATGGCCAGATAAAGAGAACTTATCCTTTCCTTAAGAAGGTGAAGGTGTTGGAATGAAAATCATTTTTTGTAATCACAGTCCTGACTCAGCCAACAACACGTCAGTGGGAGTCTCTGAAGTGCTCAGCCAGCTGGCAGATGGCGTGTCCCCCACCCTAACCACACACTCTGAGGGGCCTTTCACACGGACGTCTGGGGCTGGGCAGTGCCCAGGCAATACACTTCTAATGACCCTCATCCTAGCACAGCGCCCACATTTGACTCTTGCACTACTTTTAATCCACAGAGAAGTTGATAAATACACTGCACTCCTGTCTCCGAGCCTGATTTGGGTGCAGAGGTTGCATATCGCCTTCCACTGGACCCACCAGCATGCTTCATCTCACTGATCCAGTCAGGTGCGGGGCTTCCAGGGTTTAAACCTCAGGGGCTGAATTCTCAACACCACTACCCCTTCCGGCTGCCTCATCAAGAGGAAATCTTGCTCTAGCATCCTGGGTTTGTCCAGCTGGGGACTGTATGTGTTAAGGACATCAGAGTTATGTCATAGGAGATCATCTCTCTTTCCTGACATCCATCTCATAGGAGAGGAAATAGCCCCAACATGTTGCCCTTTTCCCAAGAACTCCTGATAACTCAACCATGCAGATAATTTTTAAGTTTTTCTTAAGCCTACCTATGTGTTGTTGGTTTGTTTTTTGAGGGGTGTATGTGGTGGTGGTGGTGGTGGTGTTTTTGCTTTGTTTTGTTTTGTTTGGAGGGAGCGGAATGTGTCCCGAAACTTCCTTTGTGTGGTGTAAGTTCAGGTACATACAACTTCCTGTTATTGACCTAAACTGTACCCTTCCCAGTTCCCCTGTAAGCCCTCTAACACAACTGCTCTCTGTAGTTTCCAAATCCTTTTCTAAAGGGACTATTTACCCCTGTGGTTTAGCTAGGCTCTTTCAGGGTGCTTGGAAAAGACGTAGCCCTATTAGTGAAAGAAATGTGGTCACTACAAGGATACACCATAGAAGCCAGGAAGCGTCCTCTCCATCCGGGCCACAGAGGTCCAACATGGAGAAGCACACCAGACTTCAAGAGATCTGGAGCCATAACTCACCATTGTTCTCACTCAGTCTGAACGCATCACCCACTTTCCCTTTTTTCATCTAGCAGTTATTTTTCTGAAGAGAGTGGACTGGATCAGTTTATCACCCCCCACTACCGACCCCCCAGACTCTGTGACTCATGGCCTTCATCATACCTCTTAGCTTTTGACTCGAAGAGAAATCCCTTGTCCCAACATTAAGGGCTGGATGAACAGATGGCATCAAAGTCCCATTTGAAAGGAAGCTGGGAGCATGACAGACATCTGTGACTTCATGGTGTATCTCCTAACTTACAGTTACTAAGTTCTGTTTTATAACTTCAAGTTGTCCTTAATGCAGGAAATGCTGCGGCCACGAGTAAATGGTGGAGACTGAAGAGCGCACGTAGCAGGCCTGAGCCTGCTGTCCTTAGAAAGCCCTGATTCAAGCTGGGTCCATGAGTGGCATCAGGAGGCTTGAATTTCAAGAGGGTTCCCACCATTCCCAGAAATGATACCTCATTGGGCCTAAACTGTGCAAACAGTAAGCTCATGCTGAACACTTGCTTTTCTTTTAAGAGTCTGGGATTCTGGTGTGCACTGGGCAGGGAGTGCCAGCGGGATCAGCCCCTAGTACTACAGGAAGCCCTCGACACTGAGTCCGTAGTGAGCTTCCGTGCCGGACCACATTTCACAAATGCTGTCCTAATGTGTGACTGGAGGACTTAAGTGCATACTGGGTGACTCTACTGGGAGGTGACTCTTGGTTTCTTCTGGTATTGGTCCCACATGCCTTTCCCTTTGATAATTTTGCTTTGTATGCTCTCATTGTAATAAATCATTGTCACAAGCACAGCTATGGGCCCAGTCCTGTACATCCTCCTATCACATCGTGGAACCCGGGAGCGAGTGGTCTCGGGGATCCCCACTACAGAGTCAGTGGGTCCATACATGGTCATTTGGATTGGAATAGCGTCATTTCCTTACATTGAAAAAAGAAGTGTCTTCCTTGCAGAGACATTACGTCCCCCTCTCTGATACACCCATTACAGCTACTTAGAGCAGTAACTTGAAGGAGTCAGCATTCTTCGGAAGTGGCCATAAGCGACGAAAACTGTATTGAGAGCGAAGAGGAGACATGGAGGGGGCAGACTCAGCTGGAGGGGGGCTTCCAGGCAGGCTCCCTCTGAGTGGCATTCAGCAGGTTAATGGCAGCATTTCTCCCATGAAAAGCCAGTAAAAATGAGCATTTTCTGCCCCATTCACACATTCTTAATGAGCCAAATTCCTCTACTGTATGACCTTCACGGGCAGGGCAGGGCCTTTAACCAGCTGCATTTATTATCTTGCATTTTTAGGTTTTGCTGGTGCATTAAAAATAATACCTGAGGGTCTGAAAGAAGCCCTGTCATTGTTCAAAAGTGCCTGATTGACTCCCAGGGAGCAGCCCAGGCTCTGGGACAATCTCCGTCAGTGAGGTTTCATGAGAAATGTCAGTGATTATGTTGGTGACAGAGTGTTCCAGAAAAACTAGGCAGGGGAAGGCACTTTTTTTTTCAGTGGGGAAAAAAGCATCATCTGCTTTCTGCAAAGCACAGGGCTGGTGCATTAGCATCCTGCTTCTCCCAGGGGGAGGAGTGGGGAGAGAAGAGAGAAGGAGGAGGAAGGGGGATATTGGAGGGGAGCAGATGAAAAGGTGGGGGGTAGGGGGACATAGGGAAATGAAGTGGCCAGAGAATGAGGAAAGGCTCTCTTCAGTGTTAAGCTCTGGCCATGAGAACCCCTTTTCCCAGGGGTCTTCTCAGAGGAGCCCCAACATATCCATAATCTGATGCTGCCAATGAACTCCATGGAGCCACTGAGGACATCCTCTCATCCCACCTAGTCCAGTCGCACCTACAGAAGGGTGGGCCCATCACTTTGATCAGTTGGGCAGCTTTTCCCATCTTCGCGTACATTCCAAACGCAGTTGCTGACTGCTACATTTGGATTAGAGAAGGGACTATGCAATGTCCCACGTCCCCAGGATACGTCTCTTGTTCTGCCCACACCCCTGCATTTCCTCCTGGTGCCTCAAAGTGGCAAAGAGCCAGGGAGCCCGGCCAGCTCCCTTGCGGGGGACATTTATTGTTTGAGTCTGCCCAGCGGCCCCTCCCTCATACCCTGTGGTTCGTGGTCAATCGGTGTGCTGCCTGCTATAGGGGCGGTGTCCTGACCCAGCCAACGACAGGGCCACCCCCTCAGCAATGAGCTCTGCCCAAGGCGGGAGGGGGCACTGGGTCCCCACGGCCCCCGTGAGAATCCTTCCTTTTGGATATATGGACCTTGGGAAAATCAACACTCTCTTTTTGCTGGGATTCTAAAGCCAGGACAATGCAGTTTGGGGATTTGTGCTAGCCATTTTTCCAGCCGTGTGGAAATAAAAAGAAAGCTGCAAAGTAAGCTGAGAGTCTGATGAGAGAGAGAGAACTGAGAGCGGTGAGTCCTGGATCCATCACTTCCCGGGACTGCTGTAATAAGCTTAACCGCAACCCCGGTGGTTTAGGACAAAAGAACCTTCTTCTCTTCCGGTTCTGGAGGCCAGGAGGCCGAAATCCAGCTGCGGGCAGGGCAGTGCTCCCTCCGGAGGCCCTGGGGACGGATCCCTTCCTGGCCCCTGCCAGCATTCCCTGGTATTGCTTGGTTTGTGGCCACACTACTCCAATCTCTGCCTCCGTCTTCACATTGCCTCCTCCATGTGTGTCTTTTCTCTCTGTCTGTGTCTAATATCTCTCTGGCTCTCTCTTAGAAAGATGCATGTGATGGCATTTGGGGGTCCCCTGGATAATCCAGGATAAGCTTCTCCTCTCAAGATCCTTAACTTAATCACATCTATGCCATATCAGACAATATTCACTCTTCTGCATATAAAGTAACATTTGCAAGTTCCAGCAATTAGGAGGTCACTTAAATCTTGATGTGGATGGAGGGAGCAATCTTTTAGCCTACCATAGTCTCATTCAAGTACCCAAAACCCTAGTCCTGCAGCTCTTCCTTCAACCCCAAGTACCCACATCAACCAGTAGGTTCCCTCTTGGCTTAGGCTAGTATGAGTTGAGCTCGGTCACTTGTATTAAAAATGTCCTTAAATAATGCACATCCCCACGTCTGCAGCAGGCTGGGACATGGAGGAGGCAGCTGGGACATGGAGGACATGCGACTGGACAGAACATCTGCTCTTCTGCAAGTGTTTGAGAAAATCGTTTCCTTCTCCTAGCTTTGATGGTTCCTAGCTTTTACAAATATTAGGCTTAAAGGACTGTTGCATTTATTTATGCCCTTTTATTGTTTTAAACACTCTGTAACTATATTTATGGCCTGATGATCATGGGATTTTTTTAAATTGTGACCAAAAAACCCAAGCTAGGACGCTTGAGGCGCAAAGCTAAAAGGTACAGGGCTAATCAGGCCCAGCTCTGATGGTATGACTGGGCTCTTCCTCCGGCTGCGTCTCTTTAGATTTGGCGGTATCTCAGGCCCCAGGACGTACCCCCTGCTGCTTCAAACTCACATTATCCTGTCCCCAGATTATCCTGTCCCCAGGCCAGTGGAAGTGAGGGTCAGTTTCCCTGATGGGTAGAACAAAAATCTTGGAATTGGATAACGTTGGTCCTATCGGCCTGACCTCTGTCAGAGGCCCACTCCTGAACTGTGGCCAGAAGAATAAAATGCACCGATTGGTTTACCCTAAATCATTGCTTTACCTCTAGAGTGGACAGAACACACAGATGAGAGTGGGAGGTGAATGGTACACCGGAGGGAAGGTGGCTATGGGCACCGGAAGCGAGGTGAAAGCACGCTGGCTGCAAGAGGATGAGACGTAGACTGAATGTCGTGAGGAGTTCATGACATGAACTGCCTTTATTTACCCCAATTAATAGGCCTGCCAAGCTTGAGATAAGTAGATGGATTATCATAAATCAGAGATCTGTGAATATTAACATGAAATTTTATACTACTAATTTATAGAATTTTCAGAAATTGAGGAGATTGTACGAGTTAGCACCTGTAGACAGGGCAGAATAGGCAGACATTTAAATTACATGTTGCTCTGGGTACATCAGTAAACACATGACTATTTAATAAATACCTCATTTCCCCAGGTTGCTGATGAAAGCTTCTTGTCACAGGTACTCTCACTGATTTAAAAAAATGTCACAATGAGTGTGACTAATGTCACAATAATATGATTAAAAATAACCAATATTGTACTCAATTCTAGAAGTGTTCTTTTGGCCTAAGTGTGAGATTTGCTTTTCTGTACTGGTGGTCTTCAAAGTTTATACTGACATACCTCCACCAATAACAATGGGCTCATATATTATGCATATATAAAATTTGCATAAAATATAAAGTAATAAGATGCATTAAAGACAAAATAAGCAACATTTAAAAATACTTCATTTTACTGGTTAATGATCAAAAAATCTTTTGCTCTCACCGAAAACATACTACTTTTAGTCAGAGTGATGTTTTTATTTCATTTAGAAAGTATTTGCTTAATATTTTGTGACAGGGAGAGTTGAAGATCTGCATCTAAGTCCAGTTTATCTTGATATTTGGTTTGATGACTGTCAGAGGGAAAAAAGATAACTCACTATTACAGACTGAGTTTGTTTCTCCAAAATTCATGTTGAAGCCCTAACCCCTAATGTGGCTGTATTTGGAAATAGGGCCTTTAAGGAGGTAATTAAGCTTAAATAAAGTCAGAATGATGGAATCTTAATGGGATTGGGCTTGTCTCCCTATAAGAAGAAAAGATACCAGGGAAGCACATACCCAGAGGAAAGACCAGGCGAGGACCTGGGGAGGAGGTGGCCATCTGCAGGCCAAGGAGACAGACCTCACCAGAAACCAACCCCGCCAGCACCTCGATCTTGGGCTTCCAGCCTCCAGCACTGTGAGAAAATAAATTGCTAGTGTGTAAGCCACCAGGCTGTGGTGTTCTGTGACGGCAGCCCTGGCACACGCATACACTCCCAATGTGTGCAGACCTAGGTGGAGGGTGGAGAGTGTTGGCTCACTCACGAATGACAACACTCGTTTTTCAGTCCCATAAACCAACCATACAAAAACTTCTGGTCTCTATTCGTCTAGTACATTTTCATCTGCTCTAGAAATTACATGTTCTTCAAATTAATTGAAAGTTGTAACCTTTTTCTATTTTTCACAAATGAGTAAATAAACCACTGGAACTCTTTGTTGGAAGATTTTTAAACAGGTTAGAAATTTTTGTTGAAGGTTTTAAAATGTACAAATATTAAAGTTTGTATGGGTGCCACACCTTTACTGTTTGGGACAACAAAATCACCTAATGATGAACATTTCCAAGTATCCAACGGCAAACTATTTTCTCCATGGTATGTGTTTTTAAAAGCGATTACTTTCTCATTCATTATTAGCCTCACAAATTTTCCTTGAAGTGGATTTTTTTAACTGACAGGTAGCATTCTACTTGTTATCGCATTAAAAGACAGCTGTCTTTATGTCAACAAATATTTGTGTTTTCAAGTTTGATAACATTCATCTGTGGGTCTCAATGTGGTATAAAATATTTTTATAGTCACTTCCCCTATCATTACTAAGTATTACAAATATTCAGCTGTATGGTAACTCAGAAGATCCCGAATCCTTCCAATCCACTCACAGCAGTCACTCCACGGTGGCTTCACAATTCTTTCAGAAAATGTTACTTTCTTTAAAGAAGCAATTATTAAGAATGTATCTTTTCCAGTATAGCTCTCCTTAGTTGCTCACAAATAACTATTTCATTATTGAAACAGAATTTAGCCAACATCATAAGCCAAGAAGCTTTTGAAACATCTACATTTTCATTCCCCATAGAGCCACGTTGTAATTTGCTCTCAAACTTGTTTTTCTTGCTGATTTTTTGGAATTTTTTTTTTTTTTTTGGCCAGCTTCAATGGTGTATGCCGACCACAGAATGCGTTTTAGCTTGTCATCATATTGTATTCCATGTACTGCTTCTACTATTCCCGATTAGAACAGGAAGACAATTGTTCCTCCTAAAGTTATGTCTTTTGCCATTAAGTAAGAAACCGAAAAGAAAGTCTCTAAACGTTTAATATTAAATTGACTGAAATTTTCTAAAATACTGAATAGAATATTGTGTATTTTCAAGCATCACAAAACAAGTAAAATAAGTAGTTATTCTCTTTCTATTTTAGATACCTGAATTTTAAAGTTCTTGCCAATTCTAAGTATTTTAAACTGATATCTCAAAGTATATTTAGGATGAGGGTTACATATCACTAATAATAATGAATGCAAATCTGTATTTGAAATGACCACATTGTTACTTTTGAATTTTTTGACTGTTTGGTACATCTGAGTCATTGTTTTCACTTTGCTAACGTGGCAGACAGCCAGCTCTTCACAGAAGTAGGAAATGTCAGCTCTGCCCTTTTCTTATTAATAGGACAAAGTTTTATCCTCCATTTTTGGTTTTGTAGCTGACATGTTTTTAATCTGGTTTAATTAAACTAGATAGTATAACATGTGAGTTCAGTTCAGTGGGCTCACTGCAGCGCATCACAATACAGTGAAGGGGCCTGCTGTCAGCCCCTCCGTGTGGGTGAACCCCCACGCTCTCCTCACAGTACCTGCCAACCAGGTATAATTCCTGACTGTCTGACACAGGGACCAAGATTCTGACATAGACGACAGAATCTATCTCCCTATTGGGAAAGTCGATTTCTAATTTTAGGTTGGAAATAAGTAAAAATAGATAAGATTCTTTTCCCAGGTCCTCCGGGGACCCTGCACTCCGCTTTGGGGACCGCTGGTTTCACAGTGTAAGTTGGTGATTCAAAGGCTGCAGTGGACACTGTTTGGCTAGTCCCAGAATTTGTCGCCAGCTTATCTCGCCAACATTAGCCTGATTTTCTTTTGGATGGGTCCTCCCGGGGACGGGCATGGGGACATGGGAATATCAATAAACTCAATTTAGGCTTAAAACGAGGTTAATCCTAAAACTTTTGTAGCAGCTCCCAAGGTTCTTCCCCTCACCCAGATGATGTAGTCCAAGGGCATGACGGGTTCGGCACCGCAGCCAGTTTATCACCCTGAGACCATGGACTGGAACTCCCAGGAGCCACCACGTGGAACCCAGGGATGAATAAGATTGCTGAAGGTAAAGACAAGAGAGGGCAAGAAACTAGATCCTTGGTGACCTTTTAGCTCCTGGATGATCTTTCCTAAAGCCAGACATATCCCTGGATCTCTCAGCTGTATGATCTAATAATTTTATTTAACTGCAAAGCCACTTATTTAAGTTAGCTTCTCTATCACTTGCACCCAAAAGATTCCTCACTGATGCAACCGTCGGCCTCATCCCGCAGTTTGTTTCACTGATACTGTGTTTTGTTTATTGTACACAGTTAAGTTAACCATACGCTGTAGCACAGAATTGTCATCGGTACCTGCAGTCTTTCTATTAAATTATTTCCTTAGTAGCACACATGAATTGTAAACTGATGTACCAAACATGGTTCTAAGTAACTTACAAATATTAATACATTTAATCTGCACAGTAACCCTAGAGAATTAGTACTATTATTATCCTCATTTTACAAACCAGGAAACTGAAACACAGTAAGTAACTTGCCCAAGGCTACACACATTAAGTAGTAAAGCCAAGATTTACTAGCAAGGCCCATTGGAACGAAGGCAATCTGGCTCTTAAACCCACGCTCTCCATCATTACAGTACACCAGGAAGACTGCACTACTCACATACTGACATTGTCCAACTGTCTATTTCTGCCAGGGAGTAAGCAAAAAGGAGCATTTACCTCTTATTGTGTAACCTTGGACAAATGACTTAAAATCTCTGTTTCTCAGTTTCCTTATCTATAAGAGGAAGGTAATAAAATAATAGTGATTTCATAGAGTTATTGTGTAGTTTAAATAATACCAGTGACTTCGAGCATCTTTTTTCTACCTGTTGAGCACTTGAGATGGCTTTTTAGGGAATTACCTGTTCATATCCTTTGCACATTTTTTCTATTGGGTTTCCTGACTTTTTAAAATTGATTTGCAAGGGTCACATATATATATTGCAATTATGAGTTCCATGTTAGTTTTAGATATTAAACATCTACTTCTAATCCCTCTAATCTACCGTTCTTTTTCTTATGGTGCTCTTGATTGAGCATGAATCTTTAATTTTGATATTGTCAAATCCATCACTTGTGTCCCAAATGTACAGAAAATAAAGATATGAAAAACATTGTTTATGCCCTAAGCAATTTAAAATCTAGCTGGAGAATCACGAACAGCAACTATGTGAACAAATGTTAAAGATTATACTGTAACAGTATGCAGTAAAAAATGCCAAGTTGTAAGGTTGTGTAACTAATTGTTAACCATGAAAAAGTATCCACATTTTTTCTGAGCTTCAGTTTCCTTATTTGGAAAATGGAAACAATAAAAAGAAAATACCTTTCAGTGTGTTTTAATAATAAGACATGATGTCGAACTGGTTCAATAGTATAATACCTGGCACATAGTACCAACTGCAAAGCAGATCAATGAAATAATAATGGATGCCATTTATGAAGGCCTACGACCTGTCCGTTACTTTCTATAATGCACCATATTTAAATTTTACAGTCCCCTGCAAGGCATTATCTCTGCGAATTGTCAGATGCAGAAACCTAGGTTCAGAGAGCTTAATGAAATTTGATGAGGGTCACACGGCTACCTAAATAAATGGTAGTGACAGAACCAAAAGCCCGATTCCTGTGACCTCAACCCTCACGTGCTTTCCACTAAGCCAAGTTATTATCAGAAAGGGTGCTAGCGAAGCAATGAAACTACTTGGGTCCTTAAAAAACAAAGAGAGAGATAGAATTTAAATACACAGACGGAGGAAGAGAGGAAAGGAGATGATGCCAGATTTAGTGCAGTGCATGTGCAAGGGATGGGAAGTATTGTGAGTTATTAGAAGACAGAAGCTAAACCTTGGGCATCACCTTTTCCTTCAGTCCCAGCAAAGGCCCTGGGACACAGTAGCTGGTGTGGGAATTCTATTCCCTACTTTACTTACTTCCATATCAAAGCCGCAGGAGTGAGCTGTCTGGCTGGTGAGCTTGAAAGAGGCACTAAGCACGTGTGGCTCTGACCCTCAGGTTTGGGCAGCAAGCTTGACCTAAGAAGCATGTGTTTTCCCCTTTTCCAGAAAATGTGAAAGTGCAGTTTTCACGTGAGTGGTCCCTCTGCACCTCCTTCCCCCATCAGCCCTGAGGGGCACCTCCAGATCCCCAATTTACAAAAGCAGAATTTCCAGCTCTACTTGTAACTGCCAGCTACTAAGAGAAGCCATTCAACACGTCTTATTCTATTTAGTTCTGGGGTAAAGTACGAGCATGTCCATTGTCCCAGTAGATCGAAAGCCATGGCAGCCAATCCAGCATTAACAGGGACGAAGCTGATAGTCTGCTCTTTATCGGCTTGACTCTAGCAGCTCTCTCAGGATTGTGAACATGCATGGGGACTATGAGTGTTATTTGCAGCCCCTAAACCCACAGCGTGGGCACTCAACAAACCATGGTAGAAGAGGGAATGCGACAGGTTCAGAGGACAATGAAAAGCCTAGCGTGGTCTGAGCAGAGGGGATGTCTTAAGCAGCTGAAGTCCCGCTGGCTGGGTGGGGAGGCCCCAGTGATGGAAGGCGTGTAGGAAAAGCGGGGTTTGGGTCAGTGTGGGGAGAAGAGTGCTGCCAGTTTCTGAGGAGGGAAGAACAGGAGGAAGGCCGTGTGTCAACTAAGTGGTGAGACCACGGCAATGAGTTGTGGTGGCGACGCTGGGCAGGGAGCCCAGAGCTGGAGGGCAACCAGAGTAGTTTCCAGAATTCCCCAGTGCGGGCGGAGGAGGGTCTGGCCTAGGGAGTGGAAATGAGAGTGGGGATTTCAGAGGGAAGGTTGCCAGGCTATGGGACGAACGGGGTCTGGGAAGGGGGGACGGCCTGTGTGGCACTCCCGTGACAGAGGCAGACGAGCAGGCCGGGCAGCTGGTGGGAAGACAGGCTCAGCCTCGGGCACATTAGATCCGAGGTGTCACAGGGATTCGTTCCGGGCACCAGGGACAGCAGACGCAAGGTAAGAAGGAGGCCCCAGTGTGGAGTTTGGGAAGAAGGTGGTGGAGTTGGGGGGCCTGACGATAGCGGGGACCTAGGACGGCAGGGGTAGGAGAGGGGCGGCAGTAAGCGAGGAGGGGCCGCTCTCGGGCCAGCGGGAAGGACCGGTGAGGCTGCTAGCGAGCGCTGGGGTCACCACCCCAGCACAGCCGGGCAGCAGCCACCTTCTCCCCGGGGAGTCCACAGTTGGACCCAAAGCAGCCTCCCGGACTTGGGGGGGGGGGGGGTGTCTCCTGGGCCCTGCACCCACTTCCTCCAGCTCTGGCCGCACTGACCCCGGGGCCTCTGCTCCTCCGGCCCCCTCCCTGCCAGCCGCGGGTCCTGCCCCTCAGGCTGCCGGGCGCCTTGGGCTCCAGGGGCCCGCCCCACCCCCTGCCCAGTCCCGCCCATCCGGGCACCGCCGCGCCGCCGCCCCTCCCGGGGGTGGGGTTTCGGTCCCCCGCCTCCGCGGCAGTGGCCCCCCAGGACCCTCCCGGCCTGTGCCCCCACATCCTGGGGGCCGGGCGGGGAGCGGGGTTCGGGCTGCGCCAGGACGCACGCGAGCTCCCCAGGGCCGGGGGCGGGGAGGAGGGAGCGGGGCCGGGAGCCGCGGGGCCCGGGCTGCAGAAGGGGGAGGAGAGTGGGGAGGAGCTGGGGGGCAGGCAGCCCGGGAAGGAGGGGTCTTAAGGGGCGGCGAGGGCAGGTCGCACTTCCTTCGCGGCCGGCGCTCAGCGGGGCTCCCACCGTACGGCTGGCTGCAGCCCCCTGCCCCGCGCGCTCCGGAGACCGGGAAGGGCCCACGGTGAGCGCCCGGCGCGCGGCCCCGCGGGCGGCCCTGGGGTGGGCTGAGCGAGCCCGCGGGACCCGCGGAAGTTTGCGGGGTGGGCGCGGGGCCGGCTGCCTTCAGTCTCGCCCTTGTGTCTTGCGCAGATGTGGACACGCTGGCTCGCGCTCGCGGTGGTGGCGGTCGCCTGGGTCCACGCCGAGGTAGGTGAGCCGCGGAGCAGGTCGGACCGCGTGGGGCGCGCGGCGGCGGCGCGGCCCGGGGATGCTCTCCCGGGCGGGCCGGGCAGGCTCCGGGCGGGCCGGGCAGGCTCCGGGCGCGGGGCGAGGGGCGCGCTCCGGGCGGGAGTGCCGCTCCGAAACTTAAGCCTCGGGACCGGGCAGAGTGGGGGCCGCGGGCGGGAGCCCCGGGAGCGAGCGGGGGGCGGGGGAGCGGGCACGAGCCGGGCCGTGTGCGACCGAGTCCAGAAGGCGCCGTGAGGGCTCGCCTTCGCCGGACAGCGGCCGGGGAGCGGCCGGGGACGTGTCCCGCCCCAGTCCGGCGCCTCGGGGGGACCCCATCCCAGGAGATGCTGCTGCTGGGCGGAATCCCTTTATTTTTCTCTCTTAGACACAGTGAGGTTGTAAGTCAGTGACCCCCCTTTGTGCGCGGTGCCCCTGGGGCTTGTTAGTGCCAGGCCCGCAGACCGGCCTGGAAAGCCTCCGAAGGTCCCGTAAACGAGCGTTTCGCAAGTGCGAGCCGTCGGCGCGCAGCTCCTGGAGGGCTCGGCGTTCTCCGTCAGAGCGTTTCAGCACTTTTTTGGTAATGTTGTTTTTTTGTTTTGTTTTGTTTTTTTAACTCCAGTGACCTTCCTGAGACACTGCAAACAAACCAACAACCCCTTCACTCACAAGCTTCTCCATTAACTCAAAGGTTTATGGACAGAAAATAAACAATTCCAAATTCCCTAGGCTCCAGTCCCCCGAAAAGTGAGGTCAGAAACCAAACATTTGATCATTATGGCAGGAAATGTGGAAGGAATTAAAAAGCACGAGGGAGAAGAAATGGAATGCACATTACAAAAGAAACAGCTCCCTCGCGGGTGGTTATTCTCTCATTGAATGTTTTTTCTTCGTGTTACAGTTTAGCCCCACCCTTAGCGCCCTGGCTTGACGATGCCCAGAAAACTCGTAAAAACTTGCGAGGTCTTCATGATTAAAAAAAATATACACCTTATACTGAACTCTCATTTAATTTACTATTACAGTGTTGCTTGAACTGGAAACTCGGGCCATTTTTTTTTTAAATGAAATAAAAAAACAACTGGTATTTATTGGATACCTACTTTGTGTTGTAATACAACTCCAGATTCATGATGAGGAAACTGAGTCGTAAAGGTTACGTAATTTATCCAGTGCCCTAGGCTGCTAGCTGGTGGGGGTAGGATTCGAACCCAAGCCGTCTAACTTCACCCCCAGGCTCTCCCCCACTACCCTGCACAACCACCCCACGTAACTACTACGTACTTCTTGTATAGTAGACATTGGGCTGCGTGCATCAAGCTTCTTCAACCTTGCAAGGTCCATCTGTTATCCTCATTTTGCAAAGGAAGAAACAGGTTTAGGGAGATTAGGTGACCTGCCCAAGGTCACACAGCTAGTTTTCAAAGGGGATCTGAACCCAGCTCCCTCTGCCTTTGAAGCCCATTTGAATTCCAGATCAGCTTCTCATGCATTTTGTTTTCCAGGATTTGAATTTGTGGGAGGATCCCTCTTCATTGGCTGTTTTAGCCCTGGCTAAGGAACACCCTTGTATCCCTACTGTGGCCTTCAAAAGGCAGCTGCAGTCCAAGGACAGATGAGGGAATCCCTGGTTGGTTTTATTGCAGACTTAGAGATTGCTAGCGAGTGTGTGAAATGTTTCTGTGAGCTGGAGTGCAAATGTGAGGTGAGAGGAGGCTGTGGGTTCTTTCTCCACAAGACTGGTGGGCCCCAGGTCCTGGATCTTTTCTGGACAGCCTCACTACACTCCCTCTGTCCCCATTTGTTTGGCTGGAGAAAGCTCAGCTTTCATGGGAAGTCCCCTCAGCAGTAATTTCCTGCTTCAGGTAGGAGAGCGCAGAGTACTCTCACCAAATCCCAGGCAAAATCCTTGGGGAAAGAGGTAAAATCAAGAGGTGCTGAGATATGAAAACTGAGGAAGTTGGTATAGAATGGAGGCTGTGAATTCAGGGTATGTGAGGAGTGAGGTCCAGGGATAATCTAGGATACATTTCATAACTCCATATTATTAAGGATTATCTTTTAATCAATACAGTCTCTTGGTGTCTGGACCCAGTAACATTCAGCAAGATTTTTAATCCATGTTTTAATAATATACCTTTAATACCTTTAATTATCAATGAAAAGGAAACTGAACCCTAGCAATTTGGATATTCTTTTAAGCATTTTTTTCGTGTAGTTATGGGTACTTGCAGTAGAAGTTTTTATCTTGTTAGCTGTAGTAACATATAGCACAGAAAGCCACATAGTGATATATGCAGTCCTTGTTGACATGAATCCACTTTAGTAGACTGCAGAGCTAAAATTGTATAAATATTGTTGAACTTTTTAAAAGTGAATTTTAGAAAATAAACTGAATTCTCTTGGTACTTTTTGGCTGACTACAAACACAAGGACTCCGTTCAGCATATTTTTTAAAAACGTGGTTGCCTGACAAATCATGCTGCTATTTGAAGAAGCCAAGCCTTTGGGATACTAGACCTCCAGAATCAGAGGTGTCCCAAACTTGGCAAAAGGTGGTTGTCATCACTATTAATGCCAGTCTATAAATCTTGTTTGGTTAGATTCAAGAATCTACTAACAAATCTCATTAAGGAAAGTGTTATATTTGGAATGTTTTCCATGGTCTCTTATGTGGCAACTGACCCACTGACGGTTGCTTTTTTTTATTGCTTCCTCTCTTTCTTACTTTCTTTGTCTTAATTCTCTGTCACCAATGTAGTCTTTCAGACGGCCTCCATCACTGTTGTGCCAGATCCACCAGAGCTCACCCTTATGCCCTCTATTTAGAGTCTCTGCTTGAAAGGAGCAATGTGGGGTGTGGCACATTTCTCTTGATGAGCAATATTAGCATCTGGTGTGAATGAGGATTGGGGGTAGCAGCAGCAGAGGGAGTTCTTCAGCTAACAACTGTACTACTACCCCTTTTCTAGAATCTGTTGGGAGGGAGTTGTGTGGGCCTCTTTACTCTCCCTCACCTATCACCCTCCCATTGAAAATCACTGCAATTGACTAAGAGCTGTTGATGGTGGAGTCTGAGAAAGGTTGAGAACCCTGGCGTTAGCAGCATGTGCCTGTGACTCTCAGTAGGTGTATTTGAGTTGACTCCAACACGACAGGCGGGAGGGGACCCCGTGGTCCAACTGCCTGCTTCCAAAAGACAGCCTTGACAAAGGACCAAGCACATCCCCACTCTCCCATGGCGGTTACCTCTGCTGGCACTCTGATTCCCAGCATTTCAGGTATATACACCCAGCATGATAAGTCACAAATCAGAATACTCATTCCAGTAGGGAAATATTTGACCCACGAACTGTGAGTGCATCACTTAACAAAATAGTAACAGGAACAGTAATTATACAAACAGAAGCTTATTAGGGCACTGTCTCTCAGAAGCCAGGTTTCTTAACCTCATTTGTACCCTGTTATCAATATACAGTTATTCAGCCATGAGGGGTTTTGCTGACTGAAGTGGGATCCCCTCCATTTTCGTTAGAATTATTCTAATGGTAGATTCAGGCAGGCTTAGCGTTTGACCCACATCCTCTGACTTCTTGGAGCTGTAGCAAAACTAGGGTTTTAATATTTATCGTGTACATTAACCACTAAAGTAATCTCTTGTTTATTTATCCTTTGACAAAGGATACTTGCTGTGATTCTAAAGACCATTCTTAGAAATCGGGATGTTAAAACGTACCAGTGTCTCTGCTGAATAGCCAAAACAGATGTGCAGACACCCTGCAAACTGAGGTCCTGGCCATATAAATGTCTTTTGAAGGGAAACACGTTACAATTCCCATGGAAGTCTCTGGATTGGGTGATGGAGAGCAGGAGTCAGTTCCCAGGCTCAGAGGAGCTAGTTGGGGAGGAGCTGTGAGGTGGAGAAGATGGAGAGCATGGGCTGCAGTCGATGTAATGACCTGAAGAAGAAAACAGTCAGTGAGGCATGAAGACATGTTTCCAGGAGAATGGAGAAAGTAAAGGATGGGCTGTAAATACCAGTGGTCACAGAGGGAGAATTGGAAATGTCACGGTAGCTTTTTCCTACTCCTCTTCCAATAACTGAATATGCAGACAAAATCCCTAGCAACCACAAATCGTATTAGCTCAGTGACACCAGAGAAGAACGAAAAACTGCTTACACTTGGAGGGGTTCATTTTGTAACCCAGGTGATTAATGTCCTGTAGGTCAAATGTATACTTTCCTCTAAAGTGCTGTCTTCTGACACCTGTGACACCTGCAGGGTCCCTTCTCCAGGAGTGAGTAACAGACGAGCCTTGCCTTCCCCATGTCCATCAGGCAGTATTCCCTCCGCAGGCTGAGCACACCCCACACACAGGGCAGAGTCACGGGTGAAGTACGAGACATGGTTTCTGCCTTCAGGTTGCTTACATCCCAAGGTGGGCCAGGTGCTGTAAAATGTGGCAGCTATAATGTATATTATTATATTATAACTAGATGGTGAACAATTTTACTTCTATAATTATTATTATTGCTTGTTTTTTACATTAATATAGGGCTTTCCATGATTTTAAAAGTTTTTTTTTTTTTTTTTTTTTTTGCTTTCTGGTATGTGGGTAGCTCCCTGGCTGGGAATCGAACCCAGGCCACAGCGCTGACAGCACCAGCGCCGAAGCCTTAATCCACTCCACCACCAGGGAACTCCTTAAAAGTTCTTTTACATTGGTACAATGGACATTTTAATGTGTAGCTTGATGAACTTTTACATATGGATACACCCGTGTGGCCACCACCCACCTAAGACAATGAGGGAGTCATTGCAGAAATGAGACTGAGAATTTAGTGTATGTGGAAATGGTTACAGTGAAAAAAAGTGAATAGATATGATTCAGTTTACATTTCATTACTCAATGATCTTTATGGTTTAATTAGTCCAGTCTCTTGACGTGTGGCCCAGTAATATTGTTTAATTTATTTTTAACTAATTTAAAGCTTTCATAATTAATGAATAGGTAAATTAACCCTATCAATATGAGACTTGTAATTTGAATTTATTGTAAGCATTTTATCTTGTATTTAACAGTGCTTGTAGTAGAAAATTGTTTTCCTTGTTAACTACAAGGACATATAGCAAACATAGTTAAATATACTCGATTAACATGAATCCATTCTAGCAAACTTTGGATCAGTTTTGGGGGAGCTGACTTGACTTCTTTGCAGGTGGATATTCCAGAGTTCAATATAATCTATCTTGAGAAACAAAATCAAGGAAAGAAACTCAGATAATTCTATTTGACCACTTTGCCCTGGTCATTATTACTTTTAAAGCGACTCTACATAAGGTGCCTATAATAGTTAAGAACTTAAAACCTATTGCATATCCAACAATACAAGTAGAAGATCTAAGACTTAACAGCAATATGTACCCCTAACAGTTACATTTACAAAATTTTTTAAAGTTCTGGAAAATGATTATGATATAATTTCAAAAGCAGAACACCCCTCTCTCCAATCCTTTATTCTCACAACTGTGTGAAACTTTATAAAGGTGTAAAACTCAATGTCTAAAAATCCATCATAGGGATTCTTCTGACTCCCTCTCCTTTCTCAAAAAGGATTTACCCTCTTAATATATGCTATTTTATTTAAATAAAAAGTTAATGTGTTATTTTTCCAATAAAATATGCTCATAAAAAGCTTAGAGAATATAGAAGGCTAGAGGAAAGAATAAAATTACCCATAATTCTGCAGCCTGAAGATAAACCGGCCCTTCATCTGTCATTTCAGAGAAGTCAATCAACAGATATGTGTGCTAAGCCTAGGAGACAATAAAAATAAGTACCTTCCAACACTATGAGATAAATGGCCTGCAGAGATGGCACAAATATGGCATAAAAGGGGACCCAAAGGAACCTCAGGATTTATTTATAAAAAATGGTGTATTTATTCTTATATGTTTAAACTTCAGTCACCTTCAAAGCTCTCTCTGGTGCAATATACCAGTCAGGACGGTTTTTCCACTGCTCAGACCAGTTTTGAACTCACTGATTTTGATGCCTTTCAGTGCTCCTGACATGTTTTTGTTTCACCTCATTCACATTGGCAGAATATTTCCCTTTGAGGGCTTTTTTCATCCTGGGAAAACAAAAACGTCTCTCTGGGAGAGACTAGGTGAATGGGGAGGGGAGGGCATGGAGGGTATGCCATTTTTTGGTCAAAAACCGGTGAACACTCAATGCAGTATGGGCAGGTACATTGTCATAGTGGAAAAGTTAGTCATCTGTTTGCCAAAACTCGGGATGTTTCTTTTGCAAATCGTGACAACCTCAGAACTTCCAGGTAAAAACTTTGGTTGACCATTTGACCCAGAGGAACAAATTCCAAGTGCACAATCCCTCTCATATCAAAGAAAGATAATTCTGGTTTTTTGGGTCCCACCTCGTACATGTCACCACTTCCCTCTTCCTTACTCATGATGGACATTGCTAATCAATCATAAAATTCTTACGAACCTGGGGGAGGTTTGAAAATTCTCAGCAATTTTCTAGGTAGTATGAAACTTAAAAATGAAATGAAATTTTGGACATAGATGGAGTTGGTTTTGTTCACATTTATATCTATACAAAGATGTTTGCCATTACTGATAGAAAAGTCAATCCAATTGTACAAACATTGCTATTATATATCTTTAGCCAAAATAAAGGTGATTAGAAGGCTGAGTTTGGGACTACGTGACGTGGGGTTATAGCTGATAGGACCAGGTAGAAAATGAATGAAAATGTTAAGAAAACAGCGTTTTGTTCCTGGCCCAAGCTTCTAAGTTCTTTTAATGAATTTAATAAGTTCAAACACATTAAAGTAAGGCAAACCCTCTAATGTTGGCCATCAACAAAAATAGGGTAATGAGAATTTTCTTGGCTGTTCTAAGGGAGTAAACAGTGCCTCTTGCTAAGGCTCGAAGAGCTGCTGCTATCCTAGATAACAGCTTTTGCCTTTGCAGCTGTCTGGCAATAACTTGCTAATAGATAGCTCTTTGGGTAGTTAGAATACAAAATACATCCTATCAATCTACATTTTCTGCTGTGGTTGGAGGATTTCCATGTCATTTCTTTACAGACTTTTTAGATGCTCATTTGGAAGCTATCACCAATAAGTTGTTCCCAGGATTAAGTCTGAATTTATGACCCTTAATATGTCCCCTGGATAATCCTGGACACTATTTGTGACCAACTAAGCTGTTGCAAAAACAAGTCATGTGACACATGGTAAACGCCATGACTTGTTGCAGGCCTAGATTTATACATGTGTGTTTCGTGGGCTATTGGCTTGAACTGATGCAGGGAAAAATGTCTTTTTGTCTTCGTTTTTTATTGTGTTCAAGATTTAAAATCCTTGATGCGTGAGGCAAAATTTGTCTGTTTCCCCACATTTTTTCCTTCTATCCTTCAATGGTAGTAAATGAGTGTCATTTATTAATCTACAATAGCACCAGGCCTCGTGCTCCTTACTTTGCACAAATGCAGAAGAATAGCCTGGAACTAAAAGGCATGCCATATAGGTCTCTATTCTGAAAGAGCTGCTACCACCATATACTGTACAGCTCAAACGCACCTGGCCTTTATTTTTTTATTTTTTATTTTTTTTTGCTTTTTTGGCATGTGGGTAGCTCCCTGGCTGGGAATCGAACCCAGGTCACAGCGCTGACAGCGCCAGCGCGGAAGCCTTAAGCCACTACACCACCAGGGAACTCCCCACACCTGGCCTTCAGGGGGCTAAACCTATGGCTTTTGCAGAAGTTACCACCCCTCCCTCACTTCCTGCTGCTGATTCAGAAAACTCTGAAATGTGACAGTGGGGTGAATGCCTTCTCATAATTTGAGAGGCCCTACTGGAGTTTCTGAGGCCATTTCAGCCTGTCCACCTTGCCCACTTGACCAGTCTGTCCAACAGGTGGCAGTTTTTTGTGGGTGGAACTTTATCCAAAATTGTGTCTGTTCCTTGAATGCTGGTGCTTTTTTCTGATTTCCCATTTTCAGGCCCCTCAGGCCTTCCACTGCTGATTCCTTTCTTCATTCTCTTCTCTTGTTCTCATATCTGGGTGTTTCCAACTCTTTATCTTTTACATGGACCCTGTTGTAGAACCTTCTCGTTTTTAAGGGGGTCATTATAAAATAACGAAAGAATCCTTAACTTCGAAGGGCCGCTCTGCCCCTTTCTTGCTGATGTTACCTTTTTAAAGCCACCTGATGTCTCTGACTGGAGCTTCAGTTAATAGCGAGGGCATTGGGGTAGTGGAGCGGGTTCGAATCCTGGTGTTGTCTGGCTGTGAGACCTTGTGCAAGTTACTTAACCTTCCTGAGCTCACTTTCCTCATCTGTAAAACGCCAATAATGGTTGTCTCTCTGCCTGTCTATCCCGTTCAATAATGGAAAAGATGTCCTCTACTCATGGCACATAGTCCACACCAAACAGCTGGCAGGAGCTCAAGGACCTCTTAGCTCAGCAGTCCCTACTAGGCACCAGCAGTGTTTTTGATGTGTCAGGATTTCAAGAGAATTCCCAATTTATGAGTTAACATCCACTTGGCATTGTGTGTATTTGTACAACCTGTGTGCTGGCTCAGGTTGTTATTCTGTTTACTGATTTATGCTTGAAAGGAAGTATAGCATCATCGTTTGGCACTTAGGCCGTGACGCTAGGTTACTGAAATTTAAATCCTTGCACTGCCCTTAATATTGGTAGCCCTGCGATCTTGGGGAAGTTACTTAACCTCTCTGGCCCTATTTCCTCATCTAAGACATGGGCTTAGTAAAGAATATTTACCCCCTAGGTTAATTGTGAGAATGAAGCAAGCTATTACTTGTGAAGCAATTAGAAAAGTGGTTTGGAACATAGTGAGTGTTAGCTCTTACCATTCTTGGGGCGTCTCTATTGGAATAGTTCCAAAAGCCATGATGTGTGTGTGCACGTGAGTGTGCTCATGGTTTGCAGAACTCCCTTGCCCTTTTTACTGCCTCCAGAGATTAAAGATCACCTTTTTAAGAGACAACTAGGATATTTATTTCAGTGGATGCATTGGTGCCCAGAACTCATAGCAGAACCCTTGCTTGTACTGAGCCAGTCTTGCCTTCCAACTTGTAGATAGTGTGTCTTCTGTGAAGTCACAGCCCTGTCATTCCTCCAAGAAGAATTACGTCCATACTCATTGAGCACCTCTTGTGCACAGTCACTGCACTGTGCAAGTCAGCATAGGTTCTTCCTAAAGACAGGTGTGAACAAGGGCGAGAACTGGAAAGAGAAGGCGAGGAAGAAAAGGCAAAGAAGGGAGGTAATCCAACTCCTCTGTCACTTTTTCACTCTTTTAAGTCCTTCCTTAAAATAATGAGATGACCACGAGATACCCTGAATTTTTTCTGGTATGCTCATTGTCATATATTCTTCCTATAGTCCCCATAGCATGCCTATTATTGGGCCCCAAAACCAAATTTGGGGTTTGGAAAAATACGATCAGGCAAAGGAATAGAACATTTTGCTTGCATTGTTTGAAAAATAAATACCTCCTCCCAAAGACAGGATAGCAAGTCTTCCTGGAGCCGTCTAGATTAGTTCCTTTGGGAACTACGGCAACGCGTCGGGCACTGCTGTGTCTGGTGGCCAGCTCTGACTGCAGCCGCACTGACTGCCCATTCGCTGATCTGAGGCCAGGTCTCTCTTGCTCTCGTGTTGCTCTTTGCACCCCTCTTTGTGTTTCCCCTCTGCCTTCTTGTCTCTCTCATCCTCTTCCCCCTCCACCACTGCAGAGAGGTCATCCTGGAGTGTTTGGGTTGCATTAGATGCTGCCAAAACATCCCCAGGCCACTAGGTTCACATTTTACACAGAAAGAAAGCGGTACAAAGTCTTGATGCATTATTTTGCTTCATCTATGTGGGACAAAGTAAAAATTTCAAAATAACTCAAAAAAAGAAAGTAAAAGGTACCATAAACCTGTTTTCTATCAGGCACCGAGTTAGTGCTGGTAACTAACACACAGATCCCGTCTCTAAGGTGCTTTCTGTCCAGTGGTGGAGGCAGACGGTGACACAGTCTACGTGACAGGGCTGAGAACCTAACCCAGCACTGGGGGGAGGGAGGGTCCAGGAAGGCCTCCAAGGAGGGCTGGCCCACAAGCTGAGCCCTGACAAATGAGTGGTAGTTAGCTGGACAACAGGCTGGAGGAGAAAGAACCTTGTCTTATTTAATTCTCACAACTCAATAATGAAATTATTATAATCTTCATTTTTATCAGTAAAGAAACTGTGGCTCAAAGGCTTCAGTTAGTCACTCAGAGTCAGCCTCCTAGTAAACAGTAAAGCCAGGGTACAAATCCAGGGCTTCAAATATCAAGGCAAATGCTCTGTGTTCTAGGCCCACTGTGTCTTACTTCTGAAAGCAACTTTGCAAACAAACTAAAAACATTATTTTTCTAAGTAACAGGGACTCAAAAAAAGCCCCCCAAAAACAAAAACATATAGTCCTCTTCACCTTATATCAGCTGTTAAGTGCCTGGATGGACACTTCAGACCTGGTCACTCTGGCTACGGGCATAGTCTCGACGTGGTTCAGGTCCAGCTGCTTCTCGGACCCGCACTGGAGCGCAGTTCTTCCATCAGAGTTCTTGCAGCATAATAGTGGCCCAGGGGGTGTTTTAAGGCCGTTTCTTTGTCCTTCAGACATTCACAACTGCTCCACGTGCAGTAAGACCGAACCACAAGTCATGTCTAAGATTCCAGCCGAGCGGCCGAGGGTGGTTATTCAGACTGTCTGCCCTAGTGAGCTGGTGAAGGCGGCTAACGGGCTGACTCCATCCTGCACTCTGCTCGCCAGCCTGTGTGCCCTGGCATGGGGTCTGTCTGCTCACCCAGAGGAAGGGGGAGTCCTTTTTCTAACTGATGGGCAAAGCTCCCAACCCCAACATTTTCTCTCAGATATATGATGCTTTTTGGACTTTGGTGGCCATTACTCCATCTGTACATTTGATAAATTGACATCATTCAGAGTCTTATATATTTTTCATAGCAGGCCTCCATCAAAAGCCAGTTGTGGATTTTCCTCATGGATTAGTTAAGATGATATAAATGGAAATTTTGTAAATCAGCTTTTTTTTTGTACCCACAAATGTGCTACTTTTGGCTGCTGCCCAGCGCTGCCTAGTTTGGGAACTATGATTCCTCAGGAATTGAGAAATGCATTCCTAGCTTCCCTCTGATTGCTGTATTCATACAACGTTCCTCAGCCCGCAGCCGAATTCCAGACCCGAGAAAGAAATGTCTTAGACGGTGAACTCGCAGCCTGGAACCTGTCAGAGGTTGTGTCATGTGTTTGCATTAGCTGAACAAAAAGCAAGCAGGCTTTCTGGCCTTGCCCCCCCACCCCCCCACCCCCGCCCGGCTTCCCCCTCTGGAGAGGCCTGTTAACGTCTAGACTCTAGACGGTGTCTGCTTGGCAGTGTGCCTTTTAAGCAGTCTGCAAAGTTCTTCAGCTCTGAGTTGGGGTCTTCTCCTCACTTGTTCCCCCACTTTTCTTAGCTTTAAACTGTCTCGGGGGGACGGGCATGACCGCACACATGAGAAGCAAGTGAGGGGATTTATGAGGCTGTCAGGTTTCCGCTGTTCTGAGAGGTTCAGAGTTGAGAAAATACCAGCAGTGGGGCCTGAAGCTGTGACTGAGTTTACAGAGATCGCTGATGTGAGCTGGCTTCAGACAAGCCTGCGTTGATTATTGGCCAGAGGTAGGGGACAGACAGTGGCACCCAGGTAATAAGCCTCAGACCTTCCATGGCTAACGTGAACTTGGGCGAGTTCCTGGGTCCCTCATCTGCAAAATGTGGAGGTTAAAGTAGTGAGCTCTGAAACCCAGCTCTGAAATTCTATCCATAAAAATGAAGGCAGACATTTTAGGTTGGATTATCAAAATATTCTACTTAATGGAGTTAGGATATTTGATTAGCTCCCATCTTAATTGACCACCCAGGGAGGAGCAGTTTGAAAGAGAAGCGGGTGCAGAAATGGAAAAAGCAGGAGGCACTTTGTGCCCCTTCCTTCCTCCTGCGTCTGCTGAGTGCAATGTAAACAGTACAGCATGTGGCACCAAACGATCCTGATGCCCAGGAATCCCAAATGCTGTTTACTCTATAAAAAGGAGTCACTTGATTTTTATTTGACTTTTTGTTCAACAACACTGGGCAAGAAAATGAAGAATGCTGGGTCTTCTTAGGGGGTTTTTGTTTTCTGGGACCCTTCTTGCCTTCTCATCATGTTACCTGGCCCATGACCATGATCATGGCTTTCCTAAGCAGGTATGGATGCTCTGGTCCCCAAGCCCTTCTCTCTAAATCAGTTGAGGGTTTTTGTTATAGATGCAGGCACTGCTCTTTGGTCTTGGCACCAGCGGTTAAATTAAATGACTTGCTAGGGTGAAGACAGTAAGGACACAGGCCAGTGCATGTGTTTTAGGGCTGCTTAAGTATGTGGTACCTTATCTGCACTCCAGTTCCCGAGTCCCGCTGGATGATACCAGCATGCTAAGTTGTGCTGACTTAGTTGTGAGTGGGGGCCAGTGCAGTGTTGCCCGTGGCTTTCCTACTTGTACAGCATCAGAATACACACACACACACACAGAGCACTGCTTTTTTTTTTTTTTTTTTTTTTTGTATGTGGGTAGCTCCCTGGCTGGGAATCGAACCCAGGCCGCAGCACTGACAGCGCCAGCGCCGAAGCCTGAAGCCACTACACCACCAGGGAACTCCTGAGAGCACTGCTTAATCGACTTAAATTTCACCACTTGGAGAACATGACCATCTACCTATAGTTCAAATATATGTGCCTCACAAAAACGAATTCCTATGGAAACTAATGAAGCACAACATATGTGTTATTAAATTTCCCTTAATTTGACTGTTTTGTTAGTTTTGTATTTGACCTCTATTATACTGGATTCCTTTCTGAGCCTCGGCATGTAGAAAATTGTGATGAGGAGTGCTTACTTTTGTGGTTGTGAAATTTCCTTGTTAATGAACATTAACATAATCAATGCATTCATTCATTCATTCATTCATTCCCTACCTCAATCCAAAACTAAGAGGTATGTTTTTCCTCTCAAATCCCATGACTAGCATGTCCTACTAGCTTCTCTGTTAGTATTAGGCTAACTAAGCCTAACACTAGATTTATGAAGAAGGACCTAAATTTGGAGAAGGGCCTAAGTGTGTGGCATAACATTTGCGACAGAGAAAAATTAAATTGATGAAAAACTCAAAGTCCAGAGAGATTTTTGGTGATTGTTACCAGGACATCTGGCTTATCAAACTTCAGCATGAAGTTGGTCTGTGTGAACTTTCTATTAAAGCAGCTGAAAGCTATTGAACAGAGCAGACACAGACATACTTGGCTTCCCTTTACTGTCATTGTCCCTATGAGGAGGGCCCAGGTGTGGTTTCTTGGTGGCCCATCCCAGCTCAACTCACAGAAAATTGCTTTGGGATGGAGGCAGAATTCACAAATGCTCAGAACACTCAGCTTCACATCTCCAAGAGCATCTCCATCCTTGAGTCTTCACTAGATGTTCTTAGAGTCCTAAAAATCTTTCAGGAATGTGTCCATTCGTGCTTTGTTTCCCCACCCCTCCTCTAGTTTTCTATCTTTGGCTTTTTTTATCTTTCCTTTCTTATCCTGTGTGTCCTCGGCCTGGCCAATAGCCATACACAGAGAAGCAGAATTCCTGGTTTAGCTACTTATTTTCAGGTAAAGCCTTTTACTTTTTGCATTAATTGGTGTCTGCATCATGTTCAACAGAAGAGTCTTTGTCTGCATGGCACCATGGGCTGGCTAATGGTCAAAGGAAACCCCAGCACAAAGGACACCCACTTCAGGTGCAAGCTCTTTTGGGGTTTCTCGATCTCTTATTTGGGAGGAGAAAACTACAAGGGAGAAGAAGGGGATTGGGAAGTGTTTTGAGTAGAGGCCAGGCCTTCAAGTCTTTGCTAAAAAATGTTGGGTATAATTAATTTAGTTACTCACTGCAGACTTGTTTCTTAATAAGATTTCCTAAGGTACTTGCGGGCCATATTGTTTAAAGGAAGGACAGTTAGCAAGTTAACAGCTTTATTTGTGAGAGCTGAAACTGAAAAAGAGTCTTTCTGTTTTTCTTTATTTTCTGTAGGAGAACATGTATAACATAACCTGGATGATAAGAAACTATAAAAGTTGTTTTTTGTGGGGGTTCACTCCTTGCTGGATTTATGCACTCCCTTTTTTTTTTAAGACAAAAATAAAGGAACCATGAAGATGATGTGAAATCCTGTAAGAACAACCAATACTTGAGGATTATTAACCCCATTGTGTTGGTCATTTTACAGCTTAGTTAATTGAATTTCCCCTCTAAATTCCCTTTACACATTTGATCAAATAGAAGGCTCTTCATTTCCTGCTTAAATTGCTTCAGTGAATTGCTGTGTGGATTAGAGAGCAAGCTGACTTCTTCCCCAGTGGCTATATTTCAGTGGGTGATTGGGTTATTTTTCTAGGTAATGCTATGGTTATTTTGCCCAGTATAAATGACATTATCATTTAGTGACCATAATTACTCATGTTATAGTGACCTGAAATGTTAAGACCTCCTCATTCCCCAGTGATCTGTTTTTTAACTCCAGGAAAATTCTGTCTCTCTTGCCTCAGTTGGTGAAGTGTGTGTGTGTATCCCAGATCCAGTCTGTGGGTTAAACTGTGACAGCAGCCATATTCAGAAAGTCATGACATTTTCTTTGAGGGAGAGAAAAAACCTGGGAACTCTAAGCCCCAGGTATACAAATCTGTGAACTGTCCCCAAATGGTTCTTATTTAAAAATGAATGGAGTAAAATAGGAAGAAGGAAAATGTGATAGTGAGGACAGAGAGAAGAGAAGGAAGGTAGTGGTGGGAGTGTGACTGTAGTGGGTAAGTGAAGGTGGGGTGATAAAGAATGTCTGGTATTTATCTTAGGGCTTCACGAGGAAATACTGTGAGTGAACACTGCTGATAATCTGTGATCAGAAAACATATATCTCCTTTTGCTAAGTGAATGTATGGTCTGTAATCAAAACTTACAAGAGTAAAAAATAATGTAAAAGTTAAAAATGAAAAAACATCACCTGTATGTGGTGTGTAGCAAGGAAGATAATTATCTAAAATACTTTATACAAGGTAAGTGATCAATAAATAGTAGCTGTGATTTTCTCATTGTTTTTATTTGAATTCCAGGGGTTAGTATAACTAAAGGGAAAGAGATAGAGAACTTAGATGCATATTCCTCAGACTAAGAGAAATATGAGTGATATTAATATATGTGCTAGGTTAAATGGTTTTTTTAGTTGCATGACTTTTTAGAGCCTTAGAATGTTCATGTGTATTACGTATTTTCCTCTCCAGGAGGAAAATATTGTAACCAGTGTTTCCCAGACATTTTACCACAGAATACCATCACCATACCATAAATATTTCAAGGCTAGCATTCCTTGGAAGAGTGTGAAAACATGGGTCAGTTCTGGACGGATTTCTATAAGCAGAGTCCATTTTCATCTGAGCCCCGGGCTTAGTGAATTTGCTGAACTCACTTACCTCACCTAACTCAGTTTCATCAAGAAGGTATGGGACTTACCTGGAACCCAGGGCCAGTCCAATGGTAGATCCTCTGGGAGTGACTCCATACTGGACCATTGGCATGGCCATGACCACACTTGCCCAGAGCCGGCCTGGGGTGTGTTTGCTGTTGCTGTTATCAACTCGAAGTACTCGGGAATCTTCTTTTTGATTATTCGCTCTCCCTCCTCCTACCCAGTTCATTAGCAAGTCCCATGGGCTGTACTGTCAGACTATATCATATCAATTGACCGTTGTTGACCTCTATCGCCACCACCCAGGCGCACCATTTTGTGCCTGGACTACAGCAGTAGTATCCTGGCTGCTTCTCTTTTCCCTTCTTGCTTCTTTCCATCAAGTTCTACCTAGCGACCTGGGTAATCTTTGTAAAACACATCTGATCATGTCACTCTCCTCTGTAAAACCCTCCAGCGGCCCCTGTGTTGCTGAGAATAATATACAAACTTTTTGTCATGTCTACAAGGTCCCACATGCTCCAAACCATGCCTGCTTTTCCCAGCTTAGCTCTCACTACCCTCCCTGCTGGAGCCTGTGTCGCAGCCACACTTCTTTTCTGTTCCAGAAACTTAGCAAATTCCATCCTGCTTCAGAACCTTTGCAGTTTTCTTTTGAATCTCTCCATTCATCCTTCCGGTCTCAGCTCAAGAGAACGTTCCCTAACCACTGGATCTAAGTGGTGCCCTTCCTCCCAGATTTCTCTGTCAAATATATCCTGTCAAGCGTGTCTTCTAAATGTTCAGCACAATCTGAAATGATCTTATTATTTGTGTTTCTTCATTGTACCCCCTCTAGAATAAGTACTTCTTCATGACAAAACCCTTCTCTTGTTTTTCACCAATGAAATCCCAGCACCTAGAACTGAATTTAGTGTGTAGTAGGTGCTCAGTAAATATTTGTTGAATTAATCCACTGGCCAAATGGATCAATTAATAAATATAAATGTCTCCTATGTGATATGAGAAGATTAATAGTATCCTGCCTGTTATTTTTGCACCCCAGTCATCTTTGTGACACATCCTGCAAGTATTTGTGCACCTGGAAGGATGGTTGACAGCACTTACCTATCAATACTTTGCTTAATTTTGGACAGGATAACAATGTTGGGCTTGCTTAGTCTGACACCTGGATTCTGATTCTCTCAGGTGTGGGTGAAATTGGAATTTAAGCAGAGGCTAGCTGAAAGAATAGCAAAAATGTTTATTTTTTTCCTTCATGATCAGCAATTCCAATTTAACTGGGCATCATTCCCAGAGTAAGCTAATATCCCAAGGAATATAAAATGAAGCATTAAATGCTGTTGTCAGTGATTCTTTGCCCCACCAACTCTGGTCATTTTGTCTTCTGACGACACCATTTGCTGAGACTTCTGATTTCGGAGATTCTTTCTGCTCTTGCTCTCTCTCCTGTTTCACTTGAATGGCAACTCTGATGTCCCCAGGATGGCCAAAACAATGTCACTGGATTTACACAGTAGATCTCAGAGAAGTCTTTAGCCTGGAGAAAGTTCCACCAAAGGCACAGTGATCAGCAGCGGGTGGGTCCCAGGTAGCAGACTCCCACTTACCTGCACCCCTACTCTCCACCTCTCTTACCGTTGACCCACAGACCAAGTTTCCTAACTTTCATAGCCTGTTGCTCCGCTTTTCAGTGGAGTCAGGGTAACCAAAACCAGCTAAATATGTGGCGTTTCTCTAGTGTTAAGTCCATTGAAAATGAAGAACAGAGCCTTGAGTACTATACTGCTCCATAATACCTGGGAATGTTTTTACTGCTAATGATAATCTATTACAGACTACTTGCCACTGAGCTAGTACGTTTTTGTGTAGTTTCTAATGCAGTTTCCGGGGGGGAAACAAAATGAACAGCAAAGGAGGAATTGTTGGTACAGCTTGAGAGTCTCACAAGGTTTTAATCTGCAAAAATAGGGTGTTTTGCTGCAATGGAGCATAATCTCTGGCAGTCTGTCATTGGTGGGTCTCCTGTCAGCTAAGGCCTGATAGGCTAGCACAAGTAAGTTTTACAGCTTTCCCCCCAGCTGTGACTTCCCAACTGCTCCAAGGAAAGAATGCAAGGCAGGAATGTTTCAAGAAGAATAGAATGTGCATGTTTTCATTGACTTTAATCTCAATGCACTAAAAGTGTGTGAGTGTGTGTGTGTGTGTGTGTGTGTGTGCAAAACATTGAAAGCTAGCAGCAACAGAGTGTAACAGTCAAGCAAGAAAATGAAAATAAGTTTTGAGAACTATCCACTTCATTGCCAAATTTGTCCATGGACTTACATACCCCCCCCCAAAAAAAAGTTTATTTAAATAGTTAAGAGAAGGCTCCAAATATGCAGTTTAATTAGCCCCTTATCATTGTGTCACGAGATAAAGCCGTAAGGAGCCCTAAAGACAGGAGGTGGCAAGCATTTTATCTTTCTTACAGAGGACACCAGAAGGGGGAAGCGACTTGTTCACAGCCGTTGAAGCAGGGCCAGACTGAGGCTTACGTGCCCGTGCCGCCTGCCCATTTTCAAAGGCCTGGTGTTCATTACCTCAGTATCCTGGTCCCAGGGGCAGCCCAGTAAGCTGCCTTCCCCGTGTGTTTAGATAATGTCGGTTGACATCAATTATAAAAGCATTCCAAATTAAAGAAAGTCTTACTCTTTCAACCTAAACTATCCCCCTCAATTCAGCCCTGAGTAATTTCTTGGAACTGCTCAAACTTACTGGTTAGAGCCGTGCTGTACAGTAAGAAAGACTACTAGCCATAGTGGTTCTTGGGCTCTTGAAATGTGGCTAGTCCCATTGAGATGTGCTGGACGTGTCAAATGCACGCTGTGTTTCAAAGACTTAGTATGGAAAAAAACATGTAAGCGCTCATTAATATTGATTCTATGCTGAAGTATTATTTGAGCTAGATTGGCTTAAGTAAAACATTATGAAAATAAGTTTATCTATTTCTTTTGAAATTCTTGTGAAATTATGAGACTGATAGTATGTTTCTGTTGTCCTGCTCTAGACACTGGTCACTTAGCCATACACTGCATTTCGCCACACGTTGTCTTGAAGTATCTCTTATTAGATTGTGTTGTTCTGTTATTTAAAACTGCACATATCTATGCCCCATCTCCTCCCCTACACTGTCAGCAGCTTAGGGACATGCACAGTGCTTTATTCTTCTTGAGTCCCCAGCATCCAGCATGATATTTTGGTATTTTGTTGCTTATTTGGCTCATACATTGCTTACTTACTTGGAAATAGGTTTTCTCAAATTCTGCTTCGGACAATGATGAGGAAATGCAGGTTAATTTGTGTTTGGAGTGTTGCTTTCATCAAAGGGACTGATTTTATGTAGTTCTTAATTAGTTCCACGAAGGTTTTAACATTTCTCTAAACTGGACTATTAAAATCCAGGGGACCTGCAGTGAGCCCCAGAACTTCCTGACATGAATGCCCAGCAGAGACCATCCATGTTAATGGATGACTGAAGGTGTAAGAAGCCCTCGTTGCCACCCCAAAAATCTTGGGGAAGCTTCACATGAAGCTCAGAGATTTGCACCCTACTTTCTAGGACTTGCCTGTTTAGGTACAGGTATAATAAGGCACGTTGGCCCCAGTGACTCCCAGCCAGGATTGAAACAAGAGGGCCTTGGTTGCCAAGTAACTGCCAGGAACTCCTACCAAATGGCTGTGACTCCCAGAGTCCCTGAGAAAATGCCAGGGGATGCACCCTGGGTGGGCCTTACCCTTTAAACATCCTACAATTTTGTAAGTGAGCTTGTGGCTGAACCACAGGCTCATAATTTCTAGGCTGGCTCCATTAGGCCTAAAATACAGTCATTTCTGCTGGTTCCCTGGGAGAGTCTGACCTCTCCCTGGGTTTCGTGACCACAGGATCCCTGAGCCACTGTGTTTGGTTCAGTTGTTCAGGAGCGTGTAAGTAAGAATGTACTCCGGAAACCTCCCCTCTTCAGGTGGAAATTTTACTAAGTCTCTCTGCTATGGATTGATCTCACTCTCTTGACCACATGATTGCTGTAAATTCATACAGAACCATCTCCCTTTAGCAGCAGTGTGTGACATAAATGATTCACCCTTTAGAGAAACTATTGGAAGGATTTGTAATGACCGAGATTTTGAAGCAAAAGTAATCCCATCTGTCCAGGTCCCCAGCTTCACAGCAGCAGAACCCCATGAATGAACATCCGCATGGGACAGTTGAATCAAGAGAGATTAAGACTCCAAGAGGCAATCCACACCCCAAGTAGTACTTTGTGTTTCTCATCTTTCCTAGATTATGCCCTAGGAAAATTGAGTCCCCAAATCTATAGCTGGGTGTCTGGGTGCTCACAGACACCAGGTTAGAATTCTCACTATATAAAATAAAAATAATCATTTTTCCCTAGGCAGCCTAATAATTAAGATGACCATGTGTCACAGTTTGTGCCTGTTGTTCAAATGTATCTATTTTAAAGTGGATCTATTTGGCTGATAAAGTACAGGCTTGCCCTACTACGCTCAGATATTTTCCTGCTCACGTTCACATACCCCTACTTGTCCTGGAGCACCCAGCCAGCACCCTCCCCCACGGAGGAGCTGGGACCCATAGTGGCATGGAAATGAAGCTTGCAGTTTTGCTCACTGATCCTCAGACTCAGATCCAGAAAGCCCCTGGGACCAGAGACTGCTCAGAGAACAGTGTCACCAGTACAGCCTCCTCCAAGAGTCAGCTCCTCTCTGAGCCTTTCATTTGGATGCCATCTGAAGGGGGCCCTTCATTTGCATTTGGAATTGCTTTGGGTGTGTATCTGGGGGGTGGGGGATGGAGGATAGCGGAGAATTGGGTGGGGAGGGTCCTCAAGAGTTGAGAGAGGGCAAGCTGGAGGCCCAAGCCCTTTGTGTGGAACATGAGGGTGATGAATACTATCTGCTTCTGGCATTTCTTTGGAAAACTATCACTTGGATTCTAGGTCCACCCTCCCCCGACCCCCTCCCCACCATTTTTCTCCCAGCCAGCGGTTGCCACAGCAACACAGCATCTGAGAACTTCTAATTACATCTGTCTGCTTCTCCTAGAACCACACTGAGACACACATATGGAGACTTCATTTAGCCAGGGGTTTCTTGCTGAGTTTTAACCCTTTCTGCATTCCTCAGGCTGGAGAATAATTGCCAAGATGCTATAAACTTGAGAGCTGCCTTGCAACCCCATTGTCCCCAAAGATTCCCTGGGCTTTGTCAATATTTTTAAAGTGGAGACTCATGCTACTGTGCTGTGCTGGGTCTCTGAGTCTCTCTGCTCCATTTTGTTCCAGTCAACACTGACCTCCTTGCTATCCCTACCTGCCCCCTACTGCCACTTTGGCCCCCTTCATCTGTCAGAATGTCTTAGCTCTTGGTTGGACATCACAGTGCCTTTTAAGGTGCCCGGCCCCAGAGGAAATAAACCACTTGGGCACAGCTAAAGCCTCTCCCTTCCCTGGCAACTCACGTTTCAGTGTTTTCCAGCCCCCTGAGAGGATGAGCCAGACAGGAGTGGTTGGAGACCCTGGAATATTCTGGGGGTGGGGTCAGGGTAAAGCAAGGCAAGCTTCTTTTTCTGATCTAGGGAGACTGGCCAACTGGCCTCTTCTACCGCATAGGGCAGTGTAGGGGTGTGGTCCTGGGGAGCGTTCATGCAAAGCAGCTGTCTTGGATAATGAGCCCATTTTCACAGTTTCTCCCGGCCTCTTCTCACTTCTCCTTTCTCCTTCTCCCTCGTGTAGGCCACCACCCTGCACTCTCAAGTACCACTGAGTTTTGCCTTCCTCCAAGGTACCTCACTTTTCCACATTACCTCATCTTCTACCCTGTTTCCCTCCACCAAATTCTCATTCCTTCAGCATGTCAGCTGGGTTATACATTGATGGTGGACAAAAGAAGTGACTGGGAGCCATTTTAAGTCCTCTGTTGCTTTCCTGAGCACTTCCCCAACACGCTCACGTTCACGCACGCGCGCACACACCAGTGTTCCTATGGATCTAAGACATTCTCTAATTAATAAAATTCCAGACTGAATATTTATGGCCTGGTGGGGAAGGGTGGGATGTTTAGGCTATTTCCCCAAAAAGATTAGCCCTGGAAGGGGGCAGCCCCAGGAGAGGAGTTAGCGCAGGGCCTATCTTTCTGCACCTACTCCAGGTCCTCAGGGCAGTGTGGTTCAGTAGCCTTTCTATGTTTGATTCAACTGAGGTAGACTGAGTGGCACAGGGTTCGATGCTGGGACCTATGAAAGAATTCTAAAACACAATCCTTGTCCTTTAGGAACTTCACAGTTTAGCTGAGAAGACAAAATCTGTACAATCAATTAAAACTTTTAAAAAAGTGATCAGAATGAGTCGAGACAGAGAAATGGCAGTTTGGAGAAGGAAGAAGGAATGCAAAAGGAGAAGGTCACCGGGGATGGAGTGGTATAACGTGAGCTAAGCCTTAAAGGACAGGAAGAATTTGTGCAATCCAGACAATAACTCAGCCATTCCAGATGGTGTTCTTGTGGGACATTCTCTACCCATCTGAAGGTTAAAGAAGATTTAGCAATACCTAATAGTGCTGACGTTTTCAAAGGGTAATGAGTTCTCATTTCAAAATGTAGGACCTCAGGAGCCTTATACACCTATTTTAGTCTGCTTGTGACTTAAATCTGCTGTGGCTACCTGCTCTACACACAGGCACAGCTGAAGCTCTCTGTAGCCAGAAGACCTAAGGGAGGGTTAGTAGAGGTAAGAAGGCCGGTGGATCTTGAGGCCATGGAGGCACTGAAGTCACCAAGGAGAGAGGAAGAAGACTGAGCCACTTGCCAAAGACTGTGTTGAATATGGCCAAGTAGATGCCAGTAGGTGGCAGTGTCAGGCATCCGAATCAATGCCAGGTCATGGGAACCACCCTGGAGAATGGTGCCTTAGCCTTCAGTTTTAGGGGGAAGCCTTGTGCAAGTTGGGATCATGGAAAGGAGCCACAGATGTGATGGGAGACTATTCCCCAGTTCAGGGAAGGGACCCAAGTTCTCTACCACAGTTGATTCCTTCCCCAGTAGGTACGTGATACCGGAAACTCCCCAGGGGCTACTGAAGTTCAGTAGCTGGGGCAAAGAGGGTGGAGAGAGCTCATAGCTCTTAGGCTATATTCATGTCTCACCTGCCTTCCACCAAAGCAGGGTTGTAAATCGGACATTCCACTCAGTATCCCGTGAAGGTGAATCCTATTTGATTCCGGGCTTGGGAAGCTTGGAGAGGCAGGGGGCTGGCTTGCTCAGTGTGCTGAGCATGCGGAGACGTCGGTCCAGATGTGGCAGGCACTGCAGGGGACACTCGCCCACAGCTGCCCCAGAGCTGTCGGCCCTCTGCAGTTGAGGGGATGGGGATTTAGGTGTATGGGTTGGTTTGGTTTTTGTCTTTTTTTTAACTTTTAATCAACTATTCTCCTTGAACTACATGTGGAAATAATTAGACCATGGATGCTGAGTAAATGTGAGCCCTGGCAGTCCCAGACATACTTCAGTGACAGGTTCTTGGCAGGAATGAAGAATTGTGAATCTCATGGGAATTTCCTTTAACCATTCTCTCCCTTCTTGTCTTTCCTTTTTTCTTGCAAGGCAAACACAAATAGAATAAAAATGGTATTAATGGCATGCTAGGGGAGTAGAGGGTTTCAACCCGTTAACTGGTTAGTGAAATCAGGCCGCTTGACGGGGGTCCCATTACAGCTCCCCTGATTTCCTCTGCCATGATCCAGGAGGGCATGAAAAGGCATTGCTTATGAAAATCGTTTGACTGTGAAAGCCAATTTTAATTCCCCCACCCAAACTCTGCAAGAACCCTGAAATAACCTCAAGAGTCTCTATATTTAACCAGTCTCTTTAGTTTAGGCATTTGGATTAGCTTCCCTGGGAGAATTAGGTTTGATATCCAGGAATGTCTGAAATGGTAATTTCCTGGCTTTCTAGTTAAAAACAGTTTAAGGCACTTTGGCATCATCCATAGCCCTTTTGTTTTATCAGTGGGGAAACTGAGGCCCAGAGAGGTCAAGCGCCTTACTGGAAGTCACAGAGCATGTTAGAGGCAGAGATATGTCCAGGGCCTGTCTCCAGGCTCCTGCATCAGTTCTTATATAGGACCTCACTCCTCTGTCTGGTCTGCCCTCTGTCCAAGTTCTAGCAGAGATTTAAAGGCAGTTTTTTGTGGGGGAGACAGGCTGTCTCATCCCAACGTTTGCCAAACCATTTCTCATACAATGGCATTCATCATCCATTTCTTGGAGCTCTCTAGAATTCCTGGGTTTGCTCCCAGTTTTCTGAATGCACCTACTCTGCTTTCTTGGCTGATTTACTTTCAGAGCCCTCATATGGTTGTGCAGACTGTTCACTGCATGCAGAAGTGAGTGAGGCTGAATTCCAACCTGCACCCTGCTTGCTAGGCCCTGTAAACCCTGTAACCTGGCCGGCTATTGCCTCTACTCCGAGGGGAAGGCACCTTTTCTGATTTGCACAAAGACCCCATCCATGCAGGCCTGTGGCAGCCTGTTCTCCTTCCTGCTCCTCTCTGTGCATATCCTGTCCCTGCCTCTCCTCAGCAGCCCTCAGCCCTCCATTCCCACCCTTTCCTCCTGAGCTCATTTGTTCTCTTGGCCACATTTCTCACTCCTACGCGGATGATGTCCAGATGTGCATCTCTAGTCCTTTATTTTCAACTGTCAGTGGGATGTTTTATATCCCCTTAGACTGATGCCCGTAACTGACTCATCATTGCCTGCCTCTCCCCCACTCAGTCCTCCCCAGGGCTCCATCCCTGACAAACACACCAGCAACCTTGCAGGCCCTCAAAGCCCAAGGTCTTGGCAATTCACCAAAGTCTCTCTCTCCTCTCTATCCGATATTGCCAGATCTCCTTGTTTAGAAATTTCTCTTGGATTCTTTCCTTTCTCTGTATCCCTGCCACCACTTGCCATGAGACTCATCACCCCAGGTCTGTCTAGCTGGTTTCCTTGTGCCTCTAATTCCTCCTCAACCATTTCTTCCCATGTACCACAGCCAACCTATTCTTAAAACCTTCTTGCTCAAAAACCTACAGGGCTTCCATCCACATCCTACCATTCTTCAGGGCTCAACTCAAGTCCCATTTCATCATGAATTCCCATCTGGAGTCAGCACCATTTCCTTCAGGACAGCATTGGGGTGTGTGTGTGTGTGTGTGTGTGTGTGTTTCATCGTCCTCACTGGGTTAGCAACTCCTTTTGAGTTTACACCATGGAGCTTGCACCAAGCTGGTCACAGACTGTTATTCTTATTTTGTTGTTATGGGCTCTGCTGTGTCTCATCAAATATGCTCTCTCATAAATTTAAATTACTTGCCTTGGCCTTCTGAAGAAGACTGGAAGAGTATCCATATCCCCTACTTCGCCCTTTAAAGTGGGCAAGTCTTAGGCAGACAGTTGGAATACAGAAAATGAATGCCATGCCCAAACCTAACAGGCTAATTCAGTGCAGAAAGTGGTCTGGCTTAAAAGGTTCCACGGAGGTGTTCTGAAGAACCTGAAGTGTGAAATTGTGAAACTAGGGGATTTGCCAAAGCACTCTTTAGGAAGACTAATAGGTATCTTGGGCTTTCCCAGAAATAACTCTGGGAACTACGGATAGATAGTGGGAAGCCTGATAGACCTTGTCAGTGAGGGTGGAGTCACTAGATGTACCTGAGTTGAAGAGACAGCATAGCACTCCCTTGGGAGACACCCCACCTCATCTCTGTGGACCGTGACAGAGCACGAGACTGGAGTGCTGGAGTCAGACACACCTTGACACCTCAGTCACAGCACAACTCAGAGTCACTGACAACAGGGGTGAATCTTCCAATGCCATAGTCCCTGGTGAGATTACTTTCAGTCTTGTTTGAAAGTGTCTGGCATACTTCTAACCCTGTAAGTGCTTACTAAGTGCTGCTGTACACTTCTGCTAAGACTGGACAAGACCATTACAGAAAACTGAGGTTATATTCTGGAGAAACCAGGCATCCAATTTGCTCTGCTGTATCTGGGCCACCACAAGAAAGACCTAATATATGGAGGGGGAGGCATTCCCGAGAAAGGGCTTCCCTATGGAGATGGCAGTTGAGGTCCTTCAGTCTGACAAGGCAGGCACTTAGAGAATGTGACAGAATCTATAAAAGAATAAGACAATGGTTACGGTAAACAGCCTTGTCCCACTTGAAATTTGAAAGTAGTAATTTGCAGGCATATAATATTTTATCATATAAGTAAAAAAATGTCAGGAGCATGTTATCTCATAAGCTGTGATGGAGGCTGAATGTAGAAAGTAATACAAAGGAGAATCGGATAATTCTTGAATGATAGGTCCATAATAGATTTTTTTTAAATCTTAAAGCTAATCCTCTTGGGGGATACATTCCTTATTTTGATGTCACAAAGAAAACCCAGGGGTTCCCTGATGGTGTAGTGGCTAGGCCTTGCACTCTCAACACCGTGGCCTGGGTTCGATTCCCAGCCAGAGAACTAACCCCCCCCCCCCAAAAAAAAAAAAGAAAACCCAGTCGTGCCAAACCTCCTGACTGTCATTGTCACTGGCCATTGACATTGGCACTAATCTGAATGACCCCAAATGATATTGAATGTAAAAAATGTTTATTGAGCATTTTCCCAGGTAGGACATTGTGGTGGGTCTGTGGGAAGCCAAAGTGTGCAAGCACTTAGTCTACTTGAGATAAGCTATATGTACATAAAATATTAAAAAGGGCTCTGACTTGTAGACTAAAGGTGCAGAAGTCTTCTTGGGATTTTGTTTGTTTATATTTATATAATTTTTTATTGTTACATTTATTGGGGTGACATTGATTAGTAAAAATTACATAGGTTCCAGGTGCACAACTCTACAGTGCATCCTCTATGTGTTGTGTTATGTGTTCACCACCCAGAGTCAGTTCTCTTTGCATCACCATGTGTTTGACTCCCCTTGTTTATGAAGAAAATAATAAAGTAAATGGAGAATCAGATTTACTGTGAAGCTAAGTAAGCTTCTGGTTCAGACCTTTTACTTGCAAGGTTCCTTACAAGGAAGGCCCTGTGCCCAATTTTGCAGTCATAGTTGTGTATTCTTTTTCTTAAGGAGGGCCCCTCAAATTGCTTAAGCTTCAGGCCCCACAGGACCTGGATCTGGCCATTAACTTGGTTGAGTTGAGGGATTGGCTGTGAGCACACACAAGAGAGAAACACCGTCCTTGCAAATGCCACGCCTATTGCCAAGAACACCAGCACATACATCTGCTAAAAATCACCACCCTTTCCTCCTCATTCCCTAAAATATGTAGGACTCACCAACATATTCTTCACAAAGAAAAGGAATCTGAAAACTTGAGCAAGGTCATGCGATGCTCCACCTAGATTTCAGGGTCCTGAAGTTCTGCTTTCTGCTTGGCTTTCTCCGGCCTGTGCTACTAGGTTCCATTCTCAAATGGCCTTGAAGCCGCCAGCATCCCTACCTTACACCCACCCAGATCCCCTGCTCTAACTCAGTTCTATGAATTCCTTTGTCCACAACTCCATGGGGCGTATCTGAGGGGCCCTGGTGCTCCTGTGAAGTTTCCGTGACTAATTCTGGCAGAGCAAGGAGAGCCTTCCTCACGTCACAAAGCTGCTCTGTCACAGAATAGTGAGTGGCAAGTGGAGCCAAAATTCCGCCTTGGCATACATAAGTGCTTCCCCCCCCCCGCCCAAAAAAAAAAGAAAGTTGGAAAGGAAGAAAAGGATGGAGGGCACAGAGCTGACCCAGTTCACTTTAGTGATTGATGGAATATTAAGGTGCAGTTTTGTGGCTGCTTACTTATAAACTTCCTCTCCTGCCAAAGCACATTGTTCTTCCAGAAATTGTTTTACTTCAGAGGACATTTTTTTAAAACATTCAAAGTGTATTTTACATTCAGACTCGGCCCAGAGGCACACTATCACCTCTAGTGGTAGTTTTGCAAATAACTTGCTTTTCCCTTTTGCTTGCAAAGGATCTTTGTCAGTTGCAAAAATAATTGCTGCTCTTTTAGACTTTGGATCCAAGACAACACTTTCTAAGGTTTGATTGTCACAGAGGCAAAGTAGCATTGTGGAAAGAGGGCTGTAGTTAAAGTCCAAAGGCGTCAGGCCAGGCCCCATGCGGTCTCGGACCAACCACACGTAACCACGAGTCTCAGTTTCGTCTTCATCGTAGGATGTTATGTCTGGAAGAGCCTTAGAGATAATCCCAGCCTGCCTATCCTAAAAGGTTTTGAGAATCAAAAATGATAGTAAAAATTACAGACTCATCAGAATTGTGGTACAAGTATGAAGTACAGTTATTACCACGCAGCAGCTGGCAGTTGCTCAGAGAGGACATTTTTACCTGATGACACTCAGCCGTGTTCCTGATCAGTCTTTTACCAAAGAAAATTTGCATTATGAACATTAACCATGAGACCAAAACCCCAGGGCCTGGCTCACAACACAAAATGGAAACAACATTAGAGGCAAGTCAGGGAGTGATGCAGAAGGATAAGGCTAGAAACCTGATGCTTTGGAAGCAAATATTTTGTTGATTTTTATCTATCTCTCAGGGTGTCCACACTTCCAGAACACGCTCCCTCTTCCCAATCAATCACAGTCTCACAGGTACATCAGACTGGTGGGTTTGTGTACCTGTGCCCTCACACTCCTGGAGAATATTCATATATGCCAATGTGGTTATCTGTATGTAGATGAAATCCTCAGACAGCCTTGGGACCTACTTCCTAAACTTGGTTAACAGTGTTAAAGCAAACAATTCTGTTTCATTTGCAAGAACTGCGTTGTGCCCTTTGACTTCTCCCTGTTCAGTCCCTTGTAGCTGTACCCTCTCCCCACAGCTTACGCCCTTGACTAGTCCCCGTGAGGGAATACTGAGGCTCTGGTGTCAGGCTGACCTCTGTTCTGATCCCGACTCAGCTCTCACTAGTTATGTGGCCTCTGTATATCACAGAGCTTTTCTGAATCTTAAATTCCTCCCCATCTGTTACATGGAACTAAAAAGATAGAAACCTGAACAGATGTTCTAAGGGCAGAGATATCTGTGGAGAGTCTCAACTCAGCCCTAGGTGCTCTAGTTAATATTAGCACTGGACCCCAAGCCACTGGACCCCCACGAGATCTGCACCTTACACCTGGCAGGTTTCCCTGCCTCCAGCCTCTTTCCATCCAGGCTGCCCTCCACTTTGAGTTGGAATTTCCGGGTTGAAGGGGACCAGAGACCATATTCCAAAGTACCACATTCATCATGTCACCTGCCCCGTCCACTTACCAAGGTCCTCACTGCCCACGAGATCCACGAAGAGCCCTTCAGATCCGTGACCTGCTCCAAGCCACCCACCGTCCTGCTCCACCTCTTTCTTCCAACTAGGCATTGCCCTGTCCCATGAACACTGTCGTGCCACGTGCATCCCCTCTTAAGGTGTTCTTCCCCACGCAGAATCAGTCACTCAGCAGATGGATAAGATCACTGCCCACCCCAAGGAACTTTCCAAGAGTTTTCGGTGTGCTTCTGACACTCTTGCTCCAGAGGAGATTGGGGGAGGGCTTTCAGTGGCACAAAGAAACCACCTTTTGGGAGAAATTTTTCTTCATTGTTAATTTCTGCATTAAAGCATGATTGTGAACGGGAAGAACTGGAGAGGACCAACAAGGCTTCAGGTAAGACATTCTTTCACAAGTCGGCGATGTCCAGTCTTGATACCTGTGGCCTGTGCCTGTGGGACACTGCCCCAGTCTCCCACCTCCCGCACTGCCTCTCACGGGGAGCTGCAGGAGCCAGGGCTGCACTTCTGCATTGCGGCTCTGGGCTCTGAGACAGAGAGAGATTGCCACCTATTGACAGATGTGCCACCGGCAAAGAGGCGTGCTGTGTAACTAGCATTTCCCTGTGGTCTTCAAACAGGGTACCGGGTTGGTAGGCCCGCGGGATTTTTCCATGCAGTCAGTCCTCCTGCCCTCAGTATTGTCATTCCAGTGTTAGGGGGATGGGTGGGGACGTGACAGCCCAAGGTGGTAACAGCATCTCAGTGGGAAAATTATCTGACAATCAGTTGCCCACGGTAATGACGGCCACTTTCAGTTGTGTGGCAGGCTGTGTGCTCATGGTACATCTCATGTAATCCTCACACGGCCCTCGCAGGGATCAGTGTTCCCATGGCACCCACGAGGAGACTGAGGCTTAAAGGCAGTGCCTTACCTACCCCTAGAGCAGGGAGGGAGCAGAGGTGGGATGTGGGAATTCAAATCTAGTTCTCTGACACCGTCTTAAGCACTTCGTCCACACATTTATTAATTAGGCAGGCCACATTCCCATTATAGTTTCCTTAATCTTAACTCTCTGGATATGAAAAAAAAATCAAATGTGAAAGATCTTTTCCTTTTGGTTGGGTAGAATCCTAGCTCTGCCACTTTTTATTTAACCTATAAGGCTCAGTTCCCTCATCTGTGAAATGGGGGTAATTATGATGTCTAACTTAGGGCGTTATAGAGCTGAAATAAGATACTGTGTAATAAAAAATCTCTTTAGCGGGGTGCCAGGTATTTAGAAATGGGACCTTAATCATCTATTGTCTGAAGATCTGGGTTGGAATCCTAGCTCCCCTAATTTTTAGTTTTGGGGCCTTTGGGAAGTTACTTGACCTTTCTGACTTCAGTTTTCTTGTCTAGAAGATGGGATTAATACCACACGTGTTCTTGCAGGGCTGTCCGCACAGTAAGATGAAATCCTGTGTATGAAAACACTTTGTAAATTTTAAGTGTACTATTCAAATACTAGTCTTTATACTTTAAATAAAGAGTATCTGTTTCTTTAAATGGATTTTTGAGAATGATTTCTGAAACATGAGTTGGGTTGAATTCAAACTGTAAACTTTTATTTTTAATACTGAAAATAACAATATAAGATAAACAAAGGTTCGATAAATGCCACAGGCTCTTCTGCAGGAAACTCCATAAACATTATTAACATAAAAGATAACACTTTTCATAGGCAGCTCGATTTAGTTTATGATATACTTCTAAATATATTATTTCATTTCATCTTCACAAGGAAGGCCTGGTATTTATCCCTGTTTTACAGGTGAGCAAACTGAGGCTCAAAGAATTAAAGTGGCTCGTTACACACATACAGCTAGTAAGTGCTAAAGGTTGTGGGCCTCTGCCCCTGGAGCCGTGTGCTGGTATGTCTTTTGAGTATAGGCTTATGTCTGAGCATAATGTTTATGCATTTGTGTGTTGTAACTCAGGTGAGACACCCACAGAGGGCTTTGGAGGTGTCTATCTCTCAGTTATCTTCTTGTTCTGTGAAAGGGAAAGGAGAAGTGAGTCTTATCTGAAATTTCTTTTTACACTGGTTAGCGATAGCCTTTTCCTCTTTGTTTCTAGAGTAGCTTTCCATTCCCAGACACAGTTTCCGAGAGGACTCCGCCTGGAGAATATGCTCAGTTCTATCTCCATTTCTGGTTTAGAAAACAACAACTCTCCAGTTCGCTCAGCCTTCTGGGAATTACTTCCTCTTTTCTGCCTGCCAGCTTTATTGAATTTGCCTTAGTAACATCCAAAAAAGAATGGGTTTAGCAACAGCATGTGAACCAATGAAATGTGAGCATGGCAGGGATTTCTAGACCAATGGGAGCCTTGCATGATCGGCAAGCTGGCTCAGGAGAGAAAATAATAACCTGGAGTTTGCAAAGCAGCCTCTGTGTGGCAGCAGACCCGCTCTATTAGACACAGCCCCTCAGCTCTCAGTATTGCCTTTGATTTTTCCTTTCTTTGACCTGTTCTTGGACAAAAAACATTTACCAACTAAGAATTTACTAGTAGAAGCTTTGTGGGTATGAGTTCTCTGCATGACATAGTACATATGGCCTGAAGGGCAGGATTTTAGGTCCTCTCCCCACCTCTGACCCCATCACAACTCCTGCCATCTGTGTTCGTTTTGTCACAGCCAATGCGACCTCAGTGGACTGGGGCCTGGAGGCCTGTGGGGATTGCCTGCTTATCCAGTCAGGGAGAGTGGCTGGAGAAGCCATATTTTCTTTCATTTCAATCACCACTACTGCTGTCCCAAGTGGCAAATGGGTTGGGGCTGGCTTTTAGCCACCAATTCGTTTGAGGAAAGGAATGTGTCACTGACAGATTAGTGTGTAAAAACACCCACATTTTCAGTGGCATAGATTGGGGTCGTTCCTGGCCTTGTCCGGTCTGGTGCATATGTCTGAACAGGAATGTCTGATCGTAAGTGGTTTTGACGATGGTTCTACTGCTTGTCAGGTGGTTTGCTTCCCTTGGCCTTGAAGCCGGGGGCAGATGTGAGCCAGTGCTGAATAAGACAATGTCCAATAATAGCAGATCCCACAGTTGATGATTTAACCATCCTTCTTTTGCTTTAAACACTACTCACTAAGACTGTGGTCCTTGAAAAATGTTTCATTTCTACCTGCCTTACTCTTCTCATCTTTTAGGAATCCATTAAGGCATCCTATCTTCAGAGGGGCTGATTTGATTCTCCCTGTCCTCCCCTCCAGCTCCCTGGTACTCCTGTTGTTGCACTTCCATATTGCTCTCTAAAGGTCTCTTTGTGTTTCCTCAGAGAGTCATGGAGCTTCTGAAGGACAGGGACTGTGCTTTTGTATCTCCAATCCCTGACATAGTGTGGGCATATAACGGGTAAATACTACATTACCCAATAAACCTTCTTAGAAGAAAGGGAGCGAGCAAGAAAGGAGTTCTTGCTCTTCAAAAAACAACCTTAAGGACTCAGAGGTAGGCTGGCCTGAGATGGAGCAGCCCCAGCAAGGCTGGTGCTGGCTGCTGGGGACACCTCCTGACCCTTCAGCACCCTTCAACACCATGAGCTGTGACTCCAGACTGAGGCCCAAGCCTGAAAGTTAATCACTACCATTGGTTCATCCCATGATGGTCTCATCTCAGTGACATGGTTTCCTTTATGATTTTGTGCTTTAGGAAGAACTAAGGAGCAAATCCAAGATCTGTGCCAATGTGTTTTGTGGAGCTGGCCGGGAGTGTGCAGTCACAGAGAAGGGAGAGCCCACCTGCCTCTGCATTGAGGTAAGTCCTGAGGTCGGGAGCCCAATGACAGTGGCAGGCCAGTCAGTGTGGCTGCCTTACTGGAGCTGCCGGGTGGCACAACAACAGTACCAACAGTTTCATCATCTTTATAAAAGCACACCTCGTCTCTCTGAAAGTGGAACTTTCATCCCAGGAGTTAAAAATCTGATGTGAATTCAGGTATACGGTTTTTTAAATGTTTCGTTTTATAAGATTTTTGCATTACAAAATTAACCGTTGCATTATGTAAGTCAGATAGTACAGACATTTGTACAAACATAAAGTTAATAATCTTTCCCATAACCCTAATTCCATTAGTCTGAGGTAACCAGTGGTAACAGTTTGGTATATATTTGTTCCACATGTGTTTTTTCTTTACTAAACATATAGGGTTCCCCTATGTTTTACAAAAATGGGATCATTAGGTAGATAGATAGATAAATAAATAGATATGGGTATATGCAACAAAAGTATTTATTTTTATACTCATTCATATATCACAGACAGCCCTCCATGTCAGCATGTATAGTTCTAACTTGTTTTTTAAGAGTTGCATAATACTTAGCGATATAAAAGAACCAGATTTATGTAATCCTTTTTCTATAGGTGGACACTTAGGTTGTTTACCACTACACAATGACAACCTTGTGCAAATAGCCTTGCGTGCTGCTGTCTTTATTTCTGTAGGATTGATTCCCACTGGCACTCGCTAGGTCAAAGAATATCCAAGTTTAAAAAAAATAGACGGAATGCAGAATTTCCAGTTTTGATTTGGTTTTTAATGAATGATAAAAATCAAAGTCAACTTTTAAGAAATATTTCTTTCATAAGCAGGATTCTAGTAAGTTCTCGCTCCTCAGGCAAGCATAAATACCCTGAATGTGTGGCCTTTTCCCCCTTTCTGTCAAACCAACCCACACTGAGAAATAACATCTGTCTTTCTGTAAATAAATACACGCCAGTTAGTCCCCCAGGTGAAGGACCCTGACCCGCTGCCCAAGAAAGGAAGTCCTCCCATGTCTTGACATGTCAGGTGTTCTGGGGACCCTGGCAGGGCCTCACTAAAGGTGTACCAGACACTGTGTGGCGGCTTGAGCCAGACTTAGGGTCCCAAATACTGGCATCTAGACTCAGCTCAGCCACATATAATTGTGTGATTTTGAGCAAGTTAGTTGCCATTGGATCCCACAAAGACAACGTGTCTGGCTTTGCCCAGTACCCAGTACATAGTAAAGACTCAATAATAAGTATTGGTTAAGTGCATTTCACCTTTCTGGCTTTGGTATTCTTGTCTGTAAATTAGAGAGGTTGAGCTACCTCCCAGCTCCACTGTTCTGTGTTGCTTTCGACTGCAACTACTCTTTCTTGCTTTGGTGCCTTTATTAGGTCTGAGCTGAACTTGCTTCCCCCTCCCTCCTTTCAAAAACCCACAAAAGTCCTGAGAAACTGAGCTCGCTTGTGACCATGGCACTTTAGATGGCCAAAGTACAACTGAGTTGCCAAGTGAACTTTAGTCCATTTCCCTGTCCATAATGATTCTCTGTAGTTCTTCACCAAGTCCCAGACACTCCTCACCCACCCCCACCCCTGCCTCACAACATGTATTGTGAGATTAGGAGGAAAACAAAATGCCCCAGCAATACTAAACGAAGATCCGTATATTTCAGCGTCAGAAGAATTGAAGAAATGGGATGGGAGGGGACTGTTTGCTTTTCAGTCTCTTTATGTTTCTAGCTCTCAGTTCTGGTTGTTTTGTGTCCTAGAATATTGGGATTTTAAGGGATCTTAGATTATCCAGAGACACTGAATAACTTTCTACAAAGTGACAAAAAGATAGAATCCAAATTTCTGTCTTCTAATACTCATAAGATGCCCTTCCTGATAATTTGACCAGGGGAGTGGGAGTGAGAGAAACACAAGTTCTATTTCTTCACTGAATGGAAGAAATGACTGTGAACTAGGATCAGCACTGAATGGACGGCCATGTGGGGTTGTCAGGGGATGGGGGTGCCTCTGGCACTGAGTGGGGTGGGGTCACTGATATCAGAGCTGAGGCTCCCTATGCCCTGATTGCATAGAGGCCATCTCTGCTGGTGGGGAGCCCTCATAAGGATGTGTGTGTGTGTGTGTGTGTGTGTATGATCGTGTGTGTACTGCTGGAACATGCTCTGTGGGTCTGTTTCAGCAATGCAAACCTCACAAGAGGCCTGTGTGTGGCAGCAATGGCAAGACCTACCTCAACCACTGTGAGCTTCATCGAGATGCCTGCCTCACTGGATCCAAAATCCAGGTTGATTACGACGGACACTGCAAAGGTAGGGAGTGCTCTCACCACTGTATCCCAGCTCGTCATGGGAGCCAGGGAACTAAACAGTGTGGTGTGGATGCCCGGAGTCCTTCCCACTCCAATGACAGCACCCTATGGTGTGGAGAACACCCAGGTTCTTGGAGGTGTATCCTCTTGGTGCTCATGAGTCTGCTGGGTCTGCCCTGGGTGCCCCAGGCCTCTGCCCAGGCTTTCCTGCATTAGATATCCCCAGGGGGGCTTCTAGCTTGGTTTGGAGCTAGAAAGTAGATAGGGGAACACATCAGTAATGAATAATAAATAATAAGGAAGTATTTAAATGAATTCTGTACCTTTTGTAGAAACAGATAAATTTTACTTTTCCCATGCATTTTAAATGTGGGCACCTCTCTGCCCTGGTAGTATTATTTTTCCTCTATTTTGCCCTCAAACCATTTCCCATTAGGGTCCCAGGGAAGGGGACCCAAACTTGTTGCTAATTAGACACCAGCTCCCTGCCAAGCCACCACTCTGCCTAGCCCCTCTCAACCTTTGGAACTTCCCTGGAGAAGCAAGAAGCTGCTTCTCACACATTGGTGTCCACATGAATTCTTAAAGTCCCAGTGGCCCCTCCACCTCCTAACCTAACAGGATGAGATGTGAGATGAAGAGGGCAATTTGGGGCCCCAACATGTCTCACAAAGCAGGGAAGAAAAGATGCCCATATTTGGGCCCTGGAAGAAAGAAAGGAGACAAGGACTCAAAACAAAATGATGAAAAGGTTACAGGTGACCCCCTCAATGTAGGGCAGTTTAAGCCCAGCCAATACCCAGAAATTCACTTTTTGCTTTCCTTTTATGCATTTTCTCCTTTTGTCTTGCAGAAAAGAAATCTGTAAGTCCATCTGCCAGCCCAGGTGAGTGCCCTTTTTTTCCTACGGTGTGCATTTTAGGGAAGAAATTCTTTTCATGACGGACATTTCTTGTTCCACGTTCCAAAGATCACAATATCCTCTGTGTGTCAGCACTTATGACCCAGAACTGGTTGTTCCTCAGCCCAGCTCAGGGAAGCTGTCAAACTGCATTTTTTGTGTTTACCATTTGAAGCAGCTGGTAGCTTCAGAATGTTGACTGCATTCTCCGTTTTTGCTGAGTAGTCATTGAACTGCAAGGACAGGAAAACCACTGAGTCCTTCCTTCATGCTCTATAAGACATGCTGACATCATGGCACGAGCAGAACCAGAAAGCACAACTTTTTTCAACAGGGGATAATTGGAAAAGCCAATAAGACTTCTTCTGTGATTTCCTATGAATAAAAAGTAAAATGGCATCGTAATTTATAGCTATAGACCCCATTAGCATATACTTTTCCTTAGATCTTCACAATAACCTTGGGAGGTAGGTAGTATTGTAATTATCTTATAAATGAGGAAATTGAGACTCAGAGAGGCCAAGTGAATTCCCCTGAATCACACAGCTAAGAAGGGGCAGAGTAGGGAGAAGGTCTCGGATATTCATTCCCCTGACTCAGTGCCCTTTTCACATCCCAACATATGTTGTCTTCCAGGAATTCCTTCTTGTCAAGGCTCTCCCTTCTCTACTTCTCCATCTGCCCAACTTTCGGCCCCACCTGCTGTTTCCATGTGGCTTACAGCAGCTGTCCGGAGCTGGCTTCAACACAGCCCTGCCTTGGCCTCATTTTCTGTCGTTTATAATAAAGGCGAATGCAAGCAATGTGAAATTTTAGGTGGGAGGAAGATTGTTATAGACCCTGTTGGTGAGAAAGGGGGAAGCTATACAGAGAGCATCGTAAATCCAGTGGCATAAGGAATTATAATGTAAATTATTCATTATTTCAGCTTGTCTTTGAATCCAGAGCACTGTCTCACTGATTAATGGATGTTTTTCTCCATTTCCTAAAGTTCATGAAAATGCCCTTTCTCTTTTGGCTGTACTTTTTTGCTTACCTAAGCAACATAATCTCTCTCTTTTAGCATTCTTGATTTTTGTAAATTTTTTAGAGACATGAGCTTGAGTCCTGGGGTACACACTTTCCAGTGTGTACCCTGCATTGACTCCTTTGTACCACGGGCGTGATTATCCCATTTCCCTGACTGCTGTGGAAATTCAACAAGATGACACCCCAGGCACAGGCCTCCCACATAGTGCGTGCTGGGTGACACCGGGGCCTCACCACTCAGCCGGCCTCCCTCCCCTTTCCTACAGTTGTTTGCTATCAGTCCAACCGCGATGAGCTCCGGCGTCGTATCATCCAGTGGCTGGAGGCCGAGATCATTCCAGATGGCTGGTTCTCCAAAGGCAGCAACTACAGTGAAATCCTAGAGAAGTACTTTAAGGTAATCCGGAGTTGGGGTCAAAGACTGGTCAGCCTCAGAGAAAGGGAGACTTCCTCTCCCGTTGCCTGATCACATCTTCCCAGACCACGAGGAAATAGAAACCTGCGTAGAGTCCCGGTGTGTTTCCTCATAGACCATTCCATAAGGCTGTGACAGTTGCCTTCTGACCAGCTTGATCGGTGAGAGTCCAGTAGTAGAGCCTTTGGGATCTAGCACATATGTGCTGCTCCCTTTAAGCAGTTAAAAGGAGAGCCTGTCCATGAGTAATATGGCCAGGCTCCAACCCCTGCCCCTGTATGACACTTTATAGATCTGGCTGCTGTTGCAAAATACCTTCTAATCTCTCCCAGAACCAGGCCGCTTCAGCCTCTTTTCCACCCAGGTTGACATTTCTCTATGTCATGGCAGTAAGTCTGTCTCTCTGGATTCTAGGTGTTTGAGATCACACCTGGATGAGAAAACACAGACCTTCCCACACTGTCCTCTGTCCCAACCACTCCCACATTACAGACCCCATGGGATGGGGGTGGTTTCTCACCTACAGAGAAACACATTGTACTGCTGAACTAGGAGAATGGGACAGGACCAGAAAATGGCTTAAAGAAAATGATTTTTCAAAAGCCTAAGTGAGTGTCGCTCGCCTGCAGGGTCTGTTGTGAGCAATGACTTTGTCATGATCATATTCCACGGGAGTTGTGGGGCCCAGCACACTCTATCCAAGGGACTCTGGGGTATCGTAACTGTTCATAGTGGCCCCTTGGTGGCACCCTGCCTCGGCCATCCCTGACACCTGCTGTTAATTTGGTTTCCCAAGTACCTGGGCCCCATACCCTACTCAACACACCTCTACCTCTTCTGTCAGTAACAGGCTGCGGTCAGAAACCTACGCAGCCCCTTGAGAAAGTAACTTTTCTCTAGGGCATTCTTTGCCAACCAAGGAAGCTTGATCCTGACTGACACACACAACACTCGCTCTTTCCAGACAATGTCTTCTTCAGAGCAAATACAGGCTTCACTATCTACTTTTTGATGATTATCTGAGTCTTGTGTGGTGCAATCCTTAGATGAAGAGTCCCTCCCACTAGGCAAACAGCTGCCTGTTGGTGAGAGATCTGATATCTCAGAGACTATTTCTGAACCAGTGAATTGACCTCTAGCCCAGCTGGCATTCCTTATATCAAAATTAGTTGAAAAGAAAATCTAATCAGAATTTGGATAAGACCAAAATCAGACTCTCACCTCAATTGGTGATTCAGTCACTATTTCTTAGGTAAAAGCAAAACAGAATGAAGAGGGAAGACTCCAGGTAGAAAGAGCCTTTCATTGCCATGTCACACACATACCCTGGACCCTGGGTAGCAGGCTCCTTGTGGCCAGGGCTGAAACTGGAGCCAGCCTTCTTATCGCCCTCACCCTGGTGTTACATTCCCCATCTCAGCAGCTGCTGTGCGTGGTGAGCGCCTGGCCTCCCATCTCCTCTTAACAGTCTTTAAACTTGTAATAAGCCGCAAACATGAGTCTCATAACACCTCTTCCTGCTTTTCCACAACCCTATGGTTACACAGAAGAAAAGAGTTATCTCATGTGTAGAGCTGGGAGCTGCAGATATACAGAGGTACTGTGCCTTTGTAACTGGTTGCTTGAACAGAAGCTGAGTGAATTAGGCTGGCTCCTAGTCCAAGTTCACAACCCCCTACACAGGCCCCCTAGGCATTCCAGGCTATTTCTGCGGAGGCCACCAGACCTCTGTTTTCCTGTGGATGCCATATACAGATCTCACCTGAATTGGGCCCTCATGAGATGAGTGCAGGCAGACTGGCACCTCCCTCAGCCTTAGGCCTGGGCTCTGGTCCCACTGAATGTGAGGTGACTATACTCAGCAGTGTCCTTTGAGAGCTTCCTGGGTTCATCAGGTTCCGGATGCCCCTGGTGCCCTCTGTGTCTACAGCCATTGCCCAACTGTTCCTGTCCCCACACTCACTCTGCATGCAGGCCCTGGTGGGGTTGGGCTCTGTGAGAGGTCCTCTGGTCTGTCCAGCACTTGCAACACTTGGACTCAAGAAAGTCCCGTGCTCCTAAGAATGGCACCTGGCCAACCTTATTTTATTTTTCTCCATTAATGGAGAGGCCTCACAAGGTGAATGCTTAGGGAAGTTTTCTTATAATGAATTTGTAGTGACCACGGAACATCTGAGACCGGTTCTTAGGAATTAGGACAAGAATGATAAACAGGTACTAAACAAGGACCTTCGTGATTGTCTTAAACATTCCTGTCATTATGCAGGCTATGGAAAGGTTTACAACCTTAGCGTGGAATACATGTGACAGTGGCGGTCATGGAAGGAGAGTTGGTGGCTGTGTCTATACCTTCTACCTGGAAACCTGGCTATAACATGGGGGTTACTTTCTAGGACAGTGTGCTAAAGCAGGCTCCTTCTCTGGGTCCCCAAGGACCTCGAGCCTTTATTGCCTAGCTCTCTCAGGCCACGCCTGGGCAGGGTTGGAATGTGTCAAAAACAAGATGAACCAGAGACGGGTTCAGCCAAGTGGGGGAATGATGAAATTAGGTTCTACAAAATGTTCCTGAAAGATCTCTTCATCGCCTTTGTAGAACTTTGATAATGGTGACTCTCACTTGGACTCCAGCGAATTCCTGAAATTCGTGGAACAGAATGAAACCGCCATCAACATCACCACCTATGCAGACCAGGAGAACAACAAGCTGCTTAGGTAAGTGGGGTGAGGGGGGCAGGGAGTGGTCCACGAGGGAAAGCCTGGGTAGGAGAGCGGATCTGGACCCCTTCCTACCTGCAAAGAAACCCCCAGTGCCAGTGCAAAGACAAGAAGGCAAAATGGGAATCTTGTCCTGCTCTATTCTGTGAACATTATGAGCTAACATATTGAGCACCACTGGTATCTGATCAAATAGTTAATTGTTTTTGTCTAGAACTTGCAAGGAATAGAAGAATGTAATTTTAAAATAGATGACCAAGGTCACATCAGAGCAAAGCTGTTTCTGAGTACTGTGGGTAATGTTTTCATGGTTAATTTTCTGAAAGAATCACTATTTTAATGTATTATTCAACTGGGAGTCTAAAATAGTTTTAGTTTTGATTTTTAAGATTAAGTGGTGCTCTTTCATGTAGAGAACCCTAACTGTTACTAATGTGAGCATATCCTCTCCTTTTCTGGCATTATCCCGGAGTAAATATTAATAAAAATGAACCCCTAAGAAACTTCTGGTGTGGTTCCAGTACATTGGTAAGAATTGAAAATAGTTTAAGCACCTCTCTGTTCAAAAGAAGTACAAAGCATGAAACCCAGATTCTAGAAGTATTCTTTTTTAATAATAGTTCATCATCACCTTAAATTATAATGTCTGAGAATCCTTCATATTTTGATAACCTAAAATTAGACAATATTTTACAAGTTCAACACTCGATCCTAATAACATCTTAGTGAAGGAGGACTCCTTGTCCCCATTTTACAGGTGAGAAAACAAGAACAGAAAGGCTGGATAAGTGGCTAAGTCCACTTGGGTAGCAAGTGGTTGAGCCAGGGCTCAAATCCAGGCTACAGGAAGTGTGGCCGCTGGGGTTCTACCAAGATTTTCTGAAAGATCTCTTTCTAGAATGGTGATAGAAGTGATGCTTGCTTGAATTCCATATTCTTTCAAATCACACTTCCCTGTCGTATCATCTCTTCCTCTCTCTTCTGTTTTGATTTTCCTAGCTTGGTTGGCTTGACACTTACACCATGGGGAAAGGCCATTACTGGCGGGAGGTGCTTAGGTGCTAAAACATCTGTCAATCGAAGTGGACAAAACCATTCAGGAAATTTTAGCTGTTCAGGGAGGAACATTTGAACAGCTTGCATGATCTGATATCTGATAAAACAATTAAAGGTTGGGTGCTTATAGGAGTCAGGATGGTTGATGGTTATGGGAGGTTAGTGGAGAGAGAAACTCTGAATTAACAGTCACCTTGGCCTCCTCTGCGGGCCCCAGGTGCATGTGATCCTGCTGCTTATTTCCTTTCTTTGGGAATGAAGCTGAGGTCTGGCTGAAACCTTTCCCCTGTGTTTCGTTTCAGAGGACTCTGTGTCGATGCTCTCATTGAACTGTCTGATGAAAATGCTGACTGGAAACTCAGCTTCCAAGAGTTCCTGAAGTGCCTCAACCCATCCTTCAACCCTCCAGAGAAGAGTGCGCTTAACTTAAGAAATAGGGAGCATTTTGAGGGGGTCAAAAGTGATGGCCTGCTCTAGAACTTGCTAAGAACATTCCCTCCCACCAGTCTAGATTAGGCCCCAGCCCATCATTTCCATGGTGGGGTCGGGTCCCCAAACCTTTGGGTTAATGGTAGCATTAGCTCAAATATGGTGCCTCTAAGGCATTTTGGCACCAGGGACCAGTTTCATGGAAGACAGTATTTCCACGGACTAGGGTGGGACTAGGGGGGTGAGAGGGGTTGTTTTGGGATGATTCAAGAGCATTGCATTTATTGTGCACTTTATTTCTATTATTATTATTACATTGTAATATATAATGAAATAATTATACAACTCACTTGCCACTATAAAGCCTGACACCAGATGCAGCTTAATTGTCACTTGTCATTCACCATTAGGGTTTTGATGTGAGTCTGCAAGCAGTTGATTTATTTTGGTCTCTGTGCAGCCACTACCCAGCACTAGCATCATCTCAGCTCCATCTCAGATCATTAGATTCTCATAAGGAGCACACAGTCTAGATCCCTCACATGCTCAATTCTCAGTAGGGCTCTCCCTCCTATGAGAATCTAATGCCCCTGCTGATCTGACAGGAGCTGGAGCTCAGGCATCAGTGTGAGCGATGGAGAGTGGCTATAAATACAGATGAAACTTCACTGGTTGGCTCACCTGCTGCTCACATCCTGCTGTGCAACCAGGTTCCTAATAGGCCATGGACCCAATGGGGACCCCTGCTGTAAGAGACAGGCAGGTCTTGTCTGGGAAAAGAGTAAGGTGCACAGGACTTGCCAAAACACTGCATTCCACCTTCACTAAACTGTTGCCCCTTATTTCTGGTCCCAACAGAGTGTGCCCTGGAGGATGAAACGTATGCAGATGGAGCTGAGACTGAGGTGGACTGTAACCGCTGCGTCTGTGCCTGCGGAAACTGGGTCTGCACAGCCATGACCTGTGATGGTGAGCTGTGCCTCAGGCAGAAAGAAGGAACAGCAAGGAGAGGCCTTCCTTCATGAAATCATTATTAGAGAAGATGAGAGAAGTCAGGATGGGGAGGTAGAGAAGACTGTGGTGGCTGGGAGCAAGGAACCAAGGGAGAAAGTGAGACTCAAGGTTGTAATATTGAGCTCCTAGCGAGCAGCATTCAGGGCAAATCACTTATCCCAGGTGCATAAAGTTTGAAAATCACTCCAGAGTCTTAGAACAAAAGAGCTTCAAGAGCCAGGGCAAGATCAGATGTTGATATGAGATTGGAATAATAATAATGAAAGTGAACATTTATTTAGTGAGAACTGTGTGCCAGGCTCTCTTTTAAGCACTTTACATATTAACTCAATTAATCTTTCTGACAGCCTAGGAAAATGCTGTATCTAAAAAACTCATGTGTTTGAAAGAGAAAACGACTCCTCTTAACCATCTATTCTCAGTAGAAAAAATATTCACAATGCACTGTAAAATTGTATGCCTGAAACCTATGTAATTCTTGCTAACAGATGTCACCCCAAAAAGTCTAACAATAAAAATGAATTTAAATAAGGAAAAAAAAAAAAAGAAAAAATATTCATAGACCCTCTTTGAATTTCTACCTCTTTAAAATTGGGTAATCCTAAAAGAGAGAGAGAAAGGGAGAATTTGAGATAGTTAAGACATGGTCAGAGTGGGTTGGGGATATAGAAATGTTAGAGTTCAGGGGCCAATGTAGAAGGCCAAGGGTATATTGCAACCACTAGTGTCCCATTAGGGTCCTTGACTACAATCATGTCAAAGATCAAGAGGGACTCTTGAATCAAAGCTACATCAAAGAAAGATGTAGCCGGGTCATATTCAGTCTGGGAAAAAAAGTTATTGGGAAGAAATCAATCCCAAAATTTACACCAGATGGACTGAACCTAAAATTACATCTTAAAAAGTCAACTGAGATAAGAAAGAGGAGGGTAGTCCTAGGATCATGTTCAAGGCCAGGTAAGCTGATAAATGAGACAGAGGTCAAGGACCCAAGAAGAGGTTCTTCCAGGCAAGAAGCCAAGGCAACACTGAGAGATGGAACTCAGGGCTAGGCAAGGGATCCCTAGTCTCCTACTGTCCAGGACCAAGTGTCTTCTCAGTGGGGGAGGGCAGGAGGCCCACCTAACTCCAGAGACAAATAGAAGAGCAGGAGGGAGGCTATTTAGAGACTAGAAATGCTTAGAAGTTGCTGGAGATCAAAGCTAAGCCACAGTAGCCAGGCCAAGCACACAGTAGCTACTGAAGCCAAGACAGTGTTCAGCCTGCCTCAACCAGGAAGCTTCCTATGTCCTCTTCCTGAAACTCCCTGCAGTAGCTTCACACCTAACTGTTCCCAGCCTGGCTTTGTAAAAGTAGCCATCTATTTCTAAACATAGGCAGTTGGTGAACAGCTGGTTTATGATCATCTGGATCATAAACCCTGTCACATGCATCAGACAGCATGCAAATGCTTGCCCCCACGGGACAATGCACATTTGCACAGCTACACTGCATTCCCAGAGTCAGAGCCCTATGTGGGTACAAAGAGCACTCTCGATGGTGGTACCCCAAGGGGCCTGAGCTTGTCTTGGTGTGTGGGCCATGAATCTGAGAAGACATTGTAGAGGCAGCATTCCAAGGCATTTTCGGGTCAGTACCTGAAAGGTAGTCTGGTCTAAGATCCCAAATCCCAATGAGGCAAAGAAGAAGGCGCACCGAGATGTGAAGCCAGCTGAAGCCAAAGCTAAGGGAACTGCCACAAGGAGCAGCTCGATGCTGAAGTCAGGAAGGCATGGCTGAGCAATGTTTCCTAACAACAAACACCATTCTCAATAAACATACAGTTTCCTGGGCTCCATCCCAAACCTACTGAATCAGGATCTGCAAAACAGCAGGTTGGGAACCTGTATTTTTAACATTATTCTGTGATTTTTTTAAATCACTGTGTAAGTTTGGAAAACGTTGCTTGATGAAGTGGTGATTAACCCTGGCTGCACAGTGGAACCACCTAGAGAGCCTTTACAAAACCCTAGCACCCAGGCCCCACCACACAATAATTAACTTAGTCTCTGAAGGTGGAATCTAAGAAATTGTATTTTGAAACATTCTCCAGGACATTTTGAGGACATGTGAAAGGTTGAGAGTCACTGACTCAGAAGAACCTGGGCCAGGATCCAGATTCTCTCCATAGCTCATCTTGCAGGGCCGGCTTCTGGCATGAAAGTGTTGGAGCCATTGAAGACACTAGGAACAGGCTGGAGAAGAGTGGGGATAGATTACTTTGTTTGCAGGGAGTGTTGTTGGAGGTGTCAGGAACATTTAATATCCACAGAAATACAGGTAATTCACCCCTTCCACAAGTTAAATAGGAGATGAAATTAAGTATCAAGGAAGTAGATAGATAGTGGTGGGATCCCTAACAAGCTCCCTCCACCACCACTGCTCTGAACCTTGGTTCTTCTTACAGGAAAGAACCAGAAAGGGGCCCAGACCCCAACAGAGGAGGAGATGACCAGATATGTCCAGGAGGTCCAGAAGCACCAGGTGAGTTGCAGCCTCCATACTCATTCAGGGATCTCTGCCACCACTAGGCCCTTCTACCACTTGGACATTGCCTAGTGTCCCAGGAGACCAAGGAGAGGTGCTAGGTCCTGAATGGTACACCTATAGTATCAGACCATGCTACGGTTCCCTGATAGGGTCCCTGCAGGGTCCCACAGTTCCCAGCAGATGTAGCTTACAACTTGGTAAACTGTTTTATAAGTAAGAATAAGCCAAGGGGTGATTTGCAAATGAGTACGGTCTAAAGAAGTATTAACTGTTTCTGGTCATGACCTGTGTCCAGTGCTGAACACAATGAGCTCCTGGAGATCAGGCGCCATGGCTAGCTCACTATTGCAAAACTGCATTTAGCACAGGGGATGGTATGTAGCTGGCTCTCAGTGAACTTGAAATTAATGGACTAATGGACTGTAGCCGAAAGAATTAAAGTTAAATGCTAAGCTGGCTAGAAAACAGCATGCAATGGACAAATACAGGAAACTTAGAGGTTCTGCTTCCTGGAGACTTGAAAAGATACTAAGTAAGAACTCTGTTCATGTTCTATGTCACTGAGTTGAAGGCCTTCTTGGGGAAAAGATTCTTAGCAGAATAGTGATCTACGGACATTGTGCTAAAAGCCTGGACAGAAAACATGGGTATGCCGGACTCTCAGGCCTGTCTTTCCATTCGTTTACCATATAGTCTTAACAAAGAATATTGTACTTTAGATCACCTGTCTGTAGACTGGGTCTGGTAATATAATACAAGCCTTTTCTCTGACATAGAAGTTTTCTGAAGAATATAGCGATCACAAAAACTGCTCAACAATTGAAATGAAATATTTGACTTGAAGATAAAGAACTGTTCATATTAATAATTGCTCAGAAATAATAATTGCTCATAGTTATTGGTTTTTATGTGCATTTTGTTATTATTCTCACTGATAGTGTAGAAACCTCATGTCAGGTTGTTTAAATAAAAGCAGAATCCCCTATTCTTCTGTTTTTCCATATTTCAGCAGCCCTGAGTCTCCAGGTGAGTACAACTCTGTAAAAGAAAAAGAGAACTGAGTAGGAACTCCTTTCATCTAGGGTGGAGATATGATCAGAGTAGACAATGGGGAATGAATTATAACAGCTGTCATTTTTAGGTGTCTCTGTCTTATGTGAGTTCCCTCAGAAGCAGACGATAAGGAAAGCAAGGACTCAAGTACAAGTAGTTTATTTGGTAGGCAGCCCCAGGAAACACCAGAAGCGGGGTTTGGGAAGTGAGCCCAGGAAGGAAAGGAAGCAATAAAGAGTATGTGCATCTAGGAGAGTTACCACTGTGGGCAAGTGGAGCTTAATCCTGATGTGGAACTCTGGGGACAGTCACTGTTCTTGAGAAGGAAGGCAGCTGGGTATTCTTGCACGAACTTCTGTCAACTATTGGCTGAGGGCTGCCACCAGCAAACATGAGTTACCTGGCATTTCTGGCCTGCCAACCAACATGTGTGAGCAGAGCAGGCTCCAGCAGCCAGGGAAAGCCCCAGCAAAGAGATGCTTGACAGTAAGAAGCCGTGCCAGTGTACTGAAACTAGAAAGACAAGGGGCCATGGATGGGGCACCAACAGTGTCTGCTAGATGCCAGGCCCTCTTGTTGTTATTTAAGTTTTGTACTGAGATATAATTCACATATAAAATTCACCCCTTTAAAGTGTGTGGTTTTTAGTATATTCACAAGATTGTCAACCATCATCACTGTCTAATTCCAGAACTTTATCATCCCAGAAAGAACCCCGTACCCATTAGAAGTCCCTCTACAGTTTCTCCTCCCCCAGCCCCTGGAAACCTTACTAATTTTCTAAGTCTATAGATTTGCCTATTCTAGATATTTATAAATAAAATTAGGCAATATATAATGTTTTCTGTCTGACTTCTTTGATTTAGTGTAGTGTTTTCAAGATTTATCCTTGTAACAAAAATCAGTACTTCATTCTTTTTTATGGCTAAATAACATTCCATAGTACTGATATACCATATTTCGTGTATCTGTTCATCAGCTGATAGATATATAGATTGTTTCCACGTTTTGGCTATGATGAAAACTGCTGTTAACTAACATTCTTGTACAAGTTTCTGTGTGGACATATGTTCTCAGTTCTCTTGGGTATATACCCGGGAGTGGAATTACTGGATCATATACTCTGTGGTAACTGTGTTTAATCTTTGGAGGAACTGCCAGATTGTTTTCCAAAGTGGCTGCACCCTTTTATAACCTCACCAGCAGTGTTTTGGTTTCTCCACAGACTTGCCAACATTTGTCATTGTTTGTTATTTTTTATTTTAGCCTTCCTTGTGGGTGTGAAATGGCACCTCATTGCAGTTTTGATTTGCATTGCCCTAATGACTGCTGATGTTGAATATTTCCTCATGTGTTTATTGGCCATAAGAAGAATGGTTCTTTAGGGAAATGTACCTCCATTGTAAGAGGGAGTACATTATTACCCTCATTTTTTAGTTGAAGACATTGAGGCACAGACGTTTTCCTAATATGCCTGAAGTCCCCCAGAAAGTAGCACAGCCATGGTCAACCTCAGGCGTGTGTGTTGTTCCTGACACTTCTCTAGACTTGGATTCAGGATGTCTTGCAGCCCCTCCGTTGAGTATCTTTTTCTTCATCTTTACGATGGGGATAATAATGTCTGACCTGACTATTTCATAGGAGTTGGAATAGGGTCAGCTCTTAATTCAGTGACAGCGGCCACATGACCATGTCAGGAATAAGACATGATCCTTGCCCTCAAGTTTTTTGCCCCCAATGGAGGAGACAGACAAATAACTAGAACTAAAATTCAGCATAAGCATGTGTCTGTCAATATACAAGCTTGAGGACTACATAAATACCAATGATGTTTTTTTTATTATTTCATAATGCTTATTTTTCTCTTGCTCCTTAAAGGAAACAGCTGAAAAGTCCAAGAGGGTGAGCACCAAAGAGATCTAATGAGGAGGCATCTGGGAATGGTGTCCAGAGCCTGGCACCTTCTCTTCCATTTCAGCGCTGAGTCCAGTATACGCAAGCGTCTGCTACAGTCGCCAAATCACCAGTATTTGCTTGTATAGCAATGAGTTTTATTTTGTCTATTTGTTTTGCAATAAAGGAAATGGGGGTGGCTGGCCAGGAGGAGAAGGGCCATAGCCTTCATTTCTGTGAGTGCTTTGAGGGAAACTATAAATGAGGCTCAGGGGCTGGAGACAAGTAAGGAAACTACATGCAGGTTGGGGGAGGAGCGGACCCAGATCTGAACCACCTCTGAGTCTATCGCAGCTAAAAACGCACTGCAGGGAGTGCCGGTAATGCCAGAAAGAACTTCGCAGGCTGGCCCTAGAGGAGGGCTTTGGGAAGCTCAGTGGAGAGACTACATTCCACTTCCAGCCCTTTCTGTTGCCATCAGCATGATAGACTCCAGCACCCGTGCTTCTCCTCATGGCCCCAGCCACTGCCTCTAGATACACAGCCATCCTGCTAGTGACCCAGGGTCCCTCAGACTTGCTGGAGTTCCTGGGAGGGTATACCCAAACGATGCAGGGTCTCATGTACTTTCAGCCCTTAACCAAATTTTAAAAATACTTTTTACCAAAGGTGCTATTTTTCTGTAAAACTTCTTTTGGCAAGTTGATTTCATTCTTCAGTTATTATCATTATATTATTGTTATTTTTAATATTTTATTTTCTTGACTAGAAATTACGCATTTGTAATAATTTTTCAGTAGTCCTACCATTTCAGAGGTGGGAGGGTTTGGGGGTTCTTCCTGGTGCAGGGACCGCTATAACCCAGACTCCCCCCACCCTGCCACATACTAGCTTCAGCCCAGAATTTGTCCCCTTGGCTTCCAGTGGGTCAGCAGTTTGCCCGAAGGAGCAGCAGGTGCCTCAGACAGAAGCCGGGGGAGAGAAGCATCTCCATTACAAAGCTTTCACGATTCAAAAACCTGATTTGTTTCATTTATTCTGATAAGTTCATGCACATCAGTATTTCAGAGGATGGAGACAAATGCAGCTAGCAAGGCTTAGCTATCCAGCCTATCGATACTCTCACTGATCCACCACTAACTTAGGAGAGTCACTTTGTCCCTGTCTGTGCCTATTTCCAGGCCTCAGTTTCCTCAGTGAGCAGGTAGGAATGCATTAACCTTTCAATTTCATAAGTTATAAATTCTGTGGTCTGATCATTGGTCCAGAGGAGACATGCTCCTGAGATTTCCTTCTTTTCCTTAAGCTAATTGAAACCTTGTTGGAACAAGGAGAGTCAGACGCCAAAAACAAGATGACCAAATTTGACCTCGGTCTGAATGGCCCCACAGGTTGTGCTGTGATGCAGAGCCCTCTAGGATAAAGCTTGCCCAGAAAGAGAGTGGGAAAGAGCGACCACCTGTCTTCACTTTGGCATTTCCTGTTTAACTTTCTTGGAAACAGAAGTGGCTTTCCCTGTAGCAATGAGGACAAAAGGAGATTTAACATTTCAAGACGGTGGGGGAGGAATGGAAATTGAATTTTAAAATGGTGGTTAGGGAGAAGTCGGGTCATTCCTGTGTCTTTTGACCTCTAATTATTAACCCCATTCAGTACTGTATTTAAGATGCATTTGGAAATAACATTAACACTTGACATAAGATCTCATTTTCAGAAAACATATGAGTATTACAGACCATCGGAGTGAAATTAGGTAGGTTGTTCTGCACAGGTAACTCTGAGAAAGTTGTGCTGAAAATGGAATTTCTTCTAAACAAGTTTCCTTGTTCTTTGAAAGGAAAACATTGCACTTTGTTTAGAATTCTGAGCTTTTGAAAAATCACCTCACTTAAAAGATCTCTCCAAACCCCACTTGTGTAGTCTGAAATGCACCTCCTTGTCCAAGTGCCTTGAATAACTCCCTTGATCAAGTTTTGCCAGTCATTGGGCATTGTGGGAGAGAGAGCAACAGTACCAGTTTGAAGTAAGAAGCCAGAGTGTCTCCTGGTCAGTTACATTAGGACGGTGCTTGTCATCCAGGACTTACCCTGCCCTGCAGCACTGAATTCCCAAGAGCAAATCTGCATTCCTCCTGTAAATAGGGAAGCCGTTGTCCGCACCACAGAGTCACATGATCTGATGACCGGAAGCTGCTAAATAGCCTAGTTTGGGGAGTCTTGCATAGAGCTTTGCATGGAGCAAATAAACAGGATTAAATTGGATTCAGTTCTTCCAGCTCTCTAAAAGCACAAAGCTTAGCCCGCAAGCTTCCTTAGGCTTTCTCTATGTGTGTACAGTGTTCTAAACATTGATTATAGCCTCAGTCAAGTGTCCATGGAAACCTCACACGCCTTGACTCTGGACTCCACCACTCATCAGAAAGCAGGGCTCTTCCACCTGCTAATAAACCCACGTGAACCAGTCTGAATGTCTTTCTTTTACACTTATGTTTTTAAATAGTTGAATTTCAAGAAGCGATTTCAACAGGTTTCTGTTGCTATGTGTTTGTGAAATGTATTGCATTTAGTAGGCTTCCATATTTTCCATATTGCATTTAACTTGTTTTTGTAACTCCTGATTTTTTTTTTCTGGATACTAATGGTAAATAAAGAAATTAAAATAACAGTTGTACTGGTTTCCTTCCCCCAAATAAAAGTTGTGAGGACATTAACCATTTACCTCATAAAAGTAGATTTGGGTTTCAGGAACCTTGAAAGAGGCCTGAAGAGTTTCTCCTAATAAAAATCTTGACTGCAGCTGGGAGGAAAAGTTTACTCAGGAACTGATAGAACAAGTGTATTTAAAAGAATGATAGAAGAAGGGTCTGGGGTAGGAAGTGATGAGGTCTGGGAACATTCCTATTTTGGGAAGAGGTTAAATGACTCCTAAAGCCCCCATGGTCTTTATGAGACTAATAGCATCCAGTGAGGCTGACTGCAGTTAAACCCATATGAGAAGCCAAATAAACCTGGGCAGGCAGCACAAGGAGCATGCAAGCATCTGGCTAGATAACCTTAATGGCTTTTGCCCAGTAAGTGAGGTCTGTCAAGTTCACGGACTTGCCACCATGCACTTATGCTGGCAGCACTGTACAAACAACTCAGTAAGGTGTCATAACCTTGGTGTGTCTGTGTCTCACAGCTGTGTTTATATTGATGTGTGGCGGTGTCTTACTGAGAGGTGTTCCTTACTGTGTGTTTTTGTGTGCCATCACAAGAATGCCGGAGCTTGAATCAGAACAATGAACAAACATTAAATTTCTTGTTAAACTTGGCAAGAGTGGAAGTGAAATCAGGGACACGTTAGTCCACGTTTATGGGGATAACAGCAGTGTACAAATGGATTGAACGTTTTCTGAGGAGAGAGAAGAGTCACTGATGAGAGGTCAGGGCAGCCAGTGATGAGCAGGACTGATGAAAACAGCATAAAGTCATGGAATTGTGCATCAAAATAGTTAGCTAACTGTGAGAAACACAGCAGACCAAGTAAACATCGATAGAGAAACAGGGAAATCTTAACTGAAAATCTTGGCACAAGAAAGGTGTGTGCAAAAATGGTCCCAAAGGGAGTTCCCTGATGGTGTAGTGGCTTAAGGCTTCAGCATTGACGCTGTCAGTGCTGCGGCCTGGGTTTGATTCCCAGTCAGGGAACTACCCACATACCAAAAAGCAAAAAAAAAAAAAAAAAAAAAAAAAAAAAAAAAAAAAAAAAAAAAAAAAAAAAAATGGTCCCAAAGGAGCTCACCAATGAACAAAAGCAAGGAAGAGTCGAAGTGTGCCAAGACCTTTTGGAGAGGCAAGATGATGTTTTAAGCTGTGTTATCACTCGTGATGAAATATGGGTGTACCAATGGGACCCTGAAACAAAGTGTCAAAGTGCACGATGGAAGCCATCCAATTTTCCATGACCAAAAATATTCCGTCAGTCCAAATCAAGTCAAAACGATGTGCCTAACATTTTTCTCTCAGAGGGATTGTTTATCATGAATTTGTACCAACTAAACATTCAACCAAGTTTACTATTTGGAAGTGCTGAAAGGCTGTGTGAAAGACTAAATCGACCTGAAATTTTCACCAACTCATGGTTTTTGCATCACAACAATGCTCACGTGGCACTGTCTGTGAGGGAGTTTTTAGCCTGTAAACAGATAACTGTATTGGAACACCCTCCCTACTCACCTGATCTGGCCCCCAATGAATTTTTTTTTTAACCTGACGATAAAGGAAATATTTAAAGGAAGACATTTTGATGACATTCCAGGGCATCAAGGGTCATAGACAACTTTGATGGCCTTTCCAAAAATGAAGAGTTCCAAAATTACTTTGAAGGGTGGACTAGGCACTGGAGACAGTGCATAGCTTCCCAAAGGGAGTACTTCAAAGGTGACCATAGTGATATTCAGCAACGAGATATGTAGCACTTTTTCTAGGATGAGTTCTTGAAATTAATTATCACACCTTGTACCTGTATTATCTGTGGGCTGGTTAAGAGCCTCCATTCTCCATTCAATACTTGCTTTCCACCTCCCTGCTAAGTGATTATTAGAGGTATCATGAGCTCCCCACTCGCAATAATTCTATCTTCCAAAAGAGCTCATTATGGTTGATAGTTTAAGCTTTCTTAATTTTTGTCCTAAGCTAGAAGAAGTCTTGCTTATCTAAAATTACAACCAGGTCACCTTGATTGGATTTGGGGTATTACCCAAATGCTAATCAAATGTGAAGAAGCAATCTCTGGTTATGTTATTGTTACAGATTACTGATCTCACTAATCATAGTTTGATTCTTTGAATTTTCATTCTCAGAAGGGAATCTTAATCCCAATTTGAAGGGTACCTTGTCCCCTTTTAAATACTGATTGATCTCTCCCAACCTTCTACCATGCTCTGGGAGCACTGTTCCTGCTATTACAGTATCTATGTGTTCAGAAAATCAATTAAAATAGCCTCAAAGAAGCATAATTTAGAAGGTAAATTCCCTATAATCAAAATATAATATTATGAATTGTGCTAGTTAGTACGAATAACTTTAATTAGCTTTAGTTTTGGAGCACTTGGCTTAAGTTCCCATCAGTCTTCTTGAATTATTTCTGAAATAAGGGGAAAGAGGAAAAAAAGTGTGAATGAGTAGATGGATCCAAGCAGATTTCCTTGGAGACCTGGAGTAAATCTGGATGGATGTGGGACATGGAAAGAGTAAACCCTGGGCCGCTACTACTGAGGGCTATTTATGATGTAACACAGGAAGCATCACTGACAGGTATTCCTGTCAATACATTTGAAATTATTTAATACATTTCTTATTGAAAAAGTAATATGTACACATGACAAAAAGAAATCCAAATTGTATCAAAGAAAATACAATGAAAAAAGACTCATCCTTTCAGAGAGCTGTACCTTTATAAATTTGCTTATAATCGTCACCTGTCCTTCCAAGAGGTTGTATCCAGTAACGTTTGGGCCAAAATTACGTAAGATGAGCATGTTTATTTCCCCACATTTTTGCAAGCACTGTGTCTTCAAACTTTTGAGCCTCTGAGAAAGGAAAAATTGTAACTCATTTCTTCATTTTTAATTAATTTAGTATTCCTTTTGTGAGATTGAGCATCTGTCCATGAAAAGGTCCTTGCCCTTTTCTTCCATTCTCTTTGCTTATTTTTCTATTGGTTGTCGACCTTTTTCCGATTGGTTTGTAATAGTTCTGTGACCCTGTGAAAAGATACTTTACATATAAGGAGCACGCAGCTCATAAAGTGGAAGGAACTTGTCTAAGACCACCCAAGCAGCAAGTAACAGAATCAGGACTCAAACCTGGGTCCCTCTCATACTCCTTCTGCTTTGCCACAACATTTCCCTTTGTTTTAATGATCATCAACATGAATCATGAATTTCTAATTAGCGTTCTCTATTATATGCTGATCATATAAATAATTTATGAGTTTCTTCATTTAGTTCTAATAACTAACAGCACATCTTCTCACTTGGGTCTCTTTTAAGTAGATATGTGACTGCAGTACAGGTCAAGCCTCTGAAGTTCCTTGAAATGTGAACCCCAGTCCAACCTGGTCTCCCCAGAGCTGATAGATATATCCACAAATCATGCCAGTGTGTGTGGGCCCCCAGCAACCTCCAGAGCACATCTCAAAGGTCCCCTTAGGGATGCACATGCCAAATCTGTACAATTGTACAAATCTCCTAGTGTGTCTTCTTCCTGTGACATCCTATGTGGAACATTTAGAAGCAGACATATGAGGGCTGTCCGGAAAGTATCCAGCCAGGTACTATAAAAAACAGGCATTTATGGCTGGATTTTTTCCGGACAGCCCTCATACATGTCTTGCCTCTGTGGAAATAATTTCATCACCTAAATCCAGTTATTCAGAAAATAATGGTTTTTGAGTCAATTAAAATCTCTAGTTCCTGGGCAGTTTTCTGTCTTTTCTCCTACATGCCTTTTCTCTTTCTCTCCCAGAAACTGAGCTGGATTCCTACAAGCCCAGCCACCAGGAAAATCATCACCCTGCCCCTACTTCCAAAAGGAACAAAGGAGGAGAATCTGTACAAAAAGCACAGAGATAGGAGAGATTGGGAAGGTAGAGTTTAGGAATAATAAATACCCTGAAATCAACTGGGCAAATCAGAAAATTTCAAAAGTTAATCTCACCTTTGTATGTCCAAGATGTCAAGCCTTTGTCCAGTAATGCCCAGAGAAGGCTTTTAAAAACAGTAATTCCATAATCATTTTTAGAGATGTCTCTTTCTCAAGTTTTCCTTTGTATCAGCAAAGTGCCCATGTAACTAAAAACCAAAAAATCAGGCGTGGAGAAAACCTGCAGTGCCCTGAATGCTCCAACAAGTTGTCACTGAAGCACCACATCAACGAAATATACACAAAGTAGATAGTTCATCAGGCTTTTAATTGTCGTTCATTTTTAAAGTTTACTCAGAGAACTTAGCATGTGAGAGGCATATGTCAAATGAAAGTCAGTAAAACAAAATTAGAAAGAATCAAGACTTCAACATAAGACCTAAAATAGACAAAATAGAGGAGCTCCTATAATTTTAGTCAATATCCAACACACTGGTCCTGTGATCCCCTTACTTTTTTTCTATTTATGGCAGATAGGCACCTAGGATGAGAGGGCTGTCCTCCACAAGAGGAGACCAGGTGCTCCGGGCATGACAGCATGGTTCTTAGGCAGATGTGATTTAAGTCTCTTAATAGAAGTCAGATGTATGAGGATACTTTCTCCCTGCAAAAGAGGAAGAAAGAAAACATGGCAGGCTGAAGTGTTTTTTGTTTTGGTTTTTTAAGAGAGACAAACCCTGCATTCAGCTAGTGTATTTTTGAAAGTTACACAGCAAAGAACTGTTGTGCAAAACAAATTTTCTCCGTTCCTGCTAAGGGCAGTAATCTCAAATAACTCCTTCACCTCTAGCAGTTCTCATGCATTTGTCAGGCAAAATCCTGATTCACTTATGCATTCATTTAACAATACTGTTTGGGGAATGATTAAAAGAAGCCAAAAGAGAAAAGAGATGTGAACAGACAATTACTGTCAACTCTCAGAGAGAGAAGGAAAATAGAAACAAAATAGGCCCAGGGCTTTGCAGTAGTAGTACTGCGTCTGTTGGGTTTCTTGGGGCAGGGACACAGGTACATGGAACTGATGTCATCAATCAGCAAATCCTGCTGCATTCCAGTATACTCTGGAAGAACTCATCCCAGGCCAAAGAACAAGTGCAGTCTGCTTGTTAGCTTGTGTCCCTACAGAGGGAGAATGGAGGATGATGCTTCTGATGTATCCTGAGAAAGAAATAAAGACGGCCTGCATTTCCATTTCAAGGGTCTAAGTTTTGCATCTCTGAGGGCCTGATAATAAGACTCGGGCATTAAGAGCTATCAGCGCCTATTCCAAGGTCCTACTATTGTGTCAGGAGCCAGAAGAGCGAGAGAAGGGAATATGGTTCCTGCTCACGAGGGATTCGCAGTCTCGTGACAAGAAGAATAATAGTGAATTTCAGCAATGCAGTGAGTTTGCAAACATAATATGTTTGAGGTGCTATCCAGGGCAGCCACATTGCACACCTCCAGGGATGCCAGTCACATGAGAGTCTACATCAATGGAGCACCCTTGAATTGTAGTATGCATAACCTAAGCGACTTCATGTGGTGGTCTTGCTTCTTTCTCCAGCTTCCACACGATCACCCACAAGAATCAAAGGGAGTCCCAGAGTTCCACATGCTCCAGGTAAATCCCCTCCAGCCTGGCCTTCACACCTCCATCACAGAGACTGAAGAGAGGACTTCAGAACTCTGTGTGTTCCTGACAATACCTTCACCACCTTCCCCCCGCCCCCAATATTTATAACTTTGCCATCAGGGTCTTCCTTGAGACCACCATACCTAATCTCATCATGTCTTCTTCCTTATTCATGTGCTACACCACAAGAAGCCCAGGACCCCCAGTGTATCCTTCGTCCCATGGACTCTGAGCCCCATATGGTTCTGTACCCTCCTTTCTCTGACCTCATTTCCAACCCATTCCCAACTTTCTGAAACACTTCCAGTGTCCCCTCTGGAACTTGCTGTCAATCATCAGCAAACCCCTTCTAGTCACAACTTCTTCTGTTAATATCTCCCTCAGCCTCTTGCTTAGACTGAAATCTGTCTCTCCTCTGAGGGCCCTCCCACTCCAACCCTTTCAACTGGTACTGGTTTTCTTCCCAACACTCTTCGTGCATGTGGGGTAGGTGAATTCCTTACATCTTACAGCTTCCAGATATTTCCCCCCTCCTCTCTATAAACCTGTAGCTTAAAATCTCTTCTCATTAAACTTTTTCATCCACGACCCTTCCATGTAACAGTCTTCTGTCCTCCGCACCACCATTCCTTGATTTTAGCTGCTGGCTGTGTGAAGCTGTACAACATTAGTTCTGTCATAATCTGTGGTGTCACTATCTCATATATGATCCCCAACTGACCTCCCTTGGACCTTTCCTCCAAGGATCTTGTTTTCCATCTTATCTTAGCCACCATTCCCACAGTTAGAACTTAGATTTTGTCATCAGTAATAACTATAACCACTCCATGATCTCCATCTCAAGCACTGAAACTCTCCAACAACTACCTTCTCTCCTTCTAGCTCATTCTCTCTAGCTGCCATCAGGACCTAAAACCAAATGATACTATCATTTTGTTACTGTCTTCCCTTCCCTTTGCATTCTTCATCCTTTCTGACCCAACTCAGATCCCATGATTGATTAGTATCATCACTTTATAGCATGCATCTGTCTTCCTCTGTCATATTTGCATGGCAGAACCTCAACATCTGGTTAACCCAACCCTCCTCCCATTATTCTGTGTCCACATACAAGCAGCTAAATGTGACTGGAGAAAAACACAAAACCATACTGAGGCTTCTCACTTTAAATTCATGACCATGAACCTCAACAGAGCCTTTAGTACTGCCCTGGAAGCCTGATATGTTTCTGTTGTTACTCTCCTAGATGACTGTTTCATTCTTTCTCCTCAAACCTTCCACACCATCATCGCCAGGCTCACGCTCAGCTAAATACTTGCCTTGTATTTCACTAAGAAAATTAGAAGCAAGTAAAAAAGGATTTCCACAAGCACCCACTACCACACTACTCACCTATCTGCATCTGTGCCCATATGCTGTGTCTTACCCACTTTTCCATAATCTTACCTAAGGTGAACCTTTCTGCCTGTGCATTAGACCCCATCCCCTCTGCCTACTGAAAGACATTAGTCAATAATTCTTCCCCCTCTCCTCCTACATTATCAAGTTTATGCTCTCCATTTGTTCATTATCAACATACAAATATAATTTTCCCATCTAAAAGAAAAAATAAAAGAAAAACAAGACCCAATAACTTTCCCTTTGTTCTTTGAAACAAACTGTCCTTCATGTTCATTGTTCAGTGATCTATTCTCAGACTCCAAATGGTGTCCGAGTTCTTTTTCTCAATCTATTCTTAGTTATTTCACTTCACTCATTAACAGCTTTTGATACAGTTCATCACATAACTTCCTCAATGAAACATTTTCTTCATTTGACTTCCAGTTCATGACTTTCCTAGTTTCTCTTCTACTTTACTGTCCATTTCTTCTCATTATCCTTTCCTGGTTTCTCTTCATCTCCCTGACCTATATATGTTGGAGGGTCCCAGGGCTCAGTGTCTGAACCTCTCATATTCCATCTATGACTATTACCTCGGTGAGCCCATCTAATCTCTTAATTTGAAATACCACCTATAGATTGACAATTCCCAGATTTATATTTCAAGCCTGAACCCATCTCCTAAACTCCAATTTCATATCCAACCATCTACTCAATGTTGTCCTTCAAATATCTGAAATGGGTATCACTAACTTTACACATCCCAAACCAAACTCCAGAACTTCCTGATCGGAATAAATGGTGACTCCACTCCTCCAGTTGCTGAGGGTAAAAATTTAGTCACATTGACTCCTTTCTTTCTTTCCCATCATTATCTAATCTATTAACAAACCCTATTTGCTCTACCTTAAAAAATATACACATAATTCAATCTCTTCTCACCACTTCCACTACTACCACCTTGGAATAAGTCATCATCTTCTCTTACCTGGATTATTGTAACAGTCTCCCAACTGGCCACCCAGTCCCCATACTTGTCTCTTGTGGGTCTTTTCTCAAAAGTAACCAGAAAAATACTTTTAAAATATAAGTCAGATAATTTCACTCTAATAGCTTTCCATCTTTTCCCATTGTAGGAGCAAAACCCAAGGCCTTATAAGGCACCATGCAATCTAATCTCCTATTATCTTTCTGATATTATCTCTTACACTTTCCCACACATTCCCTATTCCAACCACTGGCTTCCTTGCTATTCCTCAAATCCACCAGCCCTTGCCTACCTGTAGGCCTGGCTTCCTCACTCCCTACAAACTTTTGTTAAAATTTAACCACTCAGTGAAGCTTTCTCTGGAGAGCATATTTAAAATTGCAACCGTCCATTCCCTCAATTTCCCTCTTTCCAATTTGCCTTAATGAAAGAAAGTGAAAAAAATAAAATACAGGGGCCTTTTAGGCATTTCCGGAACTTTTTTAGGTGTTGAACTTTAGACGGACTCATAAAGTGACATACTACATATTTTAATTTTCTGTTTCTTTATTGCCTATTTCTCCCCCACTACTAGCATGTCAGTTCCATGAGGGCAAAGATTTGTTGTGTTCCTTTTTGCATCCCCAATGCCTAAAAGAGTATCTGACACAGAGTTGTAGCCCAAGAAATATTTCATGAATGAATGAAATATTGAACAAATGGAAATAAGAATAGGAAAATTAAGAAGGGCTTAAAGTCTGAACCAAATCTTAAAGGATGAGCAGGAGTCCATGAGGCAGTCTAAGAAAAGAAAGGCATCCCATGCATAGGCAGAGTCTCTAAAAAGCCTTGACAGAATGAAAAAATAAACACAAGCTAGAAACTACAATGAGTTAGTAAGCTGAGAGCAATGAGCAATAGTCATAATTTTAAAAATAGCTATGAGGCTAGAAAAATAGGCATATGTTAAATCTCGAAGTCTATGAAAAGAGATGAAGAAAAGAAAATATAGGGGTCTTTTAGGCTTTTCTAGATCTTTTTCAGTGTTAAAAAGTCAGGTGGGGACATAAAACAGGGATTTTCTTGAAGTCAGTTTTTTAATAACTTATCCTAGTGTCTCAGAAGAGAGTCTATGGTCCATTGTAATGGTCAACTACTTCTAACCACTCCTGAATATGTGGGAAATACTTAATAGTCTAGAGAATAAGTAACTCCCCTAGTTTTTTTTCTTTTAAAGGAAAGGAGAGCTCAAAGTGGAACATTTAAATCTCTGAATCTGACTAGTTAGTCCTATTTTACTGGAATGGGAAAAGGAGTCAGGAGCTCTGCTTTCCTCAACTGCTGCCCTTGACTTTGAGGAGGTTGCACCCCTTCCTCACAGGTAGGGATAAGTCAGAGATGCTCTCAGTGTGTCCAACACACCCCGAAGGCCAACACCCTGCATTAGTGATTCGTGAATTTGACAGTAGGTCAAAATCACCTGAAGGCCTAGTTAAAACACGAATTGTTAGTTAGGCCTACCCCCAGATTTTTTGATTCAGTAGGTCTTGGGTGGGTCTTGAAATTTCGCATTTCCAGCAAGCTCTCAGGTGGTATGATGTTGCAGGCCTGGGGCTGCTGTATAGAGAACCACTACTGTACCCAATGTGCATACTTCACATTTTCAAAGGTTATTAAAATGGAATGAAATTAGAATTCAACAACAGAATAAAATTTAGAAAATAAAAAATATTAGAAATTCAATTTTAAAAATTTAGGAAATTAAATGGCACACTCTAAATAATGAGTCAAAGAAGAAATCTCAAAGGAATGACAATGAAAACATACCAAAACTTATGGGATAGAGCTAAATCAGCACTCAGGAAAATTTACTGCTGTAAATAACAATACTAAAAAAAAAAAAAAGGGGGGGGGGAAATCTCAAGTCAATAACCTAACCTTCTACTTTAAGTTACTAGAAAAAGAAAATCAAACTAAAGCCAAAGTAAGCAGAAAGAAAGAAATAATAAAGACTAGAATGGAAGTAAATGAAATAGAAAATAGGACAAGAGAGAAAGTAAACAAAACCAAAAGTTAAAGTATTAACACTACCTTCACAAACTCTCCCAAAAAAACAGTAGAAAAGGAAACACATTTCAACTTATTCCGTGAGGCCATTATTATCCTGACACCAAAACCAGACAAAGACATCACAAGAAGAGAAAACTACAAACCAATATTTCTTATGAATGCAAATACAAAAATCTCCAACAACATACCTTAAACAGAATCTAGCAACATATAAAGAAGATTATATACCATGACCAGTGTGATATATTCCAGTAATACAAGGTCAGTTCAACATATAAAAACCAATCAGTGTAATATCCCATATTAAAAAAGGACAAAGACCACGTGGTTATCTTGGTAGACTCAGAGAAAACATTTGGTAAAATCCTAAATTCATTCATGTTAAAAAAAACAAAAAAAACACTCAACAAACTAGCAATAGAAGACAACATTCTCAATCTGATAAAGTTTATCAACAATACATCCATACCTACACCATAGTTACCAATGAAAGACCGAATGCTTTGTCCTTCAGATGAGGAACAAAACAAGAACATTTGTTCTCACTTTTATTCAGCCTTGTACTAGAGGTTATAGTCAGAGCAGTTAGTTAAGAAAATGAAATATAAGTAATCAAGATTGGAAAGGAAGAAATAAAATTGTCTCTATTCATAGACAACATGATCTTGTATGTAGAAAATACTGAGGAATCCACAAAACACACTATTATAACTAATAAACAAATTCAACAAGGTTGCAGGATACAAAATTAATGTACAAAAATCAACTGTATTGTTTGCACTAGCAAAAATAAAGTTTCAAAAATAAAGAAAACAACTTCATCTACAAAGCATCAAAAAGAATAAAATACTTAGAAATAAATTTAACAGACGTAGCACAACACATACTTTGAAAACTATAAAATGTTACTGAAAGAATAAAGAAGAACTAAATAAATGGACAGACACCCATGTTCATAGATTGAAAGACAATATTGCTAAGATGGCAGTACTCCTAAAATTGTTTTATTGATGCAACACATTTTCTATCAAAATCCAGGTGACAAGCTGATCCTAAAGTTCACATGGATATGTCAAAGCAAAAATAGCCAAAACAATCTTGAAAAAGAAGAACAAAATTGGAGGTCTCACACTTCCCTGTATCAAAACTTAACTAAAAAGCTATAGTAATCAACAAGACAGTGTGGTACTGGCATAAGGGTAGATACATAGTTCAAAGGAATGGAATTGAGAGTCCAGAAATTAACCCTACATTTAAGGTCAGGTGGTTTTTGACAAGGATGTTAAGATAATTCAATGGGGAAAAAATAGTCTTTTCAATAAATGGTCCTGAGTAGACTGAATATCTATATGCAAAAGAATGATGCTGAACCCCTGCCTTATACTATATACAAAAATTAACTTCAAATGGATCATAGACCGGAATGTTGGTACTAAAACCATAAAACTTAGAAGAAAATATAAGAGTAAATCTTTGTGATCTTGGAGTAAGCAATGATTTCTTAGATATAAGACCAAAAATACAAGTGACAATAAAAATAGATAAATTAAAATTCATCAAACTAGAAAACTTTTCTTCTTCAAAGCACATCATCAAGAAGTGAAAAGCTAACACACAGAAAGGGAGAAAATATTTACAAATCGTATATTAGATAAGGAACTGGTATCCAAAATATATAAAGAAGACTTGCAACTCATTAATAAAAAGATAAGTAGCCAATTTTTTAAAATGGGAAAATTATTTAAATGGATATTCCTCCAAAGAAGATATACAAATCACCAATAAATACATAGAAAGATGCTCAACATTATTAGCCATCAGGGAAATGCAAATCAAACTCACAATGAGATACCTTTCACAACTACTAGGATGACTAAAATAAAAAAGACAGATAATAATGAGTGCTGACAAAGATGTTGAGAAATTGGAATCCATATGCACTGTTGAAATGTAATATGGTGCAACCACTTTGGGAAACAGTCTGGTAGTTTCCAAAAAAAATTTAAAAATAGAATTACTTTATGACCATGTAATTCCCCTCCTAGGTATATATCCAAGAAAACTGAAAACATGTCCACAAAAAACTTGTACACCAGTATTCACAGCAGCATCATTCATTCTAGCCAAAAAGGAGAAATAACCTAAATTTTCATCAACTGCTGAATGGATAAATAAAGTGTGGTATATATCCATACAGTGGGATATTCTTAAGCAATAAAAATACGGTGCTGATACATGCTACAACATGATGAATCTTGAAAACATCATTATGCTGAGTGAAAGAAGCCAGTTACCACATTTTGTATGACTCCATTTATATCAAGCTTGTGCAACCCACAGGCCACAGTCCGCATGTGGCCCAGGACAGCTTTGAATGTGCACCAACACAAATATAAACTTTCTTAAAATATTATAATATTTTGTGAGGTTTGTTTGTTTGTTTGTTTTTTAGTGCATCAACTATCATTAGTGTTAGTGTATTTTATGGGAGGCCCAAGACAATTCTTCTTCCAATGTGGCCCAGGGAAGCCAAAAGGTTGGACACCCCTGATTTATATACAAGGCCCAAATAGGCAAATCTATGTTGTCCAGAAAGTAGATTGGTGTTTGCCTAAGACTGAGGGAATAGTGAAAGAAATGGAGAGAAATGGCTGCTAATGGATATGGGATTGCTTTTTAGGGTAATAATATGTTCTAAAATAGGTAGTGATGATGGTTGTGCTACTCTGTGAATATACTAAAACAATTGAGTTGCACATTTCAAATGGATGAATTTTATGATATGTGAATTAAATTTCATGAAGATGTTTTATTTTTTTTTATTTATTTTTTTTTAATGTGGGTAGTTCCTTGGCTGGGAATCGAATCCAGGCCGCAGCGTTGATAGCGCCCAAGCCCAGCCGCTACACCACCAGGGAACTCCCTAAAATTTTTTTTTAAGTAAAGCTCTTTTGGACTATAAAACTAATGCATATTCATTACAGAATGTTGCATAAGACAGACAAGTAAAGGTAAGAAAATAAAAATTGCCTATAATCTCATCACACAGAAGTGACCAATAATTGTTGTTAATAATAATTATTATTATTATAGTCATATCTTTTTAATCTGCATCCATTTAAACAACTTGGGCTCACACTATGCATACCAGCTTACATTTTTGTCTTAAATTTAACATTATATTTGAGCCTTTTCTTATGTCATTAAAAATTTTAGTGAATAATTGTAACAGTCGTATAATATTCTCAGCTGGTTACTGGGATATACAATATTGCAAAAGTGCCTTGAATGCTTTGATTAACTGCCATGCCCGTATTGACCAGTCCTGAAAGGTGACCAATCGACCTTTGTATGAAGTCAGACTCCCCTAACATTTCTTATATAGAGCCTGTACGACCTTAAACAACTATCTCACCTCTCTAGACTTCTGTTACTTCACTTTTACGTGATATGGTTAGTAGAAGATGATGGCTAAAGTCCCTGCCAGATTTAACCCTCCAAGGAGGTCTTGATAAGGATTGAAATTAGTGACACAGGAAAGCAGAAAGAATTAGCTTATGGTGCAAATTTAATCATTATCATCACCTTCCTCCTTGAAAGAGAGGAAGGTGGGGCCACACTGATACGGGCCAAACAAAGCAGCCATCTCCCCACCTCATTACAGACTTATTTCCCTGGTTCTTTAGCTCTGATTCACTGTTTTCTTAGTCCAAAGTCTTAATCACTTTCTTGATCAATTTTCCCTGGCTCCTGAGCAACAGACTGTCCCCCATGGATGATTACTCCAAAACTTGTAACCTATGTCTCCAGCTTGATGATTACAATCACTACAGGCAAGTACCCCTTCTAGGCTTTTCTGGACCTGACCAGCTGATAACACCTGAATGACCAGCTAGGCCAAAACTCAACAGGTCGCAGGCTCTATAGACTTTCCACCTCAAAACCACCTAGTTACAGGGCTTTGAGAACTATTTCTTGAGTCGATACTTTTTTTTTTTAATGTGGGTAGTTAGATCCCTGGCTGGGAATCGAACCCAGGCCGCAGCATTGACAGTGCTGAAGCCTTAGCCACTGCACCACCAGGGAACTCCCATGATGCTTTTTAAATTATTAATTGAATTAATTTCTCCTCATCTAGGGACCATCAGGATACAGGTGATACCCCAACAAGGCTTCCAGCCCATCTGGACCAAAGAAGTCAACATGGTGGATCTTGAGACCCCTTCCCCTTTTAGATCAGATAGGGTGAGCGCTCCGTGGATCCCCAATAGGTAGAGACAATGGCCATCCTCAGCAGGAAGCAGATACAGAAGATGAGACCTTCAGCCCCTCAACTTCCCATAGAGATTTGTGAGGATCATGTCTCCTGAGAGAATATAAGGAAGGCAGATAGAATAGGGCGATCTCAGGACCCCTCCCATGAGACTTGCCCAGCTGGCATAGTCACCACCTTGGTACCACCCTATCAGTAGTAGTCCCCACCCCAAGCTGAGTAACCACAGGAAAATTCCAGGCAAAAAGTTAGCTGATACAAGGAAGTTAGAGGGCACAAAATAGCCCACCAGTTTGAGCTGATTCCTAATACCGCCACAGTAAGAGTTACAATGACCTTCAACTCACCTGAGCCTCATTGTACCATCATTGTAATATCATACATATGCTTGGAAGTTCATTAATATTATTATAACAGACTGAACTCTGGGAAAGAACATGTGCAGTCAGAAGGCGTTATGTATAGGCCCCATGTCAATCAGACTTGTCAATTAAGAGACCTCACACCCAGAGGTGTATCCCCTAAAGACATGGAAGAAAATAGCAGTACCAAAACCTCGTTAATCGAGGCTCTTGAGCCATTCTCTTGCTCGAACCCACTCCTACCTCTCTGGAGTGTACTTTCTTTTCAATAAACTATCTCTTTGTTTCACCTCTATACTTTTGTGTGTATCTCGTTCAATTTTTTGCTCGAGAACCTGGTTGGTATGCCGAGGAGGGCACCCCATTTTCCAGTAACAACACGGCAGCACAGATGAATCACTCTGCCTGAGGCTCTGAATGCCATAACACAAGGAACTTACTGCCCTGGAGTCAACCATGGTATAGTGGAAAATCCGCAGACCTTTGTTAATAGACCTCGGTTGAAATCCTAGGTTCTAACACTTCCAGGTGTGTGGCCTTTGGTAATTTACTTTTTCACCTTCAGTTTCCTTCCCTGCTAAATGGGGTAATATTAGTATCCACCTCAGAGGTCACTGTGGAGTTAAATGTCATATGGGAAAGTACCTAGGTCACCCTAGCATGCAGTATGTGTTCCATAAATAAATGTTTCTTTTCTTACATGATTTTTCAAGTTCTTGAATCCTTCTTTGAGGAATGTGGAAGCAGTTTAGAAGTAACAGAACCAACACAAAACTTATCCATCAAATTTTCTCTCAAGGACTCTATCAAGGAATTGCAGGGTTCCCCAAAGTACAGTTGGATAGCAATGTTAAGACTATCCAGGATTCACAAGTGGAGCGGTGACTTCATTTCTAGTCTCATTACTTATCACACAGGGGCTCCCCTTCTCCAGATGTATGTGATCTAGATCTATTCACGCAGCCTGTGGTCTCAGGTGTATAAATGCTGTGTAGTATCAGAAAATAAGGTACATGAAGTTTGGATTCAGAAATGGGTTTGAATCCTAACTCTTGTACTTATTAGCCATGTATGTCCTTAGTCAAATTGTTTAACTTCTTGGATTCCTCATATAGGAGAGGAACAACAACAACAATTATCTTGCAGGGTTGAGGCAAGGACGTAAAGTGAAATATATGTATAAAGTGCCAGGCACATGGGGAGAGGCTGATAAATGGCAGCTATGACTACTCAGCCTGTCATTTCATAAAGCTGATGTCCTTAGCAAGGAACAAAAGCCTCATCAATAGTAACAGCTACATTGATCAGGTGAAAGCTATTAGTCCCTGAAGTGTGTGGTCTCTTTTCAAACCCAAAGAGGCTCCATCTCACTAACTTCTCTTGCCCCAGGCTACAAGCTTATGCTTCTTGATGTTTCTTTGAATCTCCCAATTGCCCAGAAGTGCCTGATACATTTGGCATTCAGTAAATATTAATGACTGATGACTTCTTGGTGGTAAAATACCCCCTGCTTTCATTCACTTACTCAGGTACTTGTGTTGATTCTGAAGGGTTGGTGGTTCACATCTATCTCTGTTATGTGGCAGACATGTTTCTCATTCAATCTGACAGTGTATTTTAGGACAGAGAACACCCTGTAGAAGCCATTCATCTGCTCCTCCAGGACCTCCACAGTACTGTGGTTGCTCAGGTCCCTCTCTGCCCAGTCCAGCCAGGTCACATTGGGCATCAGGTAGCAGCCCTTGGAGATGCAAGTGGCCACATCTTCATCATCAATCCTATCAAACTACACGTGGGGCATTTCACAGTCTGGTTGGAAAAAACAACAGAACAATTAGTTCCTTTTTTATTTCAGCCCCAGCAAGACTGGCCTTACAGAAATTATGCACTGAGTATTTATATTAACTCTTATGTAGGCAACACATCTGGAAGTTCACTGTAGTTAAAATTTTGAACCAGGCACAGTGAGAGAAAATGAGGAGACATGTATGCTCCTGCCTTCCAGGTCTCACCTACCACTGCTGTGTTTATTTTTGGAATCTTCCTTTCTTTGTGGGATTTATTTCAAATTCCCTGATGATCTCAGATACCCTGCTGCAAATCACAGAAGATAAATGATTCTCACTATCACCTTCCAATCTCTTCTAACTTGTACACTGGAGGAATTCTGCCATGCCTCCCTGCACCCCCGTGAGATCTCTGGTGGGAAGAAGACCACTTTCCATATAATCCAGGTAAAGGTGAGGATCCCTGGAGCAGTATGGAGATCCACTGCTCCAATCCAATTCTACGTTTTAATAGTAAGCAAAGGAAGCCTAGAAAAGCTAAAAGAGTTCTCCAGAGTTACCCAGAATTAGTGCTGGGCCTCCTGACTCCCAATGCAGGGCTCTTCTCACTAAACCACACATCATATCTCAAGAGTGTTCATGTAGGAGTATTGTTATTTAACATTTTGGTTTTTCAGTGTTACAATTTGCTTGGTAAATTTGGGATAAGGCCAGTGTTTTATTTTTGTTTTGTTTTAATGTTTTGTTTGCTCATTTGAATGATAGATACAGATACAGCAGCTTCGGTTCAGAGAAATGTTTTCAGCGAAGATGAATTGCCATTCCAAATACTTGACTGCCATTATGGGAATGAGAAGAGCTTATAATAATTTGAGTAGAAGAGAAAAAGTGAGAATACTAGAACAGAAAACTTACAATTTATCCCTATGAATAGCAGCAGAGCTTTAAACCAAGTTCATCCAATAAATTTCCTTACCTTCTACTGTTAGCTTAACTGTACTTTCACTTCATCCATGTGGTACAATACTTGGAGATAGCCTCATCCATGAAATCTACAATTTTTAGTAAAAGTGATAGAGTCCCTTCAGAAATTTCAGCCTGATCTACAGAGACTTCCCTCATACAAGGCATTTTAGTCCTTGAGTTGTTCTGTTATTGTAAAACTGATGAACCAACTTTGAGAAAATTTCAAAAACATCATGGTACCTAAAGAAGCAATAAAATTCTTCATTTTTTTCTACCTCATATTCCTCTTGGATGTCTTCTCTTCCCCAAGAAAACTCAAGATTTTTCTGTGCCCTCCACAAAGGAGAAATGGCAAGAGACAGTAACATCAGTAAAAAGGTGGACCCGTAACTCTTCTATAGAAACTGAGAAGATGAAAAAAGAAATGAAGTTTAAAGTAAATAAAGACCAGGGAATGCTGTATCAGGTAGTGTTTAATAACAGATAAAAAGAAATCACTCTAGCTGTTTTTAGCAGATAGGAATTTAATATAGGGACTTCGACATTACAATGTTATTGGAAGGCTGGAAGCATGAGCCCAGAAGATGGGCATGGAAGGTGAAACTTGCAATGTGTATGTTCTGTCTTTCCCTCATTATGGTAGACTCAGAACAATGTTCTTTCCTCAGTATAAAGATTAAATGAATTAATTCAGAAAATCTCTTAGAATGTGTCTAGCATATTGAAAACACTTAATAAAAGTGTTCTGATGTATTAGACAGTGTTCTCCGGAGAAACATAACAAACAAAATCTACATAAAGAGATCATGTGATTATGACGGGAGAAGTCCCAAGATCTGCAGTGGGCATGCTGGAGACCCAGGAATGTGATGGTGTGTCTCCAGTCCAAATTTGAAGGTTCAAGACTAAGAAAAGCCCATGTTTCATTTTGAGTCTTGCTCAAATTGTTGCTATGTCTAATTTGGTTATAATCAAGAAGCAGTAGATTATAGTTATGAACAAATCTTAGTCTGAAGATGTGTAAATCCAAGTTCTAGTTCTAAGTCCCTGTCAATAGTCTCTTGGCATTGGGCTAGTAGTCACTTAATCTCTCTGAGTTATAGTTTCCTTATGTATAATTAGGACATAAGGAACACCTGCCCCAGCGTTGTTAAGAAATACCTTGGGATTTTAGGGACTGTTTTTATAATGACATGATTCAGTCATTTCCAGAGGGAAAGAAGTAGTGGACAAGATGATTGGATACCCTAGTAAGCTGTCCCTCCTCCCAATCTCTCTTACTATGTAACTTACTCATGAGGAGTCTTTGATTCTCCCTTCTCAGATTATACCCAGAAAGTCTTGCTGCAGCTGTACCCTTCCTGGCTCCAAAGGAAAGGGTCTCAGATTCAGAAATCTAAAGACTTTAGCCTGCATATCATGAAACACAATCTATTCAGGATATAATTGGTAATATAAAAAGCCAACTTCTGAATCATGTATCTGCAGATGGTCCTACATGAATCTGAATAACTCTTATTTCAATCTGTATTATTTCTAGACCACTATGTCTTTGGCTTCCCAAGTCTCAGCAAAAAGCTAAGTATGTGGGAAAGCACTTTGAAAACATAAGAAAATACTACTCTATATCTATTATAGTACCTGGCACATAGTATTAGGTTGTCAATATTGCTATAAAATGTCAGATATTAGAACTAACACACCTTTCTCTTTCTCACCTACACACCAGTACACACCCATTTCTTTAATTTATTTGGTTGGATTGTTCCTGACTGTGAGTGAATTACCATGTCACTTTGCCCTACTGCTCCCCTCTATACCACCCCCACACACACCTTACACAGCATCAAAATTAAAATTTAAACTAATTCAAATAATTGTATCCTTTACTGTACATACTGTATTCTTTAATTTTTAATTTGTTGTCATACTGTCTGTGCTGATTGCTTGGCTTAAGATTTTGATGCATAAATGAGGTCACTGTTGATCAGTGTTGCTAGTAGCTTGACAGCTCTTTGCAAAAAGCATATTGGGTTGGAAAGGTGTTTGCCTATTTTTCAAATTATTTAATAGATGTATGGTACCATTTAAAAGTGATTGTATCTGAATTTACTGTGGGGATAACATACACTGTAATGGGGGAAAATTACCTAAAACCAATATCAAATGGCTTTCTTTGTATTTCAGTTTAAAAACCCAGTGCATGTACACCCTCTGAGATGCAATAAACACCTTGAACAAAGAAAATGCAAACATAAAAAAAAAAAAAAAAGGAAAGAGCTATTAAATGTAATCTGGGTGGTAGATCTCTGGAACCTGAGAATGTCTTGAAGTTGCTGCTACCTTTAAATGACTAGCAGAACTTGCTGTAGGTCCCCGACAGATGGCATATGCCTGAAAACTATAAATGTGTTTGATCACTTTGTAGAGTAGTTATATTGCATATTTTGGAAAAATGGTTTTTTTTTTTTAAAGAACATTTTTGCATATCTACTTTGGGTTAGCTGAATTACATTAACATTTTCAACATCTGTATATTGTTCATCCCAAGATTTTTGAAGAATTGAGTACAGAGTTAGAGTCTGTATTGAATGCCCGCCCAGATTTTTCAGGACAAACCTGATTTTAAATAGTCTGTGGTATTATACTCTAAATCAGCACTTGTCAGACTCACTTAAATTTGGGGGTGTTGGAGAGACTAGATTTTTTTTTTTTTGGTTGGAGGAGTTTATATTGTACATGTGAAATAAGCATAGTTATCCAGATATGGTCTCCAGTAAGGCTTTACAATGTTTATCTGTTATAGTTTCCCATCTGTTCTTCACCATTTCCTGTGAAACAAATACAACATTGTTATTCCCCTCAAACAAATGAAAAGACTGAGGTTCAGAAAGATTAAGTCATTTGATTTTTATTAAAATTTCCAAATCATGTATTCAGGTTTTGTGTATCATTCATATAGCTGTGGATAATGAAGGCATACATCTGAGAAATGAAGGTATATTCATTATGATGAAAAAATTAGGTTTCTCACATAGAGTTGCATGTTAGGTAGTGGATTATGATAAATGAATCAAGGTAATTAAAAGAATTATGCAAGATCTCTCAGGCGAAAGTGAACTGCTGAATTCCCCAGAAAACACACTTCTCCCTTTTCCACAAGGAAAGTGTTCAATACGCCTGTCTCACTTAAAATTTCTAAATAAACTATTAGTAAATTGATAAATTTAAAAAAAAAAAATTTCCAAATCACTATTTTTTCCACTATCTCCAAAGCTGTTTCAGAAATACAAAGTTTTTTTCTTCCGCATCATGAACAAGAAGTATGTTGACAGTCACCAAAAAGAAAGACATTCTCTAAGGGACAAAAAGAAAGGTAGAAGATTTACCCGGAAAGCATGTAGGCCAGCATGACCCAGCCACCCCTTGCTGTGTCTGAGGAAGGCCCTCACAGATACCACCCCCAGACTCCACCCTGACCAGATACACCCTTAGCAGACAGACTTGCAGCACCCAGCATTCCATATGGGATGCCCACGGAGTTAAGTTCACTGAGGCTGATCCTGTGCAAATGTGTTTGACTTGCTATATGAACCTGGAACTCTTTCTCTAATATGCAAATCTGTCTCTTTAGGAGAGTCACATTTGAATTCTTTTGGATCAGTCTGTCCTGAGATGATATTTGAGAGGTCAGTGACAACTTCACAAGCAACTGTCACTGGCCTTTTTGGATGTTGCTGGGGGAAAGTCAACAGTGGAGGAGGTATAACTAGTAAGTATACAGATGTATCTGGGAAGTTATGGAGCGATACTTCTCAACGGATAAAATAACTGTGGCGAAGGAAAAATAATATAGCTTCTACCCGAAGGAAAAATAATATAGCTTCTACCCTTCTAAGTTCTTCTGGCTGGTCTAATAATCAAATTGACACGAGGCAGATTAACAGGAGAAAATCACCACATTACATATGTACATGCGGGAGTGGGGGACTCGAGGACAAAGCTAAGAAGTGGGGTTGTAGTTTGGGACTTCAAAGGGCAGGAGGGCAATTCACATGGAGATAGAAAAACAAATGTTTGGTAAACAAATGTTTGCTGCGCCATCTTTAACAAGGGGACACAGAGAACTTTGATCAACGAGCCTTGCTGGGTTCCTCCCTGTCCATTGAACACTAGTCCATATTAAACTATAGTTATCTATGACGACAGCTCCTTTCCTGGAGTAGATCCTCTACCTAAATATTTCTTGGTGATTAGGGGAAAGATCAAAGTTTCTTCCTGAGTCTTTTGTTTCTTAAAAATAATCAGCTTAAAGATATCAATATCCTAAATAAAAATGATATATTTTGGGGTGGCAAACTCTGCTGCTCAAAACTGAGAGGCCGTACTAAACAAATCAACCCAGCCAGGGCTCCACTTTAATGCGGATGGAATTAACAAGCCTAGGACAGCTCTGGAAGGGGTGGGGGAAAGCACATAGGGCACACTCAGCCCCTTTAAGAAGTTTTGGCACAAATGTATATCTCACACAAATGTACACACAGGTAAAGGCAATCTTATTCATGGGCTGGAACCTCTCTCCCTCGTCTCATCTCTCACTACTCCTCCCACACTTTTAAGTTCCACCAACACTGTTCCTAAGTCATGATGCTGTCCAAACCGTCCTTGATTGGCATGTCCCCCATCACCACTACCCTCATCTGTGCCCCCACCACTTACTCATCATTCAAAACTCTACCCAAGTAGCACTTCTTCGCAAAGCCCTCCCTTGATCCATGTCCACTCCATCATGACCCTTTCTATATCTTGAACGTACTTTTGTCGTTGGTATAGAAATTATTTCTTTACATCCTCTTTGTCCCTTACTATTTCAAAGAAAGAAAGAAAGTCATATTTTCCTGCCTCTTCTCCTTCCTGTAATCTATTAAGGAGAAAAAAAAAAACCCCATCACAATCCTCCAGGTCTATTATATGCCACAATAACAACAACTATATATCAAATGCTTACAAATGCATTTGAATTAATCTTCAAAATAAGCTTATGCCACTCTATAAGTGAGGAAACTGAGTCATGGAGAGGGTAAGTGATTCATGCCGAGTTACACAGAACCAAGACTCTCACCCTTCATTAGCTGAAGCCTGTCCCACACACCGTGGAAATTTTCATGACCCAGGGCATCTACCAACAGAACAGGAAGCTCATGGGCTGATGAGGCAGATGGGTTGTGGAATATTATAATAAGTCACTTTTTTTTTTTTTTTTTTTTTTTGGTATGTGGGTAGCTCCCTGGCTGGGAATCGAACCCAGGCCACAGCATTGACAGTACCAGCGCCAAAGCCTTAAGCCATTACACCTCCAGGGAACTCCAATAAGTCACTTTCTTAGAGGCTTATTAGACCCTGCAGAGTATGTGTTCATGGGTTAAATATGAACAAATATAGAAGTCTTCAAAGACTATGTGGATAAAGGAGCAGCCCTTGTCAGCCAATGATCAAATTAAGCATTTCTAGGTCAGGGGGACAAGTGGAAAAGTTCTTTGCCAAGTTTATCTACTCTAACTAGGAATATGACTAGTGATTGACAGCAACTACTGATTTAGAAAATAGCTTTCTATAGTATATGTAGTAAAACACTTTAAAAACATATCTAAAATAATATAAAATTTAAAAGGTATTAATACTATGCCAACTAGCAGCTCCTAGAACTATAGATGGTTGACAGAGAGAGAGACTATAATCAAATATCATTGAGAAAAGAAAGTTGTAGGAATATAACATGCCTTTTTCAACTCAATAAAACTTCATTATCTATTTCCAAGATGCAAAGCTTTTCATCATTATGAAGACATAAATCCTAAAGCCTTCCCAACTCGCCTACACCAGTCAGATAGAATCTTTGCTCCTTTGTACTTCCACTGTATTTTGTACTTTTTAATAGCACTCTTACTCATTTAGTAAAGCTTATTTTTAATTATTCTAATAGTAACACAGACTCATTGTTTGGAAATGTTTGAAAAAAATAGAAAAGAATAAAGAAAAATATTACAATCCCTTTTCAGTCCATCACCCAACCAACGTTACCATTTTGAAGTATTGTCTTTCAGTCTTCTTATGTGGACTTTTTAAGAGAACTCAATTTGTATATATAGTTAAGCATCCAGTTTAATTTTCCTCATGATACTGTTTTGTGAGTATTCTTCATCATTAAAAATATTCTGGTCTACTTAGTTTTATATTAATAGTTATTTGCATGCAAATCTTATCATCCCTGCTAGACTGTAAGGTCCCTAAGGGCAAGGCTAGGTCCTTTCTTTCACATGTCAGTCATGGTTTCCCATAAGTCATAAACACACACCTTGTGTGTATGGCATTAACTAAATTAAATTGAATCTAGTGTAATTTTCTTGCCAAGTTTCACTATGTAACAGGAAAAATTAAAATGGAAGAACACATAAAAAAGAAATTCATACACTACTAAAAATGAGTATCAGTTATGCCAAAACAGAAAATTCCAGCAGTGCATTCAGATATTGTCTACCAGGCTTGTGCTCCTTTCACTTTGTTTTACAGAGAAACTATGAGACATGTATCACATATCTCGAGGAAGACATGTAAAGGGACCAGATAAAGTAGGAGTAGATACCTAAAAACTTCAGTCATTATCTGTCATTTGGGTCTCCAGTTCACAATTATTGCCAAGAATTTCTCCCAGATAAATAGACTCTTTACTGAAAGAGCTTACCTGTATCACTGCTGGTCCCTCTGACCAGCCTAGGTGAAAAGCAAATGAGGTGGAGTCAAGCATGTCTTCGAAAGGACTGTTGTGTGACAGTCCCCAGGGAGAAGGCTTTGAGATACTGTTATTATACCAAGCTTGTTGCAGCAAAAGCTCAGCGAGGATCCATGAGACTTAAAATTTATGTTTGTTTGTTTGTTTGTTTGTTTGTTTTGTATGTGGGTAGTTCCCTGGCTGGGAAAAGAGACTTAAAATTTATAATAGCTATATCTATTGGCCTCCCCCTTCAAAAAAGTGTTTGCAAGGAAACCTAAACAGAGTGACTGAAGGAAAAAGTACCCTTCATTAAGTGTCACTTCTTTTTTCAATGACCTTCTAGTCAGGAGACTTATCTTAAATATAGTCACTTTGACCCATGAGTAGCAAAATGGTGAAGTTTTTTGGTAAGTGGACACATATGGCATGTACTTTCTAATTCCCTGAAATACATCCCTCTAAATCAGTGATTCACAACCTTTTTCCACTTGTGTACCCCTTCTAAAACCATTTTTATAAATTGCACCCCTTGTTTTAAAAACAGCTGTTTTTAAATACTGACCTTTTTGTTTAGTGCCTACCTTAATGTAAAATAGTGGAAATGAGGTAATAGGAAAAAAAATTACTACACTGAAAGTACAAACCATAGATTTAATTCTATGGTATTTGTAACACAGTTAAATATTGATAATGATGATCAAGTATTTAACAAACTTTTAATTTATTATTAATAACATTTATTTGTGTTATCTGAAAAGTCTGTGATAATTCTTATGCAGATCACTAGAGCTGATTGAAACATTGTTAGTGAGATCATTGAGCTTGCTTTGATGCAGTTAATTTCTTGAAATCAGGCTCAAAAGATGGGAGATACATCTTAAATCCAGACTTGCATTAAGCTTGTTGCAGTTCTTCTTTTTTATGAAGGTGTAAGAAGAAAAAGCTCTTTCCCCTAGTTCAGTATTAGTAAATGGCAAGAGGTATTTGAGGTCTTCTCACTGAGCTGTTCATATTCCTCACGGACATCTACCCAGAAGGTAATAAGATGCCTTCTTTAAAGCCAGAATTTAAGGGAGTTCCCTGGTGCTGTAGTGGCTTAAAGCTTCGACGTTGGCGCTGTCAGCGCTGTGGCCTGGGTTCGATTCCCAGTTAAGGAGCTATCCCATACCAAAAAGCAAAAAGATAAAATAAAATCAGAATTTAAAGAGGAATCTGTTGTAAGTTTGATTAACTGCTCTTTTTCATTGATAGTTTAGCTTCTTTGAAGAATTCTTCATTGAAGGGATCTGCAATCCAGGTGTTTTCTCTTCCACATTGAGGGAAGTACTTCTAAAAGGACACTTTAAGACCTTACAAGTGACTAACAGTATTCTTTTTTTTGTTTTGGGATAGGTGCAAGTCATTCTCAGATAATAACAAATAGTTGTCCAGAGTTTCAAAAACTTCAGGCTGACCTCTTTCGATACACATTTTCCAAAAGTCCAGTTTTTAAATCATTGACTCCATTTTGTCTTACTTTGAAAATAGAGATTGAGCTGTTATGAAGTTTCAAGTTGAGTTTATTTCTAGAAAAAATATCTGATAAATATGCAAGACTTTGAAGCCAATCACTGTCCTGAAACTTTGGAACCAAGAGGGAAATGATGGTCTTCAAAAATATACCTGGACTTTAAGTCTAAGTTCAAACATCTGTGTAAGTACGTTGCCACCAGATCGCTGCCTTACCTTCAGATGCAAAAGGAATGTGCTGTGAATGCTGTTCATTTCTTCACACAGCGCTTTAAACAATCTGGAGTTTCGTGGCTGTGACTTAATAAAATTCACTTTTACAGCCTCATCTTTTAGTTCACTAGGAAGAGGCTTGGATGCAAGACTTTGTCTATGAATGCAGCCGTGACTCCATGGTACGTGGGGAGCTACTTCTTTGACCACGTAGGCCTATAAAACAACCTGACATGGGCTTTCTCCACCAGCGCATACACCACAATTAGATCAACTAATGTCTTTTTCAGTGAAATAACCATTGACTGCATTAAAAATATCTTCACCTGTGCCACATTCTGTCGATGAGTAACAAAACAACAAGTTTTCCTCAATTTCATTTCCTACCAAGTACCTCTCAATGACAAGCAAATTAGATAAATCAGTAGCAACTATACTTTCATCGACTTGGATGGAAAAGAATTTACTTTTTCTAATTCTTTCTACTTCTACCTCTTCAACATCGTCAGACATTTCCTTAATTCATTGAGACATTGTATTATTTGAGAGAGAGTATTTATTTCTTGGACAAGTCCCTCCCCAAACATACAAAAAAACGGTATCCTTAATACAAGGAAAAATTAAATCTTCAGCTGTGGTAGTTTTCACCACATTTAGCTATGCGATAAACAATACCGTATGAAGCCTCCACTGCATTCTCATTGTCTTTCTTTCCTGACATCGTATAAGAAGTTAACAGTTGGATGCTTATCTAAGCGCTGAAAACAATGCATTTCTTTGTTTTTGTACATAGGCTGTTTCATTTCTAAACGTTGCATAAGTAGAGAGGGTTTCGTGCAACTATTGGATAATATTTCCACACACACAGCACAGTCTTAGGACAGTCACCATCCCCTACAAACTAAAACCCGTATTTCCTTTTCTTTTTACTGTCTCCTGGTATGTACTCATAGACACATGTTAAGAAGTACTTGGTGACAGGTTATAATCCACATCAAGTTTGGTTTTTTAACCACTCCTATTTTCAACCATGGATCCATAACTGACACATTTAAAAATCACTGACAATAATAACTGAAACTATGTTAAACATTAAATTTAAAAACTACTTGAAAAGAATCACAATTAAAGACAATACACTTACTTTTACTTAGTCAATAACTAAACTGATCAAACAGTCTGGCTACGGATGTATTTATATGTTTGGGGAAGTTCTAGAAACATCACAAATGGATTGTTCTGAAACTGTAGGTAATGATTGGTAGAAAAGCAGTTTGGGGGAAGGGTTCATAGCCACACCCTCACCAATCACCATTCACTAATGTGATCTAATTTTGAAGTGTCTCCATTAACCCTGATTCAAACTTGACTTTTCTTGTTCCATAACTGACAATTTGCATTTTTTAAATTTTCTTGTTTTTTTTCATCATTACTGATTATTTTTTATATACACCTGAACGGGCCAGCACGTACCCCTGGGGGTACACATACCACCGCTAGGGAACCAATGCTATAGATAATGTATTACGTTGTTTCCTTTTCCCTTTACACTCTCCAGTGCCCTCACTGCCTCTCTGGCATCTTCTTCTGCTAGCCATGAGACAGACCCCATCACTGTGAAGGTCCTCAAGTCACAGATACTCCTCTATCTCCCAGAGGGTTTTCAGAACTCTCCAGCCTGACTGGGTAGTTTCAAGGCCCACTATAGTGTGGGGGGATGTTGCTTAATTTAGACCCATGTAGCCATAAGGAAGAGAATAGCTGAAATGGAGTTTTATTATAATGAGCATTAACGAGAAATTAAACATTTCTTCAAAACTTTCTACCAGGTAATTCATTTTCCATTATTGAGGTTATTTGCATCTTTCCCTCTTCATTTCACTAATTTGTAATCTTAACTATATTTCTAAATTATATTTTAATTATTTTTTCTTCACATTTTACATTATCTTCCTGTCACTTTTTTTATCACATAAATACATGTTCTAAAGCATAAACGGTATCATTTTAAATATTTGTGATTTCCACGTATTAGGGATCCTGCCAGAATGTGATCTGGATCCAAAACAAGGCCTAATTTTTAAAAGAACCCTTTCAAAACAGGTTTCAAAAGCAGGACACACTATCCGTTTTAAAAATATTCTATCTCTGGTTTAAACTGACAAAGTATATCCTCCCACAACTATAACTCAACCAGAAATCACAGTTTGGCAGCAGGTAAAAGGCATAAAACTTCTCACACAAAAGACTGGCAGAATAACTTTATTTTCCTTTTTATAAGGAAAGCAACTTAATGTCATTGATTATACACAATCTCAACATTTTTATGCATTAGGTTTGTAAAATATACTAAATATGTTTCTCACATCTATTCATGACTTCAAAATTATAAAAATTAATTTCAGAAAAGACTTGAGTTTAGGGCAAAACAGAAAATATGTTAATTGTAAGTACTACATTAAAGTCTGAGTCAGGACTTTCCCAGTTAAATTGTAGTTCTAACCTGCAGTAAAATGTCAATACTTTGTGAATTCTTCGATCGATCAATTAGTTCGAGCTATCTCAAATTAACCAACTTCCTCTCTGCCGCCCAAATTCATTTCTACCCACTACAACTTACACCAAAAACCACATAAGTGCTTCCATAACTAAAATGGCAAAAAGTCCTTACTTGATATACTTTACTTTCACCATGCTTAAAAAAAAAATCCTGTACGGCAAGCAGGCAAGTATTTAACATACTTTATCGATGGAGAACTGAAATCAAATCCCTTGTCCAAGGACACAAGGCTGTTTAACAGCAGAACCCGAGGTGATTTCCAGCCCAACTGTTTCTGAACTTCGAAGCCAGCTTGGTTAATCCCCAGAATTTAAATTCCTGGGCTTGCTGTAATGGGGCGAATCACCACTGAATTCCTGTGTTCTCACTGATTCCTGCAGACATAGGGCCGCATTCCTAACTGGGAACTAAGTGGGCGTTGCACGGTGACGCGCAAAAACCCTAAAGGCCAGAAAAACCAAACAATCCTCGGGCTGTTTACCGAGGAGGCCACTGACTCCAGGGGCAGGTCACGAAACTCCAGGGACTACAAAAAGCGGGTGCCCAAACCCGGCCGGGTTCAGAGAACAACATAACAGCAGCTTGGCGACAACTCCAGCCCAGCGCCCTGACTCGGCGCTGGAAGGACGCCACGTGAGATGGAGCCCGGCCCCGAAGCGGCGCGCGCGCACCCGTCGCCTCACGTCGCGTGACTCAGCGGGAGCGCGCGGGGTTAGCGTCAGTCCTCGCCACTTCCGACGCAGCTCTCGGTTCAGGTTCCGGGGCGTCGCGGACCTCCCGGCCTGTGAGTCGCGCGCGGCGCTCTCCGGGTTCCGGGGCCGCGCGCCCCGCGGCGGCCGGGATGGAGGAGGCCGGAGCGGCAGTGATCACGGCCGGGGAGGCCGAACTGAACTTGTCCCGCTTTAGCGTGTCCCCTGAGACGCTGGAGTCGGAGCTGGAGTCGCGGGGCGAGGAGCGGCGCGGCGCGCGGGAGGCGCTGCTGCGGCTGCTGCTGCCCCACAACCATCTGGTGTCGCTACCGCGGGCTCTGGGCAGCGGCTTCCAGCACCTCCAGCTGTTGGACGTGAGCGGCAACGCGTTGACCGCGCTGGGGCCCGAGCTGCTCGCACTGCGCGGCCTGCGCACGCTTCTGGCCAAGAACAACAGGCTCGGCGGGCCCGGTGCGCTGCCCAAGGGTCTGGCCCTGTCGCCTCTCTCTCGTACCCTTCAGGTGCTCAACCTCAGCGGGAATTGCTTCCAAGTGGTGCCCGCCTCCGTGTTGGAGCTGCGTGCGCTGCAGACCCTCAGCCTGGGCGGTAATCAGCTGCAGAGCATCCCGGCCGAGATCGAGAACTTGCGGAGGTGAGTGGGTCCCTACCGAAGAGGAAAGAGGCCTGGGGTGGTGTCGGGGACCCAGCCCCTGGGCGTCCGACCTGGTCGAGGCGCCGTTCACTTGTCACGTTAATAACTCTTTCAGGCCCTCCTTTTAACTTTTGGCAGTGCGTACTACCCGGCCCTTTCGGGGAATCTCAAAAGATCGTGTGTGACAGCGTTTGCTTATGTTGTGTTTGCCTTATGCAGACTTTCGAGGCAATTTTTCTCTTTCTTGGGTCTGAGGGAGTGATCCGAACTGAGTAAATGTCAATCTGAGGTGTTATTTCCTTGCTCCGAAGTCTTTAGTGATTTTCCATGCCTGTAAAAACTTAGGCCTTTTAGCAAGACGTACAAAGTGCACTGATCTAACCCTTGCTTTCCACTGTATTTACTGCTCCCTGTTCTCTGCAGCAATACCAGCAATACAGTACTCCCCCATTATGGGGGATGGGTGTGACTACGTTTTCAGACCCCCAGTGGATACCTGAAATCTCAGATAGTACTGAACTCTATGTATACTATGTATTTTTCTATACATACATATCCGTGATAAAGTTGAATTTGTAAATTAGGCACTGTAAGAAATTAACGGTAATATAATTAAAAAACAATGATAACAATATACTGTAATAGAAGTTATGTAAATATGGACTTTCTCTGTTCATTTCTTCCACCCACAGATTCAACCCATAGATTTTCATCTTAACTAAGCACTTACCAAGTAAGCACTGTAACTGTTACTTATGTTGTTGGATGGGCAACAATAAAAACAAAAAATTTTTTTCCTTAACAATTTTATAGAAGATTCATTCTTACCTTAGATCTTAGCAATCTGAGCATACGATATTTTTCTTTTCTCTTTAAATAGAGAACTTTTTTTTTTTCTTAAAGGAAGCATTTCACAACTTCTGAATGGCCAGCATCGCCATGCTTGCTCTGGGGGGCCATTGTTAAGTAAAATAAAGGTTACTTTTAAGTACTGTGATACCATGACAGTTGATCTGATAACTGAGCCAGCTACTACGTGACTAACAGGTGGGTAGTGTATATAGCATTGTACATGCTGGACAACGGGATGAGTCACAACCCAGGCAGGATGGAGCAGGATGGCACAAGATTTCATCACACTGCTCAGAAGGGCATGCAATTTAAAACTTACGAATTGTTTCTGGAATTTTCCATTCAATATTTTCAGGCCATAGTTGACTGCCGGTAACAAACTGCAGAAAACAAAACCACAGATAAGGAGGGCCTACTGTACAATTTATTGAATTCAGTGAGCCATGCATTTTTACCAGCACCTATGGGTACTCACTAAATATGTGTTGAGTGGTTGCAGTGGTTGCCTTTGTACATGTTCTGTTCCCTTTGCTTGGAATGTTGCCTACATCTGGCAAACCCCTGTTCATCCTTCAAAACCCATCTTGAGGGTTTTCTTTCTTTATTGGTTCCTGGACAACAACTAATTTATTACCTATACTGTATTTCCTCTGTACTTCATGCCGACATTGCAATTACTCTATTGGTTATAATTCCTTGTTTACAGGTCTGCTTCACCTACTGGGTTATTTGGTAAATGTATGTTGATTTAAATGAGAGGAAGAAGCAGACACAGGGAACCTAAGTCCCATAAAGGTGCCCTCTAGGGGAGTGAGAAATAAAACAAGACCAAATGTATTGTCCAAAGTGAAAAGTATCTTCTATCTGTAAAATATTTTCACATCCTTTATTGAATTTTCTGAGATAACAAAATGTTAGAGCTGGAAGAGACTTCAGAGTTAAGTGTAGCGAAAAGAGCATTGGCCTGATAGTAAGAACTCTTGGTGTTCCAGCCTTAGGCAAGCCACTTAACATTTCCTGATTACAGTCTCCTAAGCTGCAAAATGACGCATTTGAACAAGATTTCTTTTCACTTACTCATCAACAGATATTTATTTAGTACCTACCATGTGCCAGGGAATGGCGATACAGTGGTGAACATAATCCTGCCCTCATGGAGCTAACATAACTACGAAACATTAAACCTCATTATTTAATTAGAATTGTTATAAATCCTACAGAGATGTACAGAGTGCCTTGAAATGTAATAACAGAGGGAGCTGACTTACTTTGGATCTTAAGCAAGTAGTATTTGAATTGAGTTTTTAAAGGAAGAGTAAGAATTAACAAGGAGAGGGTGAGGTGAGATCAGTCCGGGTAGAACAAACAGCACATATGACATATGAAAGCCCAGGGGAGAGGAGGACTGAAGGCCAAAATTGCTTTTTTTATTAACTTTATTGGAGCAGCATTGGTTAGTAAAAATTATATAGCTTCCAGGTGTACAATTCTACAATACATCATCTCTGTGTTCTATTCTGTGTTCATCACCCAGAGTCAGTTCTCTTTCCATCACCATATATTTGAGACCCTGTCCCTGCTTTCCCACCCCATCCCCCCACACCCTCAGGCACCTACTAACCACTAAACTATTGATTGTGTCCATGAGCTTCTGGTTTCTTGGTTGCTTTCAGCTTTGTGTCCATATATGAGTGAAGTCATGGTTCTTGGTGTTTTCTGTCTGGCTTATTTTGTTTTGCATGATGGTCTCAAGGTCCATCCATGCTGTCATAAATGGCCCTATTTCATCTTTTCTTACAGCTGAGTAATATTCCATTGTGTATATGTACCACAGCTTCTTTATCCAGTTGTCTATCAAAGGACACTTTTGTAGGCCAAAATTTGAAAGGAGGACATTTTATAGACCATAGTGAGAAAGTGGTCAGGAGGGAAAGTCGCAAATATTAATATATTATTTGGACCAGATCCCAGGCCATGTGAGATCTTGAAGGCCCTGTAATGTTTCAATTTTATTCTTACTACACAGAGTTTTAAGTACATCTCTCTTGTTGCTGTGTAAGAATGGAGTGGGGAGATGGTGGAGAAATGAGAAGAGATTTTGAGGGCTGGTTAGAAGGAGGCCATTCTAGTGGAATGAGGAATGATGGTGGCTTATACCAGGGTGATGCTAGGAGAGATGGTAAGAAATAGAGGGTTTGAAAGAAATCTAGATGGAAAATCGATGAGCCTCTTGCTTCCTTCTAATTTTGGTGTTACATAATTACCACCTTCTCATTTGAAATTTTTCAATATACTAAGAAAAACCCAGAACAAGTATTATTTCTACCTCTTGGGGAATACTTACAATGCATTAGACCCTGTTGTAGGTGTTTTAAATATGCTTTTTAATTCTTACAATGACTCTATGAGATGAGAGGAAGAAACTGAGACTCAGAGAGGTTGTCCTCAGATCACAAAGCCAGTGAGTCGTAGAACTGGATTTCACCTCTAGGATCTCTGACTCCAAAGCCATACATTTTCCACAGTGACAGAGTAGGCCTAGAACAGTGGTCCTCAACCTTCCTAATGCCGTGACCCTATAATACAGTTCCTCATGGTGTGGTGACCCCCATAAAATTATTTTCGTTGCTACTTCATAACTGTCATGTTGCTACTGTTATGAATCGTCATGTAAATATCTGATATGTGTTTTCCAATGGTCTTAGGCGATCCCTGTGAAAGGGTCCTTCGGCCCCCAAAGGGGTTGCGACCCACAGGTTGAGAACCGCTGGGCTAGAACATTACAGAGTATATAATCCTGGTAAAGGTCCCCTTTCTCTCCAGACTTCATCATTTCAGGAAGGATTAACAAATGCACACAATTAACTGGTATAATTGGCCTTTGTAGACTTAGCAGAGAGTGTTCATGTATGTTTTCTGTTAATCCTTCTCCCTAGTGGCAGAATCTTTAAAAAATATTTTTTGAAAGATCAGTTTTAAAGTATAACAAATACATAGGTGCTGAGAATGTTATTTTTATGATTAACTTATTCTCATGGAATAAATTGGACTCAGTGTGAACCATGAGGTTGTGCATGTAGATTCTTTCTATCAGAGTATGAGGTTATTCTTCAACAAATAGGTATTATGTCTGTTCGGCTAGTATGTGGACAAAGTTTTTGTTTTCATAATGTTGAAAAAGTAGATGTAATTAGTATTTTGACCTGTTTCTTATGACACCTTAATTTTTATTCCTCTCAGCTCAGGCATGAACTGTGGAAGAGCTTAATAACTAATCACTCAATGGGTAATAGATTTTCTTTAAGAAAATGAAAGCTTCAGGGCTATTTGGCATCCAGAATGCTAGTTGATATTTGGAGAGTAGTTTGAGCACAAGTGAGTTTCATTGGTACCATTCCTCACAATCTTTTCTTCTCAAGTCATGCCTACCTTTTTTTGCTGATACCTTTCTCTCACTGTCTGCTTGGTGTGGTTTTAGAAATTAAAGGTAGGAGGATTGTGGTAGAAACAAAAGCGAAATATTAATACCCCAGAATGATTTGACGCTAGTGTGCAATAAATTGGTATCTTATGGAAGAGGTGACTGGACCAGATAATAAATAGGATGTGATAAAGTTGAAATAAAAACACTTTCCCCTATTTAGAGTCACATACTGAGTTTTTCTCTGGCTCTTAATTTCTTCCTTCAGACTTTTTTATTTTATTGCCTTATTTGGGGCAAGTACCAAAAGATGGTTTCTCCATTTGTGCTTTTACTTTTGAACATATAATGTACTTTAAAAGCCTGTGGTGAGTGATAGTATTTGAAAATGATTCAATATGGGGATTCTAGCTCAAGAAAACTCTTTCTTTATCCACAAATGTATGGGTCTTGCCTTTCTGTGTTTCTCTCTCTGTTTTCTGCCTTTTTGTGTACAAAACTGTCTAAATATAATTTCATTTCCCTTTACCCAACCATAATATAGGACTAATGTATAGTTTTATTATATTTAATGTCATTTTTATTTAGGTGGAGAAGCAACACATTTTTTACTCTTGTCTGTGGTTAAAGTTGACTGGCACTAAGAGACCCTCATGTATTTTTTTCGATGAGTCATTGGCTCCTGCTAGAGAAGAGACACACCTACTTCAGTATCTCTAAGGATTGGAGAAGTGTGATTCTTTTTAAGAAACTAATTTAATGTTGATCTATTAATGCTAAACAGAAAGAAAAGGAAGAATTCCTCTCTAAATTTTGTGAATGATTTTTCTGTTTTCTATAGTGTCAGACACTGAAAGAATAAGATTGTTCCAGGCCTGATAAACAGAATTGTAATGCTAACAAAACAAGAACTTTCAAATACTACAGTTTTGCTTTAAATTCAATATAGTTTCCTTTCTCCTTACGGAAAAGCATGTTTGGAACCAGTAGAGTGTGTTTTAGAAATTTAATTCTCACAAATCATCTAAGGACTTTCAGTTCCTAGAGCTTTGAAAATTATTTGAGTTTCAAAGGGAGAAATAAGCCTGAAAATGTAACTTTAACATGCTGGTTGTGTAATCTGATTAATGATACCCATCAGTTGCAAAAGAGAATTCATATAATTTTGAAATCATGGGTGTGGTTATATTTTAGAACATCAGGTCCTTCTTTGTCAAAGTCACAGTAACTAAGGTTTGGCATCATTTCTGTCTGTATGCCTCCCACCCCACACCAAAGCATTGAGAGAAAAAGACATTCAAGTAGTAACTGATCACCAGACACTGGTTTCTCTTGGCTCCTGGCTTAAACAAAAAGAAAGGACAATATTGAAATTTGCTCAGACTCACTCTTCTTTTTCTTCATTTCATTTTCTTTTTCTCCCTCAGTAGACTACATTGCAAGTTGTTACTTAACTATTGAATCTTTCATAAAAGGATTTCCAAGTTTGCTAATATTTTTCCCCAGGTATTCTTCTAATTAAAATAATTCTTTTTCCAGGGTAGTTTCTGTTTTTAGGGCTTCAAATAATCTATCCCATCCTGTTCTGTCCTGTCCTGTTCTGTTTTGTTCTATTCTGTTTCATTCTAGCCGTTCTCATCGTTGAAAATTAGATATTTTTGAATAAATGAGCATTAACTTAACACCATTTTTGGTAGGACCAAAAAAAATCCTGCCTAGGAAGTTTTTCACCAGTGCTTAAACATTCACATGTAGGAGAACTTAATCTTATAGCCAGATAATTGATTTTTGCTACAAGGTAATATGTGAAAGACAAAAAAATAACACATTGGATTTAAAATTGTCTGCTTACTTTTACTAAGTATCCTAAATGTAAAAGATACACGCAATCACAAATAGAGAAAGAGTAACATTAATATATTTTTTAAATGACAAAACTTCAGATTCAAGTTGGCTTTTTGAATCGCCACACATCAAGAAAGGCTGAAATTATGAAATACAGGTAAGAAATTCAACAGATGGAAGAAATTATATCTGAGAAAACACACATAATAAGGCAATATGTAAAAGACTTTAAAATAGGTTTCCTAACTTCAGAAAGGTAAAGGAGGGAACTTCATCAGTGAAACAAGCATATGAAGTTAAAAATGGACAATTATTAAAAAACCCAATTAGAATTTCTAGAAATGAAAAAAATGTAATTATGAACTCAGTGGGCTGAATAGTGGATAGAAGTCAGCTCATGAGTGAGTCAGTAAACTAAAGGACTAAAGGATCTTACAGAGGCGCTCTCCTGAATATAGCACAAAAAGAAATGGAAAGTGTGGAAGAAATGTTAAGAGACATGGAAAATTGATTCTGAAGTTCACCTACTCTTTACTAGGCATTCTAGAAAGAGAATAGCATGTAGGAAAGGTAACGTTTGAAGTAATAGTGGCTGAGAATTTCTCACAATTAAAGAAAGCACTCTAAACTGTTATCTTGATACATCATAATAAAACTTCACAATAATAGGTTAAATAAAGAAAAAAATCCTAAAATCTCCTAATAATAAAATAACAATTACCTACAAAGGAGCAGTAGTAATACTAGCTGAAATGTGATAATAGAACAGTATCTCTCTAGTGCTAAGGAAAAGTAACTGTCATCTTAGAATTTTATGCCCAGCCATGTTATTATTCATGAGTGAGGGGAAAAAATAAAAATATCAGAGACAAAGGACTGAAGATGAATAAACATGGTGGGTGCTTACGGAAAGCCCTTCTGAAAGATGTACTTGAATTATACTCTAGAAGGATCACTTTCGCTATTGCGTGGAAAATCGCTGCTGAAATGGAAGAAGAGGGAACTGTGATGGGTGTAGTGGAAGCAGGGAGACCAGACTGGAGCCTGATGTGGTAGTCCAGATGCTAAACAATAGAGATTTGCTTGGTACATCTTTTTCTGTTCCTTAACTTTTAATGTATTGGGGTATTTCTGTTTTAAGTGTAACTCTTGTAAACAGCACACAACTTGATAAAATTCAAAATTCCTACTAAGGTCCAAAGGGCCCTCTGATCTGGCCTTGCTAGGCTACTTCTCTGACCTGTTTGATTAATGCTCTCCTTCCTCTGTTCCCCTGATCTGCCCACCCTGGCTGTGTTGATTTTTCACAACACAACAAAGCATATTTCCAAACCCCATTCAGGGATTTTATTTACTTAATCATTTTATTCAGATCTCTGTTCAAATGATACCTATAAGCAACTTTTAATGACCACCGTAACTAGAATATCACTTCCATCACTTCCTGATTACCTCCTTTTTTCTTTATAGCACTTAAAGCTATTTGGCAAAATAACATACAAATTCATTGATTTATCTTCTATTTTTCTCACGAGAATGTAAGCTACAAAAGGTCAAGAACTTGGTCTTATTTCCATTATATCCCTTAGAATGATACCTGGTACATGTTAGGTGTCTATTTCACATTTGTTGACCAGGCACTTTACATGATATATAATAATAATATTCCATTTTAAAGAAGATAGAACTGGGCCATAATGAGATTAAGTAACTGGTCCAAGTTCTTAATGCTGATAAGTGGTACAACTGGGATTAAATGAAATAAATACTAACAAAAATAAAACCAGTGGGCATTATTGATAATATTGTCTAATATTGGTGTGTGTTGCTTACCTATAATATAAGCTCCTGAAGACTGCATTATTTCTGTAGAGACTGTATAGCACATAGTAAATCCCAGGTAAAACATTTCCTGAATGAATAAATGAAATATGTTCACTGTAATAAAGACAGTGGGGTAGCTTGTCCAGCTTTTGTTTACTTTTTGTTTTTGTTCATTTATCTTTGCAGTTTAGAATGTTTGTATCTTGGAGGAAACTTCATCAAAGAAATCCCACCAGAATTAGCAAATCTCCCTTCCTTAAATTACTTAGTATTATGTGACAACAAAATTCAAAGTGTGCCTCCTCAGCTTTCACAGTGAGTAGTTTATATATTGGGGTTTATTTTTCTGCATTCACACATTTTATATGTGAGAAAGAATTAGGTATTCTGAAAGTAAGTGATGCATGAGAATTACAGTTCTGAGGTCTGCCATGAATTGGGTTATTTTTAATGTTAGTTTTAAATGCTCTGGTTTATTCCTCAAAATATTTGTTTAACCTGTATTCTGCAGTCAAAAACAGAGTCTTCATTCTGCATAAATTTCCCAGGTTTTGTGGGATTTTTTTGGTTTTATATTTGATAGGAAGCATTCCTGTCCTAATGAGATAATGTGAAGGATCTTGATTCTGGTTGCATTTAAAATCTTTCCTTTTTGGAGTATCTGAATGATAAACAGTCCAAAAAAATCTTTAGAGCTAGAATTTATATGTCATGTAGCACATCAGAGTACTAGGTATTCTAAACCCTAAGAGTTCATGGGCAAAAGTCCTTCATGACATTTAGAAATCTGCACTCTGATCCAGTTTCAGCATCTTTTTATTTTACTTCCATTGACCTTAATTGCTCATTCTTAAGGGGAAATCAGGGTCTTCACTTGCACTTTCTTCATGGTAATCTTGCTTACTGCCATTGGTTTTTGTATTGCATTCATTCTAGGTTACATTCGCTTCGCTCCCTCAGTCTTCACAATAACTTGCTGACATACCTGCCTCGAGAAATCCTCAACCTTATTCATTTGGAAGAATTGAGTTTGCGAGGAAATCCATTGGTTGTTCGTTTTGTTAGAGATTTAATCTATGACCCTCCAACTCTCTTGGAATTAGCTGCACGGACCATTAAAATTCGAAATATTTCCTACACTCCCTGTGATCTTCCTGAGAATCTTCTTAGATACTTGAGCTTAGCCAGCAATTGCCCAAACCCAAAGTGTGGAGGTAAGTTATTTCAATGTCCTTGTTTCTCATTCATTTAGCTGTTTTTAAAATTGATGATTTCCTTTCAGAGAAAGACAGACATTTAGCTTTCTTCTTTTGGAGAAAAGCTCTTAGACTCTGGTTGTCTCATCCTCACCCTTTTACCAGAAAGTAAGACATTCCAGCCTCTCTGGATTTCTTTCTTTCTTTCTCTCTCTCTCTCCTTTTTCTTTCTATTCTTTTCACAGTATTTTACAAGCAAAATACCTAGAAGGTCTCATTCTTTCTTGGAACTGTCATAAGATGGTAAAAAGAGGAAACACGAAGTATAACTAGTTCTGATTGCAAGAAAAGAATTTCTAAAATGTTTGGCCACCTTTCATATTTATTTGATGGACATGTTCTGAGTATCCAGTACCTTTATAGAATATAATGAGAGTGGGCTGAACATGTACCGATTTCAGAATGTACTCTGGGATTTTATATTCTTTTAAATTCATGGTTCAGAATTTCTTGAGTTAAGAGCATTTGGAGAGAATTAAAGGAATAATACAGTGTAAGGCAGAGTGAAGTAGGACTTCAGTGTACAATTGTAAATCAAAGGAGGGAGAGAGTACATTTAATTCAATATGGAAAAGATGGAATAATTCTCGAAGTATGAGTAGGTAAGATTGAGGATAAGAAACTTTCCAGATGGAGAGAGTAAAATCGAAGACAAAACAGTATGGGACAGAATGTTGGATGAGTAATAATTTTGCTTAGGTGTACAATTACGGTAGTAATGAGAGAAAAGAGCAAATGATACATCGAGGCCAGGTTATGAAGGGCCTGGAGTGCCAGGGATTGTGTGTGGGAGTTGGTGACTGAAAGCAGGTCATTTTATTTTGGCTCCCTCCTAAAAGACTACTTCTAAAAAACCCAGTGTGATGGGGGTACAGAAAGGTTTTTAGGTGCTGAGGAGGAGGATTAGAGCCACGTGAGATTTTCCTTGCAAGTCCCATCATGTCTTCAAACTGTTATAAGGTTAAGGGAGAACATGATTTAAGTTCCTGAAAGAATATTAAAAGAGAAAAAAGACACTGTTGGTTTTAAAAAGACAATGCTCTGGCCATTTCTGGGCACTCGTTCTGAGAAGGAGAGGTTGCTGTGCCGTGCCACATTAGAATGCTTCACCTTTTCTCTGGGGTTCTACTTTTAAGTTGGCTTTAACAGTGGCAAGGGACGAGCTTCACAAGATTCACACCAGGCGTTCAGGCTTAGTAGGCGATGTCTGCTCTCTCCTTTCAGTCTGTCCTTTTCTAGAAATGGACCTCTACAAGAATTCTCTTCTCTCACTTCATTACTTCTTCAGTATGTTGATGGGTTATTTATCTTAGGAGCAAAAACATTAAACATTATTAGTTTAAAATTTGAGATAATATATAAAATGAACCATTGACATTTTCTCCCTCAGACTCATTAATGTTATTGAACTCTAAACAAAGGTAATTTTATATTTTGTGAGGTATTATCTTTGTATAGTCTGAGATGTTACAAGGAAGTATTGTAATATTTTAGCTTATGACAATTCTTTAATGCTTTATTTTGTTACTTCATCTCTCTTCAGGAAGCTAACGAATTTTGGAGGGGGTTTATTATCACTATTTTTTGACAAATTTATTGAATTTGTCTACTATCCTAATAAAATAACATGCCATGAATTTCCCTTTTTAAACTATGAATTATACTTACAGGATCAGAAAATTAGGAAGTTAATGAGGAAGTATTAGGAAAAAAATAAATAGAAATAATTATTTCTCCTTTGCTTGGATACCATTTTGGTTCTTTATGTGCTACACACAGGGTAGTTAGAGCCAAAGGAAATTTAGGTAAGGAATAGAGGTTGAGATTCCTCTCCACAGAGATGATGGGACCTAGAATTCTAGATTCCAGTTAACACTGCAACCATAATGACGGCCTTCATGGGTTAGAGATGTGCACCCTGAGAAACAACAACCTCTGCTTTCCTTTCAGCTCCAGCTGTATTTTTACTTAACTGAAGGGCCACAGTTCCTGGATACTAAATTAGGACTCAAAAGAGCTGAATCCCAGTTTCAGTGTACCTAACATTATATAATTGTGTGAAAATCAAGTTAGACCATTAGTAAACAGCTTTGAAGCGTGTCGATTTCGAATCTCTGGCAATGTAAGATAGCATTTTGTTTCTTTTCATTTTGCTTCCAAATATATAGAACAGGGGTCATCTCCTTTCTACAAATTTTGTGTATAACAACTAATTCTTTAATATTATTATAAAAGAAATTTGTGAGCTTTTTACGTTTCTTAATGTAGAGCAGTATCAAGGAATGGCTTGATTATAGTATCCTATAATCTCTCTCAGTCACTATTCACCAAGTCACACAGAGAAGACAAGAAAGTAACGCGTCTTTTTAAAGCCAGCTCCATTTAAGATAAATCTCCTGGCCTTCTCTTTGCAGCCAAATTTTGATTCCCTAAAAGCCTTCCGATATTTCTTTAAACAGCTATAGAAACATCTACTAGTTCTGCTTAAGATTCACAAAAGAGAACACCGAATATGGCATCGCTTCAGAATGCTGGAGAAATGGTTGTAAACAGAAACTGTGGCTTTTGCTTTATAACGATTACTTTGTATTTATTCCTTCTTTCCAGGAGTCTACTTCGACTGCTGTGTTAGACAAATCAAGTTTGTGGACTTCTGTGGGAAGTACCGCCTCCCACTGATGCACTACTTGTGTTCGCCAGAATGCTCTTCCCCTTGCAGCTCCACCCCGCACAGCTCTACGTCCCAGAGCGAGTCTGACTCGGAGGACGAAGCTGGCGTTGCTGCACACAGAATGCAGAAGGTTCTCCTTGGCTGAGGAAAGGGCAGAGCCGTGCGAATTACTGAAAGACTGCGCAGACGTGGTTAGAAAAGAAAATAGGCCTGGAAGTTCACTAGAAACCTTATCTTCGTCTTGAATGTCCATAAAAGAGTCAGAGGTGATACACAAGATTTTGTTTCATCTCCCCATTTAGCAGGAATGAGTCCGGTTCCATGTTGGGTTTCTTTGAATATAATTCACTCTGAAATTTGGCTGACTGCAATTCACTCAGTAATTCACTCAAGTTTTTTCTACATGACTCACACAGCAGACGAGAACATTCTGAAAAACAGCGCTGTAATAAATCACGAGTGGTGTAACTTGTGACATGTGAGGTGAAGAAAGAAATGAAGAAAGATGTAATTATTACCAGAGTTGTAGTAGCATTAGACCTCCCTTGATGTGTTGCCCATAAGCCTAGATTACAGAGCTATTCAGATAAGCTCACAGGTGGTTACCTAGACCTCAACTTTTCTGACCTACTAACTGGCAGAGGAAGGGATATAACTTTATGTAGGGTTTTAAACCTCTTCAGTTCTGCTGCTTTATTCTATATGATTATTGTTACCTTTAGGTAATCCAGTAATGGCTGTTACAGTGCCTTACGTCTTAGCAAGGATTTAGAAGTTTATTTAAGAAGTGTTGCCAGCGCAGCCTTATGACCTGACATGGTGTGCAGAACACTTTGAAACATGTTTTAACAGAGCTAGGTAAAGAACTGTTTATCTAAAATGTGAGCTCATGGCTACCTTAACTTTATTTCTTGTTTAAACATGAAGTAATCCCCTACAAATCACCTTTCTATGTAACGAGAGGCCACAATCTTAATCACTCTGTTCATCGTAACACAGAACAATAGTTTTTGATTGAAAAATCAGTCAGATTTCTTTTGACAGAAAAGAAATGTTAGCTAGTAAAGCTTCTTTATATCTTTGTGTGTGTGTGTGTGTGTGTGTGTGTGTGTGTAGCTCCCTGGCTGGGAAACGAACCGAGGCTGCAGCGTTGACAATGCCGAAACCTTAGCCACTACACCACCAGGGAACTCCCTTCTTTACATCTTGAATTAAAGGATTGGGAAAATTATTTAAAATTTTTTAACAGCCACATATGACTCCCATTGCCTGTGTGTATCGAACTGTAACTTTCTCTACATTTTAAAGAAACACTAGAAAGACATTACAAATCAAATAAAATTGGGGGCAGCAGTCATTGTGTTTGTACACAACAGAATAATTTTCAAACCACTTTAACCATGGAGTAAAGGTGTTTCAAAATGATGGGCCTAATTTCAAAGCAGTATATTTCAGGATGACAACATGTTACAGTTACACAAAAAGTTACAAATGGTTTCATGAGTTTTTACTATTTTTTAAAATGTTCTGTGTGCCCTCCTCCAGCTGCTATATGAACAACATTTGAGATGATAGTTGAATTCATCCCAAACGCCTCTCAAAATGTCATCCTTTACTGAAGTCACTGCTGCTGTGAGTTTCTGAGGTCATCCAAATTAGTCGCTAATTGTGGTACAAAAACATGTTCTTTGACATATCTCCACAAGAAAAAGAGGCATCTATCAGTAATCATGTGAAACTCAGTGCTTCACCCTTTCAAGTGGTAAGAGTTTCATTCATGGGCGCTTCGTGATTGCAGACATACAGTGATTTCAAATCGGGTCCATCTTTTTGAAACACTGTATTTTTTAAAAATAATGTATTGATAATATATTAAAAATAATTAAATATATCCTTAAAGTGTAGCAGAAAAATGGTTTAACAAATTGTTATTAGAAATGACCAAATTTTTATTAACTAGTTTAATGTGCAATAAAAATTGAATAATAGTCCAATTATAAGTTGATATTATAAAATAAATTACACAGCACATACTAGCAGTTTAGATCATTATTCTAGAATATGATGGTTTGTTGGTAAATACCTGTACAGTAACACGCTGGTGAGAAATGCATTGGAACATGAGATGATCCCCCTTCTGGGTTGCCGGCATTCATGAGTGGATACACCATTTCTTAAAAGCAGATTGTTGTACTATAATGATATGTACATATATGAGGTTTTTGTCATATAGTATTTTTTACTTTAAAAAAATATAATGTAGGATTGTTCAAGGTTTGTTTGTTATATGTTAATTCATGAAACATCATGAGAGTTTCATGACTGCAGTAGTGAATCGCTGCTATAGAGTGAATCCCTTTCCCCTTGTTATAATGTAGTGAGACTCTTTTTCCCTTTTGATTCAGAATTTTTCTATATCTATAGAAGTAATTTAATACGTTTCTACTGCCTGGTACATGGGTGATTATATAATACAACGGAAGTTATAAATAGTCTTTGTTTACTTCTCCATTTGAGCCAAAGCAAACTGCATACCACAAAATTATGAAAGGTAAAGATGACTTAGGCAGTGCCTAGTGGCAAGTCCAAATGTTTCGTTAGTAAGTGTCTTAGTTTAGATACATACATTTTTTCATAGAAAATAAATAATGTATTCAAAGTAAAATACTCAAATTAATAGGACCAATTTTTTTTGGCTTACATGTCTCAATTTACTTCCAAAGTCATTCATTACCGGCTTGACCTGAGTAACAGTTTGGGTAATCTTCTAAGAGTTAGTCTTTGTAAAATAAATGAGTATGTATATAAATATGGTTTTTTACCTTATATAACTTTCCAACTTCCCAGAAAGAAGACACTGATTGAGCTTTTACAGATGTAAATAGGTCTAAACAGAAATAGTTTCTAGCCTTTGCTATATAATGTAGATGTATACCATAGTATACATAATACCTTTCAACAAAATGTTTGTGATGGTTCTCTTCCAACTATTTTTAGTAACTTTTATTGAAATCTACATTATAGCTGTTAGTTTTATCTTTTTTTAAAGTCTTTCTCCTAAACTTTTGTAAGAGCTGCTAATAATTTCTAAAATTTTCCCTGTTTTGTTTTGTTTTTTCCTCTGTCTTCCCTTTTTTCATAACTGGTGATTGTAGAAATTAACCAGAAGGTGAGATACAAGGGACTTGATATTCTAGAAACTAGATAATCAGCTCCTGAATCATATAGCTGACTATGTATTTGAATTGATAGTCTTTATCTCCTTAGTTAAGTCACATGTTGTGTTTAAACTACAGTTAGTAAACTTTAACTGTATTTTTTGAGATCGAATCTGCACTGATTTTCATAGTGAAAAATGCTCCACTTGGACAATTTTAGTGACTAAAACTTACATGGATAAAACTACTTAACCACAGCATTAATATGTTTAGAATGAAATTCTTCAGTGCTAATATATGAAACTATTACAAAATGGGTACATTGAACATTCCAAGTAATATTTATTCTTAGAATGCAGTTCTTAGTGTCACCAAACTGAGTCAAGAAATAGTTCTAGGATTTTAGGAACTAGTAAGATTAGCTGATATGGTATTTTGCTTTTCATGGTGACAGAGAATGGTTGGCCTAATTAGGACAAGCTAGTCAGGGTTCTCAGTATTCCCTGTATTTGAGTTGTGGAAGTAGGTGTTAGTGTTTCTATTCAATTTTACTTCTAAATGTGAGCCAGAGGAGTCTCTTATTCTAAAATTCTTGCTGTTTAGAGCTTTAAGTTACCGAGTTTAAAAGTAGAGACTTAACATTGTAAACTGTACCTTAAATTTGAGAAATTTTTGTGTTGATGTAAATAAAAGTTAAAAGCATTTCACACTAATGCAATGTAATACTGCAGACCAGTTCCACCAAACATTGTGAATATCAATTTTAAACAAAAAAGGAAAAGTCTCAGTGCTGGAGTGTGAAATGAAAGAAATCTTTTAAAGCAGGAAAGGGCAGGGAAAGAGAAATTTCTATCAGGGATATCCCTGAGCCAAGAAAGTCCTTTAAAGTACTAGTGAATTATTTTAAAATGAAGTGGCCCACTGACTACCATCTAAAAGCCTTTATCACTAATTTCTTTAGTTTCTGCTATTGAGAGATTGTCCACATCCCTCCATAATGAAGGGCCAGCAAGTAATAGGATTTTCTTATAGCCAGCCTTGCTCTTTCCAAAGGAAGAAAGTAATTCCTCATTAACCTGGAATTTGTGGTACAGCCTTGGTTAATGTTTACCCTTTCATTTTGTAAAAACACTATAAACAAATAATTACTGCAAATAAAGTTTGATTTTTAAAGCATTTTATATAAAAAGTTACTCTAAGTAAGAAGATCCTTTATAGGCAAACTTTATCACAGTATGTATGTATATATAAAATTAGTTATACTGCATTTATTTAGAAATACCTAATTTTTACCAGATAACCCCCTTCTTATCCCAAAATAGAGATTTTATTATGGCAGTATAAATATTACTCCGATTAAGACCAAAATAGTGAGCTTTTATAGTAAGCTGGGCATTTAAGCACAGGCTGTTATATAGGTTTTTTGGCAACATGATCTGTAATACATGGTTCTGATTCCCTCTGTATAGAAAAGAAGAACTTGACCTTCACTGTCTCTGTATTAAGTACTATGCCCTCTAACATTCATGTGATAAATTTAATAGCGTCCATTTTTCTATTTTCATTATAGTCATGATCTTTTTAAGGTAGCAGTGTCTTCTGTTGTGCTCAGAAAGTATGTGCCTTAAATCCTCCACTCTGGACCCAAAGTTTGGGAAACTGTGCCATTTAAGAAGCTGTTTGTGACAGCCTTGTCGCCCTTTGCATTTGATTTGAGGGGTATAAAACTGTGATCCTGAGGGATTCCTTCCCCTAGAACAGGGCCTAGCCTAATGTCTGTGAGCCTAGGGCTTCTGGAGAGGAAATCCCAATCATGCATACTGTCAGGAGGCCAAAGCCATAAGGGTAGGACCTTGAAATAAAATCAGTGGAAAGGTATGTTTTCTTTTATTATTTTATTTAAAAAACGTATCTGCTACCATTAAAGAATGACAACGGTTCCTAACCAACTTTTTATCTATAATATATAAAGATACTGCCATGAGGCCTAGCATATTTTGTGAGTGGCTTCTTTGTAATGCTAGGTTAAAAAGAAGGGTATGTTTTAATATTTTTGCATGTATCAGTATATTCTTTTTCTCATTATTGCCAAGAATTGATGTAGAAAATAACATTTCATTAACAACACACATTTCACATTATTGAACACTCACAGGGTAATACTGATTTGGGTGCTACTAGACTTTTACCTGGTGTTGGTCTGCCTCAAGTTTATCATAAGAGATAGTATTCAATCCAGTAAATATTAAAATGTATTACCTTAGTGAAGGTTATTTATATACTGTCATGCCAGAAATCCATGGTTGGAGAGAGTGTCTGCATTCACCAGAATTTATTTTCCTTTGGTATGAATAAATTGGATAAAAGGGTTTTATTCTAAATTCCCATTAGGGGAAGAAACTAAAATAAGATTGACATTGCTATTGCTGGTAGTATAAAAACTTTAATTTACTAAATTGGTTCATTTTTCTGTCTACAACTGATTTTTAAGAGAATCTTCTCAACTAACAAATGGTTGACAGTGATGTGTCATCTGGAAGGAATATTAAATCCAACAGTCATTTCACAGCAATCATGAATAGACCTGTGTACCTGCAATTGGTGTTGCATTTCTGAGCCCACTTTGTATTCATGAGAAACAAAAATATAATGGAACAAATATTTTCATTTTTTATAAAGTTTGGGACTTTAAAGTATCAACAAAGGATACTGAAAATATATGTACTTTTACTTTAGTCAAATTCCTTTTTATCTGATTTTTAAATTTTCTGTATTTGAAATCTTGTGAATTCAGAATATCTATGTCTATAGGTATACAGATATTTAAAACTTAGTGGGACCAGAAAATGTAATTCAGCAACTTGATTCAATAATTAAGTTTTATTTTCACACATTTTTATATTACCTTGTAATGGTAAATGCTCTAAAAAGAACATTCAAGACACTTCAATTCTATACCTCCTTTATACCCCTAAGACACACAAAAAAATGTGATCTCATATTAACTAATCCTCTGTTTGAATTTTGCTGTATCAAACATTGTGCTGTATTGTATTAAAAGTGTTTTTTTGTTGACATCTGATTCCATTCTGGAAAAATAACAGTATTTTAGTTTTAATGGACAAGCATTTATTTACAAAAATTAAAATTCTTACAATGTTGCTATTTGCCTGATTACTTGCTATACCATTGCTCATCTGTTTACTGAATTTTTTCAATACATGAATATACATTCATTAAGCATACAAGTATAGTAGCATTTACTCTTTGTGCTAGATGCAAGGGATAAAAGATGAATTAGATGAGGTCCCTTTCTACTAGAGTTCCTTCTGTTTCCACAGTCTTAACAGACTTGTGGATGCATGTTCTAATAAGAAATTGCCATTTATGACAAAATGGATGGAACTTGAGATAATCATGCTGAATGAAATAAGCCAGACAGAAAAAACCAAGAAACATATGACTTCACTCTCATGTGGAATATAAAACTGAAAGCAACAGAAACAAAAACTCAGTGGACATAGTCAATAGTTTAGTGGTTACCTGAGGGCAAGTGGGGAGGAGGTGGGAGAGGGAGGAGGAGGTGGGAGAGGAAGAAGGGAGTCAAATACACGGTGATGGAAAGAGAACTGACTGGTTGGTGAACACACAATGCAACACACAGATGATGCACTATAGAAGTGTACACCTGGAACGTATGTAATTTTTGCTGGCCAATGTCACCCTAATAAATTTAACAAAAAACAAACAAACTGGTGAGGACATTTTGCTAACTAAGGTCAGTTACTTCTTGCATTTAGTCCAGAATCAAACAATCTTAACAAAGTAGTACAGTACTAGCTGAGAGCATTATATTACAGTATTTAATATTTTTTAATATTGTTCTTTAGTGCCATTATTTTGGTGACTCTAGAAACCTGACATTTTTCTAGATTCCAGAATAGAAAGAATATTGTGGTTGGTTACAAGTTGAGGTAAACAGAATGGGTAGGAAAGATACACTGCAAAACAGCTAATGTTTCAAAAATTTGCTGAGATTGAAAAAGCTCAGTGCTTCCCTGGTTAGTGTATAGAGCTTCTTGGTGAAGATAGGCTCAGAAATTGGAGGGTACAGAAGAAAAATCATTGGGTGTAACTCTTTTTTTTCCCCTAAGGATAAAACTGTTCCATAACGTGCCCAGTTAGGGATGTTCTCCTTAGAACAAGTGTTAGAAGAAAATTTTCTTCTTTAACTGCTTGTCTAACTGTAGATTCCAAATAGAAAGCCAGAACATTTCAGGGGATGTGCAAGATTTGGATGTGTCCCATCACATCAGTCACTGCCAGCTTCATGAGCAATTCCATAACATTCCCTAGAATGTGAGAGCTAGAAGAAACTTTAAAGGTCTGAAATTGACTCACTCACTCGTTTGAGAGATGAAAAAATTTAAGCCCAGGGAAACTTGTCCAAGACTTCGCATGGCTGAATCTTGAATCCAAGCCTGTGGATTCCCCAGTTCAATGCTCTTTCCACTACAGTATGCTGCTTTAGTTAATACTCTATTCAGTGACAGGAAATCAGTGACAGTATTGGTATCGCATTGAGTAGGTCAACTGGCATCAAAGTGATGCTGTTTGCACTACATCTTAGTGTGTTTAGAATTTTAGATCTTGTGAGAAACCTTAGATAAGAGTCAACATCTGGGTAGCTCATTAATTATTTGCAAAGCACATTGAAAAACCTGCCTTATTTAATCCTCATGACACTGAGGTAAAAGCAGATTTGGTGAAGTTTGTCGGTGTTATCAGTCTTTCCCGCCTCTTAAGATTGAGGTCAATTAAGAAATTAATGTAGACATGAGAAAAGGATCTAAATATCAGGTGTATCAAATCAGAATTGAGTTTCTTATATTTCCCTTAAATTAAATGTAATCAACCAAATCACACTCGCCTGCACAGGCTGTCTACCCCTGGATAACATTCCAAAAGGCTAACTAGAACATAACCACATATCCAAAGGAAGCCAGGTCAAATCCTAAACCCTGTAGTGCTGCCCAGTAGAGAAACCTGGAACAAATATTGTTAGGCTTTGGCCATCTAAGCAGATGAATGAACCTTTCTCCCACAGGGAAAAGGTGCTAGAAAGGTTTCTTCTGGGAAGCTGTTCACAACCCTAGTTGAGCATTAGAAACACACCATGGGAGTTTCCAGAATATTCAAATGCCTGGGCCCCATCCCCAGACCAATTGAAACATGATCTCTAAGTAGAGGCTGGGCATCAACAGCTGTATTAGCTCCCCTGTGTGACTCAGTTGCCCAGTAAGGGTGATAATTCTTTATTGAAAGTCTCCTCTTGGTACCTGAGTCAGTGGATGAGGGTTTCAACAGATGAAGAAACAGGACCAAAGTGATGGAGCAACGTGCCCACATTCTCTTAGATAAACAGTGACAGCTGGTTAGAATCCATTTATCTATTTAAAAAAAATTTTTTTTAAATTAAATGCCTACTTTAGACCAGGCACTGATTGCTAATCCAATGTTCTTTGCTTCTGTGTCAGCAACTATTTTTCTGAACTGAAAGTGTTTTGAGAATGTAAGACGGTATATTCAAGTGGATTGGCCATATTGAAATCAACTGCAACTAAGTCATGGTATATGCTGAGTTGTGGAACATAAAAACAGCAAACAGATCAACTTGACCATAAACATTCATGAAAGAATGGCTTGATCAGCTATTTCAGGTTGTGGCCACAAGGCAGGAGATACCTTTCCATGAGTGAGGAAGACTGTCAAGTCATAAACTAGTTCTTTGGACCACAGATAAACGCATGGCTAACATTCTAAGCAGCAGTGATGAACAGGTTAACATCAGCAAGAAAAATAAAGAAATGTAGGTAAGAAAATATGCCTAGAAGAAAACACTATAGTTAACCCTTACACACCCATGGGAAACCTTTCAGAAGAATTCAATGCAACTACATATTTTTATAAGCAATATGCATATTTTCTACCCAAGTTTCTTTTTGCTACACTATTAAATATGATTATTTTACTGTTGAAATCTGAATAATCTTAAGGCCTTTAAATACATAGAAGATATAAATGGAAGAGTAAATTTGCTCATGATGCTGGGGAAACACTTGGGAAAGAAAATGTTACAGTGAATATTCTTAAAATGTTACAGTGAATATTTCTTCCTACAAATAAAGACTAGATTTAAAATGTTGCTTTGGGAGTGTTAAAAGCTGAACTAAATAAAGATATATGATATGTTTCCTTTTTGGAAATTAAGCTTATGTTACAGCTAAAAAACTACCATTTTAGAATTTGCTCATTATTGTTAATTTTAGCCTTTATAACCTTGACAATGACCTCTGAGGCTCTTCCTAACTCGAAGAGTCTACAATTATCTTTGCTCAAAATTCCTTTCTATTTTTGTAGCTCTCAAATATCTAAGTTCTTACATCACTCACCACACCCTTTTAGTCATCTCTGTGTCCTCCTGAGCCAATGAACACGCAGCCAGGAGCAGAGTTAATGGAGCAGTGAGAACTTTGCCCCTGAATCTGCAATGAAAATTCTACTCTTTATATCACTTCCCAGGGGTTATTGTAGTAGATGACCTGTCAATGGGCAGCTTTGAAACAATCTCTTTTATTTCTGCCGAGGACAGCATCTCATAAAAGAAAGGCATGTGTGTAATTGACCAATGGATAAGTGAATCAGATGATTGCTAGATGCCTATGACTTAAGCTGTGGTACCTGTAATAAAAATTTTAACCCTGGCCTGCTGTAGGACTTTCTCTCTAGTTCTAAGTGATCTCAGAATCAAAGATTTAACAGCAAGAGTTTGAAAAGTCATCATCGCATCACTTCATGCAAGTGGACAACTCAACCGTCAGGGTGAGACCTGTCCAATTTTTAAATACCTCAGATTTTACTTTAGCAATTCTACAGTTTAACAGTTATCACTAGAGGAAGTATTTCTTGAGGTTCTTGTGATTTGTGCTAACCAGATTAGATATAGAGGCAACTTTTAAATTATGTCAGCAGACATGCACAATGGCACTAGGAAAACAAGGTATATTGTGTATGGGTGTGTGTGTGTGTGTGTGTGTGTGTGTGCTCACACGTGCATGCACACAGGCACATGGGCACTACCCTTTGGCTCCAAAATGTTGCTGCTTCCTTCTTCTCAGTACTTCCTTTGTCCTTTCTCCCAATCCAAATCTCCCACCAATATAAAAATCAATGCTCGCAGGAGTCACATGTCCAGCAGTTTCTACCTTGTAAGTGTTTGTGCAACACGCATTAGGAAGAGAAAAATGAGAGAACAAGATCACAGCTCTGTGCAGCTGAGGCATAAATCTAATAATACAAGAACTGGACATCAAGCTCTGATGAATTGAAAAATGAATTCTTAACAGTGACCCTTTCAACTATGACACTAAGAAGCACACAGAGAAGGATAGATATAGGAGTTGATGTATTCAGGAGGAGGAAAGGAGAACAAGGTGCTTCCCAAGCCACTTTTGGCTAATTGTTTCATGGATGCCCCAGCGAGGAAGCCTGGTAATTGATATATGAACCACAGTGAAGTTACATTGCATAATATTTGTAAATTGCCATACACATGTATGTACATGTTAATTGTTGTAAAGACCTCTGCAACTAAGAAGGACGAATGGAAAAAGGGTTGGGAAAGAGGGAGGGAGGGAGCAAGGAAGAGAGGGAAGGAAAAAAAGATTTTCCAATTTAATTCTGTGAGGACTTGAGGACAGATCCAAAGTGAAGATTTACTCTTTTGCTTATTTTTGATTATCCTTATGAACTTGCAGGTAATATAATCTCTTCAAGGTACTGTTAAGGAAAGGAACTTGAATTGGGTCAAATCATTATTTACATTTAGAGAAGCCCAAATCCTTATGCAATCCTACATAGGCATACACACACCAATACTGCATGCAAACATACACATACTCAGCCCGAGGACTGAAGTTTGCCCATTGGGTAGAGAGAGCAGAATGGGCCTGTTACTTTCACGTGACCACATGGCCCACCGAGGAAGAAATGAGCTTCTAGGTGACACTGCAGGCAGAGGTGGGCTCACTGTGTGGTAGGATGGATTTTTTTTCTCCTTTGAGAGATGCAGTGCCAAAGCCATCTTAGAGCAAAGGCCAAGTAGTTGTTCTGGCATAAAGCAGATGTCTCTTTTCTCAAATCAAGGTTTGGAGGGATCTGCTTATTAGCAAGCCTATTACCCCATGACAGTGATTTTCCTACATGTGCCCTTTAGCCCCAGGTATCCAGCAGATTAGGCAATTGTTCATATGCTAACAGGTCCAGAAATACAGGCCCCGGGGGTGCACACCCTCATAAAGTTAGGCAGTTAAGAAGGTGAGAAGTTCATACTACAGGCAGATACTGATTTAAGAAAAGTCCTGGTACTAAGAAACAAAAGACAAGTGCTTCCCCGAAGAATTTTGGCACTGGCATCTTGCTTTCCTTCCTTTTATTCCTCTTTATTCTCTTACTCATCTCACTCTCTTTTTCTTCCTCTTCTATCTCTTTCTCCTGCTCCATCTTTATTATATGAGGGCAGGCTGATACATTTTGCCTCCACTTAAAAATTGAGAAGAAGGAAGGCAGGGAGGGAGCAAAAGAGGGAGGAAGGGAAAGGGAAAACAAGAAAGAAAAGATTTTCCAATCTGTGCATGAACGAAAGGAGAGAATGATCACTTTCAAGACTTAAATTAGTGGGCTAGAAGATCGAATAGAGAAAGTATCTCAAAGCACAGAGAAAAGATACAAAGCAACTGAAATCATGAGAAAAGATGAGAGACTTGGGAATAGATTCGAGAGGCTTAACATACAATATTAAGATATTTGAATGGCGAAAAAAGCACATATGAGGGAGAGGCAATAATTAAGCATATAGAAGGAGAATTTTTTCTTGGACCAAGAAGGACCTGAGTCTACAGACTGCATGGGCTTCCCAAGTTTCAAGCTGAATCAATGAAACACACACACACACACACAGAGAGAGAGAGAGGGAGACAGAGACAGAGACAGAGACAGAGACAGAGAGACAGAGGGGAATATCGTGGTAATGGTACTGAACTCTAAGGAAAAAAATACAATTTTAAAGACTTCCACATAGACAGAATAGTGGCCTTATTATAAAAAAAATACAAAAATAAAATAAAATACAGGTTCAGACCTCTGATCTGCATTAGCAGCAGCTAGAAGTTAGTGGAATAACATCTGCAGACTTTTGACAGAAAAAGACTGCTACTCAAGAATTTTGTGACTGGCCTAGACATCGCGCAGTTGCCATAAGGACAGAAACATACCTGCAGATATGTAGGGAGTCAGAGACTAACACCCGTGTATTCCCCTTACAGAAAATACTTCAGAAGAGGCCCTGGCTAAACAACAGATGAACTGTAACAGAGAGTGTGAGATGATAAAGAAGGGAATGGTAGTGAGCAACAAAACTTAGACTAAAGAGACCAATATAAAGACAGAGATCTACAGAAAAAATATAGAGATAATCATAGACTGAGAATGTGTACATGTATATACCAAACAACATAACAGCTAAATATATAAGGCAAAAATTATAAAAAGAATTTGACAAAGCCTAATTATAGTGGAGAGTGAACACTTAATGTCACAATTGGATAAATCTGGTATATAATAAATATTGGATGACACAGAAATTGAATAATGTAGTCAATGAACTTGACGTAATAGCTATATGAAAATCTAGTATCTGTCAAATAAACAACAATAACAAAACAGTTTTTTGGTACCCATAGAATATTTACAAAAATCAGTCGTATTTGACTGCAAGGAAACTTTAATAGATTCTAAAAACACATTCTCTGATTTTAATCCAATAAAGTTAAAAATAATGTAAAGATGACCAATGACCATACACAGAAGAAATCAAAACAAAATTATAGAATATCTATAAACAATGAAATAAACAAACACTTTTTACCAAAACCCAAATGTCACAGTGGAAATTGTACTCAGAAGGAAATACATGCCTTAAATGGTTTCTTTATTAAAGAAAGTAATATTAAATCTAAAGTTAGTTTTTAGAAAAAAGAGCAACAAAGTAAACTGAAAGAAAATAGGAATAGGGAATTAAGATTAAAGCTAAAATGAATGTAATAGGAAAGAAGTATTATAGAAAGTACAAATAAATACAAAAGCCCTCCTTTGAAAAAAATTAGTAAAATCTGGCCTGATTAAGAAAAATATTGACCAAAAGTAGATAAAATTGTGAATTATGTACAAAACTACAAGTAGAGGAGAAATTAAAAGTATAAGAAGAACCTATGGTAATAAACTGGAATCCTAAAGAAAATGGGCGATTTCCTAGTAAAAACACAAATTACCCAAATGGATCCTGAAATAAGAAAAATACAAATAGGCCAGTTAACATTAAAAAGTTGAAATGGTAGTTAAAAACCTTGCATTGGAAAAGATCCCAAGATGACATGGGTTCACCGCTGAGTGTTAGTTGATCTTTAGTTAATTGTGATGTTATTTTAAATGCTCAAAGCCTAGAGAAAGAAAATGAAACTTGCTTCATTTTAAGGTTTAATAACAAAGCTTGATATAGTTGACATATTTCATCTAACCTAAGAGACCAATGATTGTAAAATTCACATTATTTTTTGTACCATTGCAAAAGCACTTCCTTGGCACTTAGAATTTTTATTTTAAATTTATCAAAGGCATGGCTTTAGGCTTATTTAAAAAGGTTATTTATCTTGTATCACGATTGTGTATTCCTAAAAAAGAAAACATCCACATACTCATTCTTGAGTGCTTTTGAATCACTTTCAAAGCTGCTGGTGTGTTTTTCCATACAATATTGTCCTCTATGATTTCACTTACATGTGGAATCTACAAGCCAAAGTAGACAGACAAAACAGAAACAAACTCACAGATACAGAGAACATTTCGATGGTTGCCAGATGGGAGGGGGGTCAGGGGGATGGATGAAAAAGGGGAAAGAATTAAGATGTACAAATTGCCAGTTATGAAAACAGTCATGGGGATGTAAAGCATAGGGAATATAGTTAATAATATTGTAATGACTAGGTATGCTGTCAGGTGGACAGTGAGTTATATAAATGTCTAAGCACTATGCTGTACACCTGAAACTAATATAATAGTGCATGTCAACTGTCATTGAATTAAAAGAATTTTTAAAAAGCATTGATAATACTACCTTTCCCCCCAAAAAGGGTCCATTATGGTCTCTAGGATTTCTTTTCCCAAACTGCTGATATTCACTGGGCAAACTCTGATGTCATAGCTTGCTTGCTCCTTCAGGCACAGGCACTGAGAACGGCAGCTATGTCATGACTTAGGCCTGGCCAACAGCAATTGTCAGCTGCATCCTGATTTCAGGAATACTAAATCATAAAAAAATATGTATCACCAAATTGCTGAAAAACAGTAGCAGGAAAAGAAAACGATAGACTAATCTCACATATGGAACCCAGGTGCAAACATTCTAGATAAGGTATTAGCAATGAGAACCCTGCAATGTTTAAAAAGATAATAATAATGACCAAACACCAGTTCTGAGGAGCAGTTGGACAATTCACAGGAAGAGAACTTGAATGAAGATAGTCTAGAATAGTGCTGGTATCGCTTTTGTAGGAAAACGGTACTTGACCAGGGGCCCAGAGTTACAATGCTAGTTCAGTCTCTTAGCATCTCTGCATGTGTGTGCCAGTACATGTCACTCCTGGGTCTCAGTGTCCTCAAGTAAAAGATGGGCACAGCCAAGGTCCTTTTTCAGCTCTGATATTCTGGGATGAGTCTAGGACAGTGGCTCATCCACTCAGAATCCAGTCCAGGTTTTGTATAGGATTTTGTGCAAATCAAACCCTGGTTACTCAGGTAGAAAACTGGTCACACTGGCCAATAAATCTGTCTGCTCTTTAATTTCACACAACAGTGCAGAGTCTAATCACAACTCGAATGGAAATTTTAAAATTACCAGGTTCCCCTCCCCAACTTATTCCAGACAAATATGCATGTCCTGGCTCCTTTCTGAACTCCCCCCATAAAAGCCCCATTAGGCCTCCTGCGCAATAGCCTTCAGTGAGAGTCACAAGACAAGGCATTCAGCTTGTCTCCACTGCCACCCCAGAGTTTTCTCACACACTCAATCCATACTCTTCTTGCATCTCTGTATTCTTCCCTTGATACTTCTTTTGTTTAAAATGAATTTACATATATTTATTTACTTTTTTACTGTGGAAAAATACTATTCTAGTCATGATTTGACTATCTTCACTCAGTTTCTCTTCCTGTTAATTGTCCAGCCATTTTTAAGTGTACAGTTGAGTAGCATTAAATGCATCCACACTCCTATACAAACTACTTATTTACTTTTAACATTAAAAAAAAAATCTCACATGCCCTTAATAACAAATTCAAATAGCACCTAAAGGTATCAAATGAAAAATGAGAAGCTCCCTGTCATTCATTCCCAAGGATATTGCTCTTAATTTCCTTGTAATTTCTTCCAGAAATATTTTTAATTTATATACCAGTATACACAGTAAATATTTTAAAATATTTACAAAAGCAGTGTTTTTTAAAAAGAATTATGCACAATCTGCTGCCCCTTTTTTCATTTAACAAAGTATCTTGGAGCTGTTTCTATGTCAAAACATACAGCTCTACCTCAATCTTTTTGTTGTTTTTATTTTTTGTTGTTGTTTTTTTTAAATGAGTGATTATGAGATAAATGCTATAACCAATATCTCATTGATACCATTATGTTGTTTCTAGTTTTTTGTTATTTTTTGTTGTTACTCTTGTTTTTGCTATATCAGATATTAATATTACTGCTGTAACCATCTTTGTATATGTAAATTTGTATATGTATATGTCATACCTTAGCTACTATATCTGTAGTATCAATTCCTACCTGTGGAGTTGTAGGATCAAAGCAGATGTGCATGTAACTGGTTTATTTTAAAAGACTTTTTTCTTGGTAGAGCATAAATGTGAAGTGGTTTTTGTTTTTCTAATCATTGTTTTCAACTATGTTATGTGGAATACCCTTTGGGTTCTTAAGGGCATCTTGAGCTGATTCCATAACTTTCCAGTCCATTTAAAACTTCAAAACTGATTCAAAACTTTTCGCTTTCCTTGAGAGACTCGGAAAGGCTCCTTCAATGATAGAAATGGAGGAGGAATGGAGGTGGGGGAAAAGGCAAACATCTTGACTTTAAACATCTCTTGTTGGCAATGCTGCTTCTCTGGCTATTCCAGGCAGATGGTGATGTTATGTGTATGGCAGGCACCCAGACTCCGAGTTCTTTGTGCCTCATAAAGAACTCAGAGTCTGGATGCCTGCCACACACATAACACCACCGTCTGCCATTTTGCTCTTTCTCCAACTTTTTTCCCATTCCAGTGGGCACAGGGGAAGATACAGCCATCTATGCCCAAGAAAACCTCCATTAGGAAATGAAATGTCTATCTCCCTTTCTTGCTGGCACCCCTAACCTTTGTTAATGAGTCTCTTGGCACCCCATGACTGGGATTCAGGGAGAGGAAAGCATCCCTCCTTCCTTTCTCCAAAGAAGGAAAAAATCTTCCACCATGATCACTGTCATCCTTTCTCACGAGATCACCATTGATGATTCCTCCCCAGTCTTCTTCGCTTGACTCAGTGTATTGTTAGGGTGGTGGTGGTATTAGTGCCAGTTTTGTTTCCTTCCAGAAGCCCTAGGGAGGTGTTTGACCCCATCTCAAAGTGATCAGTTGATGACTCTCTTGAAAATATAAACATAACTAGTGTTTCTTACCTAGTGTCCTGTGGTGTCAGCTTTGGATTTTAAATGCAATTTAGAAATACAAAAAAGTCCCTCTCCATTTCTTATTACATGCATTTAGCTACTCACAAATAATTACCCACAAAGCATTTAGGAATGCCTGGTTTCTCTTAGCCCTCCCTAACACTCTCTTCCACAGTTCTGAAGAACAAATTCTCTGGCAGAACCCAAGTTCACGTTGTCTTCATTAGGAGAAGGAAGAAAAAGAAACTAGACTAGAAATTCAGAGCACCCATCCCCCTGATATCAATCATATCATTATTTCCTGTGTAGATGATGACCTGTTTTGTAGGGATAAGCCGGAACTCCAATAATTACTACAGAGTTACTTCTTACTTCAACCAGTCTGAGAGCAGGTAGTACTGGAAGGATGTATTGTAATGCTGAGCCTGGAGGGTAGAGGAGAAACCAGCACTCCTTGAGGTCATGTAGAGGCACTTAGGGAGAAACCCCAAGGGCAGTGTTATCAAAAATCTGGCTGGCCTTGGAAGTAACCTCTGAAGCTAAGCATTCACATAGTATGTGCTTAGGTTTCACTCCAAAAGGAGAGCCCGCAGCTGAGTGGGTAACGGAGATGGAGCAGTCTCATTTCCGAAAGTGGGGACCCATGACATCAGATCCTGCTTAGGCTTCTGTGGGGCTCATTCCGTTGTCCAGTCATGCTGGAACCCTTTGTCCTGTACTCAGATGTCATTTTATACACCCCAAAAGCAATCATTTCAGTCTACCTATTGGGTCCCTGACAAACGTCTATTTCTACTAGCACTCTCACATACTCTGGTGGGAAGGGATACTGCACAAGTTTTGGCAATCTGTCATTATTTATTGAGGAGTCCAGCTCCAGGCCAAAATCTTATGTGTAATATTTCAGACTCGAAGAAATTACAAGGCTTTGCCTGGCAGGCCTCATGGTGAAAAGCTGCCCTTCCCATACCAGACCTGATGCGCTGCCAACGCATTACAATCTGCTGTAATGCTACATTCAAGAACTTACGTAGCACTCCTCTCCCTCTGAGCCGGCCATGCTCATACACATACCTGCATTCCTAACCCAAATGGCTGCTTCCAGATCCCTCCTTACTGGGGGCCTTGGCTCAGGCACTGCTCTACTTTTGCTCAGTACCTTTCTACTACTAACCCTTCCTTCTTTCTCCCTCCCCCTGGCCCACAAGTCCATAGAGAGGCAGGAGCATTTTGCTCAGGGCTTCTTGACCATGAGATGATTTCCACTATAGGTGCCACATCACCTGAAAAGTTTTCAAAATATGTACATTAACAACATACATGCCCAGTAATAAGGATTACACAAATAAATTTTGTTGCATCTATAAGATATGATATATAGATATTAAAATGATAACAGAGATAAATGAAAAGGTGCTTATTATAGGTGGTTCAAAGCAGGATGTATTCTATATTTGCATTCATGTTAAAAAAACTATGTGGACATAGTTACAAGTGGTTACCTCTGGGTGGTGAGGTTATGCATGTTTGATTTTCTTGCCTATCTGTATTTTCTAATCTAGGATACACATGTATTATTTCTGTAAGAAGGGAAAAAAACCATATAAGTTATTATTTTTAGTGTGCGTACTAAATATGAGCAACTCTATATCTAGGAATTTTTCTTGAGAGTAAAATTTTAAGCATGCATGCAAAGACTTAGCTAAAATGATGTTCATTGAAACATTTATAATAGTGAAAATCTAGAAATAACTCAATTTTTAGTATTAGGAGATTGGGAAAATAATAAATTATAATATTAGGCTGTAATTTAAAATATTTTTTTAACCTGAAAAGTGGTTCATATTATACTAATAGGTTTAAAGATAAAAGGCAGGTTACACAACAGTGTATTTCCATACCCTTTGACTCAGAAACTCAACTTCTAGGAAATACTAACACAAAGAAACAAGTGTAAATAACTTAATTGTGCCATTTCAGTGAAAAATTAGAAGCTATACCAATTTTATCAATAGAGAGTGCTAAAATAGATTTTGGTGCATCTAGTATAATGACACAATCATATAGGCTAAAACACCTGTTTAAAAAACGGAAATAAGTTTCCATGAGCTAACATGAAAAATGTCATGATATATTCTTAAGTAAAGATATACCTGTATGAGGGGCTATAAAATACATTCTAGGTTTTACATTTCTATACTATTTTAATAGCTTTACGATAAGCTATTTATAAACCTTTATAAACAGAAAAAATTAAAACTGCTTTAAATTTTAGGACTTACATTTCATTTTTATTCCTAATACTACCAAGTGCCCCTTCCAGGGCTTGTCCATAGTTCCTAGGCTCCTGGTAGGGAGAGGCAGCTTAGTGAAAAGCAAGAAAGACAAAGAAACCCATTCACAAAGGAGCACCTATTTTATGATTCTATTTATACAGAGGCCTAGATATAAAGTAGATAAGTGGTTACTTAGGGATGAAGGGTGGTGGGGAGGAGGAGTGAGGACTAGGGGATGATAGCTAAAGAGGATGAAGTTTCTTTTTTTTTTCACTTTTATATATTTTCTTTTATGTTTTATGCCATTTAATGTTGAAGAATACATATATGCTATAGCGGTCTAACAGAATTTCAGATTTTAGGAATTCTACAGCTATCAGAGCCATGCTGCTTTATTACTCCCATTTTCAAGATGAGGGGACAGAAGTGAGAGAACAAGTAGCATGTGTTGGTCACGTAACTCGCAGGTGGAGGCAAGAAGGCTGTCTGCCTCCTCAGTCCACGCCCTTTTTGCACTGTGACATTTAGTTGTGTTGGAGAACGGCTAGAAAAAAGTCCTTCCTCCTAAGGACCTCTTTATGATACCTCCTCTTCTAAAAAAATTGTGGCAAAATATGCATAACAAAATTGATTAATTTAACTATCATTAAGAGTACAGTTCTGTAGCATTAAGCACGGTCACATTTTTGTGCAACCATCACCATCATCCTTCTCCAGAACTTTTCCATCTCCCCAACTGAAACTCTACATCCATTAAAAAATAACTCCCAATTTTCCCTTCCCCTCTCCCCAACCCCAGCCACCTCCATTGTATCTCTATGAATTCAACTACTCTGGGTACCTCAGATAAGTGAAATCATACAATATTTTCAAGGTTCATCCATATTGTAGCATGAGTCAGACTTCCATTCCTTTTTAACTAAGACTGAATAATATTCAATTGTATGTACAGTAGACTCAGTTACCTGGCATCCATGGGGACTGGTAGATGCCAGATAAATGTAAGCAGACTCTCTGTCAATCGGAACTCAAGCAACTGGCACTCTCAAGCAACCAGCAAAATCTCAAGCAATAGGCAAAATTTTTTTACCTATTGATTAAGTTTCGGTTAATAGAGAGTCTACTACACATACCATCTTTGGTTTATCCATTCATCCAGTGATGGACACTTTGGTTGCTTCCACCTTTTCTTGTCTGGGGTGAATAATCTGGTATAAATACAAGTATACAAATATTTGTTTGAGCCCCTGCTTTCAATTCTTTAGTTTATATGAGGGCTGCCCAGAAAAAAATCCAGCCATAAATGCCTCTATTTCTCATATTATATGGCTGGGTACTTTCCGGACAGCCCTTGTATACACGACATTGGAACTGCTGGATTATATGTAATTCTGAATTTCATTCTCACTGGCTGCGTTTCATTTGGGGGAAATAAAATGACTCTAAAATTGACTGTGGTGATGGTTCCAGATGTCTGTGAGTGTACTAAAAACTACTGAATTATAAAATTTAAATGAGTGATTTGTATGCTACTTCAATAAATAAACCTGATTCTTTAAAAAAGTAAAAAAGACATTTGCTTAAAAGCACTGTAAGCTGAGCCTTTCTCAACTTTCACCCCCATGAAGGTCTGGACAGCCAGCAAGTTTCCCAACCTCAGAGGACTGGCAGTTTGTGTCAACTGTGTTGGATTCGGGACATCTAGTTTCGGGGAGTCTGGTGCTCATTAAAACTCTCCCTCTGGCCACAATGCATTAAACATTTGGTGACGAAAGTGGGTTGGAGAATGTCCATTTTATTAATTTAATTATTCTTAATATAATGTTTACTTCTGTTTCCCACAGGTGTTCCCTTCAGTATCTTGTTCCTGCCTGTCCCATGGAACTGCCTGTCTGGCAAGTGAGGCCTAGAAGGCAGGTTGCCTGCTAAGACTCATAATGGCAACCCTTTCCAATGGCCTCCCATCATCCCAGAAAGCACCAACAAGACAAAAGATGTCTCTTATTTTTAAAGGCTTGCTGGGGGTTTAAAAGGTAACCTGAGAGTCATTTAGGTACATGACTGTAACATGAAAAAAAAAAGCAACCTAACAATAATCTACTAATTACTGTGACTCAGTCTTTCTGGTTCACAAAGACCAGTGCCCACACATGTAAGGACCAGAAATCTTCCCACTCACTTATAAGAAATTATTTAATTGTGTTCCTGAAACAGTTTTTACCCATTGTGTCATTGGAATTCTGGAGGACATCTGCCTTTCTCATTTAAAGATGATGCTGTTGCTGCTTTTATTTCTTAGGATGAATTTCTCACATTGACCTAATCTTTACATTTTTCAGGTATGCCCCTAGTGTTCATATGAATATTCACTTTCATCTCTATGAGCTTTTTTCTTCATTTTTACAATGAGAAAGTTAAAGTAGAATATCACTAAGGTCTTTGCCAGTTTTGATTATATACTGAGGAAAGCATTTATTTGGGGGACATTTTACTTCTCTTAAGGAGTTTAGCCTCTATAAGGACCCTTTTTTTCTATCCCGGGTCACTGACAGTTAACCATTAGGCTCTACAGCCTCTGATTGGACCACACCATCTAGTTCTAGTCTACCTGTCTTATTATCTCTGACTGCTCCTAAAAGATCCCTCCAGTTTTGTCAACCCAGACTACTTGCCTTGATTCTTGCTTCCCTAATTATGCTCACACTATTCCCTCTACCTGGAATATCTTTCCTATTCCTGCCATTTGAAATCCTCCCCTTCTTAGACTAGGTCAAGTTCACTTTTCTCTGTGAAGATTCTCTGTATGGTCCTTAAGAGCAGAAGCCATAACACATTTCTGGATCATCAGCTTCTGTCATAAAACCTTAGCCAGAAAATGATTTTAAATTATTTGATGATAATATCCTCATTTGAATTATTTGTGGAAATGTCCTATCTCTACTGCTAAACAAATTTCTTGAGGGAAAGGACCATATACACAAAATGAACACCAAAAACTGGATTTTGAGAATGAGAATCATATCCCTATTGCCTCTGAATGCTGAATGACAGAAATATCAATCCAGGGATCAGATAATAATCCAAATACCAGCTTTTTATGATAGTGCTAGATTATAGAACATAGCCTGTAGTAGAGGTCAAAACAAGCACAGGCAGAACCACAGGTCATCTATAGAAGCAGGATCTGCTTCAGCTAGTCTACCATACAAAGAAGAAAAAAATGCACCTCTCCTGTGGGCAGCATCATTCCAAATAAAGCCAAGGAGAAACTTGGTAAAGGAACCCTCTTTCTAAAACACCAATAATATAAACCATTCTACCTTCCACAAGACACAAATGGGAGGTAACATACAAAGGATTGTAGCTCTCTCTTTAACACTTCTGAGAAAGCAGAAAAACTACCAATTGGACCAAGGTAAAACAAACAAACAAACAAAAAACATGGAAAGGGAGAGGATGATATCCCCTACACTTGGTAAATTTCTATTATGTAACAATAACAAAAGAACAAATGCCATTCTTATAATAATTTATTCTTATAATTTACCATTCACAAACTACCTGTAGACTTCTAGGTACCAGTAGAAGTTGGAGCTAGCCTTTGGAGGTTAATTTGCGGTCAAACAGCCAGCATCACTCAGGTATCTGAGCTGAGTATTAAGTCTCAAAGCCTGATGCTACTAGTTGGTTAAAAAAGGGTTAGACCTGGGGATTTTAGTGGATTTCAAGTTAATTTCAAGCTAAAAATTCTTGAGTCTTATTTTAAATTCTAAGTGGAACAAAATTAAACGGTACTCAAGATGAGGAGTCAAGAGGGTGAAGAATAGAAGTAACCTTTTTCATGAGAAGGGCTAGTATGGGTTATAGGAAGGGGGGACCTTTAGGGCTTAAACTGGTCAGTTTGAGTGCTACCTCCAGTCCACTGATTCAGTGTTCTAGGTCTCATATAACAGCATGGGAGTGTCTAGCGAGATTAATGGCTCTGCCTACTGTAAAACATCACACCTGCTAGTCTGACACAGGAGTGACTTTCCTTGTGATCTACCTTGCATTCCCCACTCCACTTCAAAAGTCATTAATGTCACAAATAATTCAGGCCAAAATTTTATCTTCAGAAAGTATCTGTTAAAACATACGTGGGTGTAGTCTCTACCTCTGTTCAAGTTCCCTGTACTAATATCTCAATTTATAATTCAGCTGGCTACCTGAGTAATTCCAGGTTATAAGACACTTCACAAGTTACCTTTAAGTAACAGACCAGAGTAATATTAAGCCCTAAATTTAAAAGCTCCCTAAAACCTTATGAATGAAGGGCTCAATTCAAATCATTATATCTTGTTGAAAGAAAAGAGGTATCAAATATGATAAAATTATTCAATAAAAAGCAAGATCAATTATTCTAAACATGGAAAAATTACCTATTTCTATGAGAATCAGCCATAAAATAAGATATTTCCTACATCATTTGTCTTCACCATTGTTTTCTGAATTCTGGCAAATGCAATAAGATAAGAAAAAAAATTTAATTGTTATAAATACTGGGAAGACATTAAATAATTTATTTTGATGATATGATTGTTTATCTACATTTCAAAAGATTCTGTTATACTAAAAAATTTAAACTAAAAAAATTTAATTGTTATAAATACTGGGAAGACATTAAATAATTTATTTTGATGATATGATTGTTTATCTACATTTCAAAAGATTCTGTTATATTAAAACATATAATGGAGTTAAAATAAAATTGGGTAAGGTAGCTGGATAAAAGATATATTTTAAAACCCGATCACTTTTCTCTGTATAAGCCAACTATGTAAATGGGGAAACTATTCCTTTCAAGACAGACAAAACCATAAATATTTAGTGATAAGTTAACTAGAAAGGGAATAGCAGAGTAAAGACATCTAAAAATCCACATCTTTATAAAAGCAATAAAAACACTAAAAACTTCTTTCAAAATCTACTTTCTTAGAACTGTGGGAATTAATCAAAAGCCTGCAACAATCCAAAGAACAATTTATTCAAATAAAATGGCTAGATGTCACTAAAACAGGCAAGTTTTTTAGCATTTTAACTTGTCCTATTTCCATCTACTTCACCTCACTTCAGTTGTATTCTAAAAAACCAACAGTTTCACTACTAAGATAGCTGAGGAAAACAGCTGTCTGGCAGCCATTGGAGGGAGCACAATAAAATTGGAGCTCTCCAAAAATCTCCATCCACAGAGAACTGTCATTATTTAATTATCTGGCAGCTGCCTGAAAAAAACCCTTTCAATGGGCTTATCTTTATTTGACCTGACTCAGACCTTGGTCACTGGAAAAAACTCTATCACCAGCATGTTTGTCAAAAATTATCAGTGGCAGTTTTTTAACATCACAGCTGCCTGAGGCAGCAATACCATTTGGGGCAAACAAGAAGTTGGCCAAAAAAACTTAAAAGAAAAACCCAGCAACTGAGATGTCCATAGGGAGATCTGAAAAATTCCAACATGTTCCAGGAGATATGGAAACCCAAGTGAACATGCAGCACTTTGTGCATACCCAGAAAAGACCTGACAAAGTCCAAATCTTTCAACTCTAGCTTACCTGGAGGCTCTGAAAAGCAGGAGGTGAAGTCTAAAGCATAGTTGTAAACTGCAGAAGCACTGAAGTCTTTCCCCAACACTAACTCACAGAGCTCCTTAAGGATGGGAAACTTATTGTTTCAAGGCATTTAAGAAAATCTCCTTTCCATGATTAGCTGACTACTAAGCTAATTTAGCAGAACCCTATTTTGTGAAATCTTTGTTCTTTGTTCAGTGGCTACATATTACAAAGAACACAGATTTCACAAAGTAAGTCCAGGAAAGTCACTAAATAAGCAAATAAACAATAGCAGCAGCTACAAAAACAAACACCAAGTATGATGGGGAAATCTGATTTACAGAGTTGTCACATTATATGATGTAAAGTGCCCTGTTTTTTTAACAAAAATTATGAGACACACAAAGAAATGGGAAAGTATGACACATACACAATGGGTGAGTTGGGGGGCGCATGGGGAGCAGTCAATAGAAACTGTCCCTGAGAAAGCCAAGATTTTGGAGTTAGCAGACAAAGTTTTGAAGTCAGCTATTATAAATGTATTCAAATAATTAAAGGAGACCATGTACAATATTAAAAAGAAAGAATGGCAAAGATGTCTCACAATATAGAGAATATCAATAAAGAGACAAATTATTAAAAAGGACCAACTAGAAATTCTGGAGTTAAAAATTATAATAACCAAAATGACAAATTCACTAGAGGAGCTTTAACAGGTAAAATAAAGAATCAGCATACTTGAAGGTAGGTCAATTGAGATCATCCAGTATGAAAAACAGAAAGAAGAAAAAAGAAAAGTGGACAAAGCCTCAAAGACTTGTGTATTGCCATCAAGTATATACACATAATCATAATGAGAGACTCAGAAGAGAGAAGAGAGAGGAAGGGCAATAATTTTAAGTGATTATTTGAAGGAATTTCACTTAAAATTTCCTAAATTTGATGAAAAGCATTAATCTACACATTCTTTTATATGTACAAGAAGCACAAAAAGATCTGTACCTGAACGTATCATAGTCAAACTGTAGGAAACCAAAGACAGAATATTTAAAGCAGAAAGAGAAAAATGGCTCTCGTCTACCACCATATCACCCTGAACATGCCCAACCTCATCTGTTCTCGGAAGCTAAGCAGGGTCGGGTCTGGTTAGTACCTGAATAGGAGAAAAATGACTTCACAAACAAGGGATCCTCAGTAAGATAAACAGCTGACTTTTCATCACAAACTGTGGAAGCCAGAAGGCAGTGGGATAACATATTCCAAGTGCTAAAAGGAAAAAACTGCCAACCAAGTATCCTATATCCAGTAAAACTGTACTTCAAAAATGGAGAAATTCAGTCATTCCAAGACAACATAAACAGAGAAGGTTTATGGCTAGAAGATTTAACCCACAACAAATGCTAAAGGGAGACCTTCAGACTGAAATAAAAGAACACTGGACAGTAACTAGAATACATGTGAAGGAATAAAAAGCATTGGTAAACATAACTACATTGGTAAATATTTAAGACAGTAAATATATAAATGTATTTTTCATTTATAACTCTTCTTCTGATGTGATTTAAAAGGCATCTGCATAAAGCAGTAATTAATTATAAAACTATGTTGATGGGCTTGTAATGTATAAATTAATAGAAATAATATTTATGTGAAAATAGCACAAAGGAGAAAAGAGGAAATGAGCTATATAGAAGCAAAATTTTTATATGCTATTAAAATTAAGTTAGTATTACTTCAAATTAGATTATTTTAAATTCAGGTGTTAATTACAATTCCCAGAACAAGCCACTAAGAAAATTACTACATATGTAAAATTAGAAACAACAAAGTAGACCCGAGGTTTTTAGTGGCTGGAATTAAGGATAATCATTTAAAACACTGCCAACCTAAAATTGAAGATTCAAATTCCTGGGATTGGAATTCATCCTAGTGTGGGTCATGCCCACTATTGTGTTTAGAAGAGTGAAGTTCCAAGACTGGAGGACCTCTAGAATTGCGTGGGAGAGACAGCAGGAGGCATTTTCCCAAAGAAGTAGATATAGGGCAGAAAAAAAGATAAATGACCACTAAAAGTGTTAACACTTTGTTAACCAGAATTTTGGTTCATCAATATGGTCTATTTAATGTGATTCTGCCAGATGACAACATACAAGTTTTGACAATTAAGTTTGTGAACTCATCCTAGAAAAAGTGCTACATATCTCATTGCTGAATATTACTATGGTCACCTTCGAAATACTCCCCTTGGGAAGCTATGCACTGATGCCAGGACCTAGTCCACCCTTCAAAGCAATTTTGGGACTCTTTCTGGAATGGCCATCAGAATGGTTGTCGTATAACTCTTGATGTTCTGAATGTCATCAAAATGTCTTCCTTTCAGTATTTCCTTTATCTTTGGGTAAAGAAAAAAGTCATTAGGGGCCAGGTCAGGTGAGTAGAGAAGGTGCCCCAATACAGTTATTGCTGTGTGAGCTGGTGCATTGTCGTGATGCAGAGCCATGAGTTGTTGGCAAAGAGTTCAGGTCATTTTCATCTAACTTTTTCATGAGGCTTTTCAGCACTATGTAATAGGAAACTTGGTTGACTATTCAGTTGGTACAAATTCATAATGAACCACGCATCAAAGTTTAGGAACACCATTTTAACTCCTGATTTAAACTGATGGAACTTTTTTGGTCACGGAGAATTGGCTGACTTCCACTGTGCACCTTGATGCTTTGTTTCAGGGTTGTATTGGTACACCCATGTTTCATCACCAGTGATAACATGGCCCAAAACATCATCTTGCCTCTCCAAAAGGTATTGGCAAACTTTGACTATCTTTTGCTTTTGTTTATCAGTGAGCTCCTTCAGGATCATTTTGCACATACCTTTCTTATGCCAAGATTTTCAGTTAAGATTTTCCTATTTCTCTATCAACGTTTACTTGGTCTGCTATGCTTCTCACAATCTGGCAATAATTCTGATGCACAACTCGACAAATTTTTGCAATGTTTTCATCAGTTCTGCTTGGCAATGGCTACTGTGACCTCTCTTCATCAGTGACACTTTCTCTCCCCTCAGAAAAACATTTAATCCATTTGTATACTGTTGTCTTCTTCATGGCATTATTCCTATAAACTTGGACTAACATGTTTTGGATTTCACTTCCACTCTTGCCAAGATGAACAAGAAATTTAATTTATTCATTGCTCTAACTCAAGTTCCAACATTCTCACGATCGCACACAAAAACATGCAACAACAATAATGATTGCCATTCAGCAAGACACCACCCCAAATCAACAAAAACACAGCTGTGAGGCACAGATATACCAAGGTTATGAAACCTTACTGAGTTGTTCGTACAATCCTGCAATGTAAGCACACAGTGCCAAGTTTGTGAATTTAATTGTCAGATTTGTGGGATGAGAACAGTTCTGACTACTACTTCAGAAAAAGAGTTCCAAAATTGCTTTGAAGGGTAGACTAGGTACTGGTATTGGTGCATAGCTTCCCAAGGGGAGTACTTCAAAGGTGACTGTAGTGATATTCAGAAATGAGGTATATAGCACTTTTTCTAGAATGAGTTCACAAAATTGTCTGATCTCTCTCTCTCTCTCTCTCTCACACACACACACACACACACACACACAGAGTTATATTATAATAGCATGCTTAACTTTTAACTAAGAGTGAGGGAGAGTAGTGAGGGGGATAGTCAGATAAGAAAAGACTAGAAAAGAGGTGCCTGAAGAAAATACAGCATACAGGAAATGACTGCATGTGTGCATATATGGATAGAAATGTGCATGAAGAAATGCATAACAATATGATTACCAAAATATTTACAGTAATTATATCAGTGTGTGAGTTTATTCCCTTCCTTATATTTTGATGTATTTGAATTTTTACAATAAGCACACAGTTTATATACAACTGAAGAATGATTATATATTTTAAAATGTATGTGTAGCTAATTCCCATGAGAGATGAAGATTAGTCAGATACATACCCTGCTGTGCAGGCCCTAACACTTAGTGGGGAGACAAGAGGACACAGCCAGCTGTAACATAAAGCCAAATTTAGTGAGTATAGTAACAGAAGCACAGACTGTTTTTTGGGAAAAAGACAATATTAATTGATCTCACAGACCTAACTAGGAAGATCTGGAAGAACTTCTTTAAGAGAAGAAGGCCTTTAGGTTGAATCTTGAAGGACTGGGAGCAATTTAACAGGTAAAGATGAGGATAAAGAGAAATAAGGAATAAGAAAACAGAGTGAGTAAAATAAACAGGGGCATTAAAAAACCAGGTTGTAGTATTCAAATGACAATTGGCTTAGCTTGGTATAAATGGAACACGGGTGTTGAATGGACAGAAGCTTGGAAAGGTAGGCTGCTTCTCAATTGTGAAAGTAGTGTAGACAGTATTCCAATTGCAGAGGGGAGCTCTGCAGGTGTGTGTGCAAGCGGTGGGGTGGGGGGATGTTTTGTTTGTTTTATTAATATCAGGAGAGTGACATTCCTAGGTCTGTGTTGGAGGTGGGGAGAGACAGGATGCAAGAAAACCAGTTAGGAAACTATTAAAATTATTCAGCCCAAGGTAATCAAAGTCTAACAAGAGCAGTCATGTGGGAATGCACAGGAACGGGGGAACTCAGACACATTTCTGAGGTAAACAGGACAGGCCTTGGTGGAAGAGGAGAAACTTCCGTGCCTGGCAACTGAGTGATACTCAATCTGACGAGAACACATTCAAAGAAAGATCTTGCAGAATATAGAGGGACAGTGAGAATAATGGGCTAAGAGCCCATAGAGAAATTTTGGGGGGCCAGAAGATCATAGACATTAGAAGAACAAATCCTCACTCTAGAGTCACAGAATGGAAGATCTGACTCTGGTCTCTGAAGTCAGCTGTCCCTAAGGAAAAGAGGAACCCACAAGCCTTCTTAACTAAAGCAACCCTCACAGAGGAGGATTAAGTTTGTGCCTCTTAGTTTCTGCACGTTTCAAATGAAAGGATCTGGCTAAATAGCATGAGAATCCGGGAAAGTTCTAGGTGAAATCTCAGACATCACTCTTGCACTTGGGAAAATCCAGCTTTTTTGCTCAGTGCCTTGAGGAAACCCTTGGCTATCCTTACTTACTTACTCTTATTTTCCCCCTCATTAGAACCTTTCTGTGAAAAGTATTCTTTGGGGTCACACCGTGCCTAACATGTAGGAATGTCACCACCATCCTGTTGCAGTGGCAGCTGCCCCACCCGGCTCTCCTCCCTTATCCCTTCACCAGCCAAGGGCTTCCTCAGAGCAGTGGGGGGACTGTGAGCTTTCCCAACCTGCGTAAACACGTCTGAAAATTTAAAATAAAATAAAATAAATGAAAATATTAAAATTCTCAGTAGAGTCGTTTCTCACCCTGTGACTCCTTCAGAGTCTCACACATAGTTTTTAATGGGTGGGCATATTGTTCGTGGCTTCCTTGTAGCATTCCTGGAGAAAGTCTTTCTGATTCTAAAAGAAGTACAAGTTCAACGTAAAGAATTTGGAAAACCCAGAGAGCATAAAATAAGAACATGAATGGCTAACTCCACCCCAGAAATAAAAAACGAACCCTTGCATGGAATCCTTGCAGTCTTGGTACTGGCCTGTTGGGGACCCGAGCCTGAGGCTCCCCGGCCGCGTGTCCAGCTCGTGGGGCAGTCGCTGGCCTGAAGCCCGCGGGGAAGCACCACCGAGGGAGGGTCGGAGCGGGGCGCCCGGAGGCGGGGCTGCCCTCGGGGACCTGGCTGCGGAGCGAGGAGAGCGCCGCGCGCCGGTGCGCGGACCCCAGACCCGTCCAGGTCGTGCCGGCGTTTCCCCGCGCCGCGCCGGCAGCCTACGCGCTACGCTGGGCGGTGCCAGAACCCGGCCGGAGGCTTCCCCGCGGGGCGCCGCACTCCTGCCCGCGCAAACGGCAGAAGCCGGCACCGCCGTCCCGACGCCTCCACGCCCAGCTGCCGGCGCGGCGATGGGCGCTGCTCCTGGCCCCGGCCCTGCCCCCGCCCCTCCGCGTCCCATGCTGGCCCGCGCACCCGCGAGCGACCCGGGCATCGTGGGCGTCCTGCCGCCAGACGCGGGGCTTAGCGATTCTCAGCAGTCGGGGACCTGGTGAGGTGAGCCTCGCGCCCTTGAACTTGTCCCCAAACTGTAGCGTGGCGGGAAGGGTGGGTTCCCTCCCCGGAACAGTGGGATCCTGAATGCAGGAAGTTTTGTTGCATCGCGGTCTGTCGAACTACCTAATTCTGGGTTAAGGAGAGTCTCCCGGGGGCTGCAGCATCCTTGCCCCCTGTCAAGCACCCGTTTGCAACTTAGCTCTCAGAAACTCGGGGCCACTTGTTAGAACTCGGTGTTTGCATGGTATAAATCTAGGTACACATGCGCTGCTGCGGACTACCAGCCTTTCTTTAGGATGGAGTTTTGTTAACATTGCAGAATAGAAATTTGTGAGGAGAGAAGTCTTGACATTATTGTTGCTCTTACACTTCCCTTTGTTTTCTATACTAGGTAAATGCTTGCATGAGTAATGGGCAAATTATGTTCTAGCCTACAATGAAATATCTTTTCTGGTTGTAGTCCTTTAAACCAGGATATGGAAGATGACATGAAATTATTGCATCCCTGCATAAAAGTGGAAGATTTTCAGGTGGGGATTAAAAGCTTGAAAAATTGTTGATATACTCATAGTTGTATTAGGCAGCAAGGCCTGCAAAGGAAAACTCATTTTTCTCCACCAATGGTGAAATGCAGCTTGGAAGGCTCCCCTGCAGGCTGGGTAGCAGCCAGACTTGCAAAACAGTAGCTCTTCCTTTGAGGGCAGTTGGAGCAAAGGGGTGTGGAGATGAATGACTGCGGAAGTGATTGTATGTAGTAGAAGGTAGTTTGAGCCTGAAGAATAAAATGCCTTGGCAGGCTTTGCTTGAGTTAGGGATCTCTTGGGAGAGGAGGGTGGCTCTCTGGCCCCTATTTTGCCAGTCTAATTCCACTTCAGGGCCACTGTTGTCTCTGGAGTGCTGCCTATAGTTCCCTTTGCCCTTCTACCACCAGCTTTTAGCTTCTCCCGGTTCCTCAATAAAGTCTACAGTTGCGCCTGGTCGGAGGCAGTTATGGTAGCCTGGGGATAGAGAACTTCAATCCTAGTGAAAGCAGAATTGTGGTTGAGGGGAGACCCAAGGGGAATGTGGGATGAAGCCACTGATTTCCAGCGTAGAAGGCTCTCCAAAGAGTGGGGGAATAATGATTGAAAGAAATCTCTGGGAAGGACAACAGATGCTTAACAGTTTGTTTCTTGCTGAGGGTTTTTATATTTAGTTGTTGTTTGACCATAAGGGAATTTCCAAATGAGGTTGGAGGGGGGAGTATGAAGACTAAACTGAAAAGTGCCCCCCACCATTTGCATTTTATTCCACTCCCTTGCAGGTTTTCGAAGAGTGATTGGGGGCAGGGAGAGAGAGGAAAGATGCACAGAGGCTCTGACATGATATAGAGACCATGGAACGTGGAAAGTCTTGGGTGGAGAAGTTGGATTTGAAAGTTGAAAGGGATGTTTCACCTTTGGTTAAAAACCAGAGCTTTATTTTGCAGAAAGGTGTTGAGAACTACAACATTCATATTTAGATGCTTAATGACTTTTGCCTGCTAAATATGTGAGTCCCTACCTTTTTTCCTCCAACATTTGATTATGAAAAATTGCAGACATACAGAAAAACCTACCTCTCTTTTTAAAATAAACTTATAACTGTATTAAAACATAAACTTATTAATAAAAATCAGAGTTTGGAATCCAGACATATGTGATCTGGACCCAGACAGAGCTTGAATCATCACAAGGTGGTTAAGGAATCTTGAGGGGGGAAAAGAGGGACCTTATTCTTCTGACTCTTCCCTAAGAATCTTATGCAAATCTCTTAACTACTTCCTTTTCTCCATCCTTAAAACATCAATTGAATTATATTACTCCTCTGTTTAACACTCTCCAATGATTTCCCTTTATACTTTGAATAAAATCCATCTCTCTTCCAGGGCTTGTCAAAGCCCTCTATGATTGTTTGACCTCATATGCTGTCACTCTCCTCTCCCTTGCTCTTCCTTCTGCCTGAACACTCTTCCCTCAGCTACTTGCACTGCTTCTTTCCTCAATTTATTCAGGCCTCTTTTCAAATGTGACCTCTTCAATCAGGCCTCCCCTGACCACCAGATAGATGCAAGACAGCCCTTTGTCACTCCCGGTTCTCTGACCCTGCTTTGTTTCTTTATGGCATTTATCATTACCTGGCATTATATATATTTCTTTGTTAATTGTCTGTATGTTCCCCACTTGAACATAAGCTCCAAAAGCACACGAAATTTTTGTTGTGTTCCTGTTTGGCATATTGTAAGCAAGTAATGAATACTTGGTGAATTAATTAGATAAATGATGCAAGCAAGGCATTACTCCCATAAGAGTTGCAGAACCCTTGGCAGAATACTAGAAGTCCTTTTAGGTAATTCAAGTCAATCAATATTTTATAGGTAAATGATGATCCTGAAGACCAGTGTCCTCTTATCCTCACAGCGCTTGTAAGCTGAATCCTGTGTTAGAAGCTGGGCCAGTTTTGACAAATTCACATCCCAAACAAGATATAAAATATTTTAATCTCGGAAATTTCCTTATGTCCTTTTCTAGTCACCCCCACCATCCAAAAGCAACTTTTGTTATGACTTCTGTTGTTATAGATTAGTTTTACATTCCTGAACATCATATAAATTAATTCACATAGTATGTACTTTTGTTTCTGGCTTCTTTTTGCTCAACATATTACCTGTGAGATTTATCCATGTTATTGAGTATATCAGTTGTTCATTTCTTTTTATTCCAATATAGTATTCCATCATATGAATATCTACTATGTGTATATCATTCTCTTACTGATGGACACTTTCATTGTTTCCAGCTGGGGACTGTTTTGAACATTCTTATAGTGCCTGTCTCATTTTGAGTCCTATGTACTCTATTTGAAAATCTTTTTTGTGCCCCAGTGCTGAGAGACATATGGCAAGGTTATGGGGTTGTGACTGATGTGGCAGCCTGCCTGCAGCCCAGCAAGCACCTTCCCTAGACAGCTCCACTGGGCACTGACCTGCCTCTCACTGCACAGAGAGAGGAAATGAGTGTCCATGCAAACTGGAAAGCCCTACGGTACACTTTCACTGTTTTTAGATCCTTAGAAGAGACCCTGTAGACTGCCTGTTACCTTGGCTGTTGTATTCCCCCCTCCTCTGAGCTCCCCACTCCTGTACAAGTTGACTCTTATCAGCCACTGAGCATTATGCTATCGAGGAGTGTAAATATTTATGAGCAAGAGTCTTGTTCACAGCCTGATAAAATATTTATGTGTTTCCACGGGGCACTGGTTTCCATCTAGACTTCTTAAAGCGTTTTTCTGAGACACTTGTCATAACCATAAGGTACCCAGACAGGACAGATGATATGGCCAGAGAGCATCCCTGTTATTGAACCCCACCTTGCAGAGCACCAGGGTTGCGGAAGAATGAGCACACAGAAGAATGGGCATGAGCAGTGTCTGTGTCAGGAGAAAGGCTGCAGACGCTGATGATTGGATTGGCAGAAGAAGGGCCTGTTAATATAGTAACCCTAACGGTATGAATCCAGAGGGAATAGTGAGCAAGAACTTGTTAGAAGGAGGAAAGATTAATTCAGATGGAATGTGTTCATTCCAGATAGAAGAATGAAGTAGTCAGCCTTGTAAAAGACACAGTTCCTATGACACTGAGTGGACAAGGCCTTTACTAGACAACTGTGCTGAGCGCTATAATTAAGTTATCACACCTGCTATGAAAATTTGGGAGAAGGAGTGAGACTAGCCAGGTTTTCTAAGCAGGAGGGTACAAAGCTAGCAATTTCAAGAGGAATTGTTATTTTCCTCTAAGAAAGACGTGCCTTTTGAGTCAAGTTCTAAGGAGGTGTGGCTCTTTGACTGGCAGTTGTGGTGTGGAAGAGCATTTCCTGAAAGAGAATAATAACTTGAGCAGATTTCGGTCAAGGCCAAAGTGCTGGTGTGGCTTGAGTAAGGTGGGAGGGTGAGGTCAGGACAGGTTTGCAATAAGAGGTAAAACAGGAGACCTAAAGGCCAGCTTGTCAAGGACACGAGAGTGTTGACTTTAGTCTGTTTGTTTTGGAGAACCACGTAACTTTTGACCAGAAATTGGGTCAGATTTTGAGCAATTCTTGGGAGGTACATCCAGCCCAGGCAAGGCCTTGAGGTCTCTTTATATACAAGGCACTTCCAGAATATTCTCTTGTTACCAGTCTAGCCTAGAGACTTTGTACAGTCTACTCTAAAGGAGGTAAACAAGAGGAGGGCTCAGATTCATTCAATATACTCCTGGGACTGACCAGAAGCAGGTCTCACCAACCACCTTCTTGCCCCCATAACAATGTATGTGACTCAGAATGTTCCTAGTCAAATGGAATTCATAGGCTGTATGCTGCTTCCTCTGATGTCCTTCACAGCCACTTTGCCTCAGTGGAGGGAGTTAAGAGGGTCTAAGTACCCCTCTATCGCATGAGCCTAAATTTTGGTTGTATACTCCGTCTGGGCAACAGAAGACTAACAGATATAGCTGGCAGACCATTCCTAAAGAACTCGGGCCTGCTTTGACCAGGCTACTGGGCAGTGACTAGAGAGGGTTGAGATCATGCAGATTGATATCCCATAGACAGGACGGCCCATCCACCTTCCACATATGTTTTCCCTTCAGATTGCAGATTCCTAGTCAAAAGTACCCCCTGGATGTTTGTTTGTTTTTGTTTTTTTTTTTTAACTCCTAATGAGAATTGGAAGGGAGGCAGGAGGGATGTAAAGCCTATCAGTTATCTACATTCCATGATGTTTGTGATAAGAGATTGTTGAAGTGATGGCTGTGGGGAAGTCAGTCTTCAGTGCTGCAGTGAGGAGCTTTATATGCTTTACAGATTAGCCAGACAGCAATGGAGTTCTGATGGTGAGAAAGGATTTTTCTTTTCTTTGTTTCTTTGTTTCTTTTCTTTCCTTTTCTTTCTTTTTAGGAGGCTTAGGGAAACAATTCTGTTTATTTTCAAGGACAAAGAAACAAAGTCTGCATGTGCTCTACACAAGTGATGAGCCACTAAAGAAGGGTGGGGTGGAGAGGAGACACAAGAATACACAACATTATTTTGAGTGAGCTCCAGCTCTTCATTCTTACAGTTGAACCAAGGACAGAGAGCCACCCTTTTCCACTAAGGCCACAGAAGAATGGAAACCTCACTCAATTTATGGGTTCCTACAGGGCAGGTTGAGCAAGAGACTATCATTTTAAGCTGATGCGAGCAGTCTCACACAAGCACAGAATGGATGCTGAAGGTAGTTTATAGTTGCTGGTGGTAGCCGGTGATGGCAGTCCTTAGGTCTTGAGCTTCTTTTGATTCTCAATGATAAACTTGTAAGTCGAATACAAGTAGCCAACAGGTTCATGTGGACAAATCATTCCCAGGTCTTTGGGCTTCATTCACTGGAGTCGGAATTTCTACAGGATCTTTTACATTCTTATTTGCTCTGAAGACATCTCTTATCTTCCTGATAGTGTTAAGTTCTGTAACTGTAGGTGCTGAAATGCTTACTCTTTCTCAGCATCACCCAGTACAGATCTAACACTTATGTGTGGCTGGAGGCTGCCATTTTGGAAAGAAAAAGAAGTAATAAGTGGGTCCTTTCTGCCGAGGTCCTGCGTTTAACCCATCCACAGAATTTCAGCCTATGCAAAAACCAAATGAAATAAAAACGCAGTGGGATTCAGTCTCACTAGCGGGCCTGGGCCTCAGCCTGGGTGAGCACCCGTGTGCGCCTCGGCCTGCGGGCAACCACGCCAGGGCGTTGCTCGCAGCTTCCTGAGAAGGAATTTCTTGGCATAAGGATGAGAAAAGGTATATGAAGACCTCTTAGAGAAACTTCATGATTCTGCTCAGGGCTTTGTTGGTTGGAATTTCTTTCTTGCTGCCATTGGTACTTGTTAACAGAGTGATATTGGAAGTACCCAGGAACATCTGGGCCTTGCCATTGCCATCTGTCTAACCTGGAAAGTCAGGCTATCGGTCGGCATTGCCCACTCTTCATCCAGATCTTCTGGGGAAGATCTGGAGAGAGAAGGCAGAGGCGAAAGTCTTAACTAGGAAAATAAGGGCTTGAAGGTGTGGTCTGGACTGAAGGTGTGGTGAAGGCCTCATGTGTTGCTCTGGTTTGACTCCAAACCAACACGGTCCTTCTTGGCTCTAATCTGAGATAGTCCTGATTTTCTTGTGGAGTGGCACCTCAGGGGCAACATTAGCTGTAGTATTTCCTCTGCACAGGTGAACAGAATGCATGCTTACTTGAGAACTTTTCCAAATGGACACTTTGATGATGATTGTGCCCAGGTTGGTGATGGCTACCTGCTTTTAGATGCTGTTAGGATAAACCCAGATCAAGTAAAAAGTGGGAGACATAATAAATAGCAGGAGACAGGAAAGGGGAGAGAGTCCTCCCCTGCTGGGATCCAAGGTACCCAGTTATCTGCAAGTGGAAAACTGGATGAAAGAACATCAAATAGCCACCCACAGGAATCTTTGCCTGCAAATATTGCTGACTTCCAAGGCAGCTGTGAGGAGAAAAGAAGGGTGGACACATGATGGTCACAGCCAGTCTGAGGAATATTAATGCAGGCTTGACACACCAGAACACATAGCCGCTGCACAGCTGTGCAGATTAACAGTGGTGATACACTGTCTAAACCCTCTTTCACACTTCCACACATTTTCTCATATTCATTTATAATATTTATCTACACCTACTAAGCTCCACAATGCACAGCTACTTAAAAAGGTAAACATAAAGGCAAGAAGAAACTATTCCAGAATATTGCTAGCAGTGGAATTATAAATGATTAGTTTTTCTTTTTAAAACTTATCCAGATTTTCCGTGATTGCTATAGCAAGCATTTCTGTGATAATCAAGAAAATATTAAGTAAAAGAATCTATTAAAGAAGTTAAGTAGGGAAATATAAGAAGAGGCATGGGTTGAGGAGAGTAGGATTGTACAAAAAGAGAAAAGAGCTGTTGGAAGATGAATGAATGATGAAAAAGATAATTCCTCACAGACTGCTAGCATCTGCATATTATTCCCTTTGTTGCTGAATAGCATATTTCTCTTACCTCCCATCCCCAGAAGATCTGGAAGCTTCTATTAGCACAAAACCAAATTGCAACTACTGAGCCAGTGTCACATCTCCAAGGCCTTAATGCCATCCTGTGGGCAACAACTGGAAGGCCCACAGCCGACTTCCAGGGGTCCTCAAAGAATCTTCCATAAAAGTAATAACACAGAAACTTTAAGCCTGGGAGGCAGTGTCTTTCCTAGAGAGTTTAGTATTTATGCATGCAGTGGCCGGGCCAGCCTTGTGCATCTCATCTCTGAAGTATGGAACGGGAGCCAACAAAGGCTCTCCATAGTGGGAGTACTCGGATTTTCCCGGACAAAAGCCTGTTCTATTCTCATCCAGGCCTCTGCTGGCTGCTCACTGGCCCAGGAGGCTCCTTGAGAAGTTCTGTGGCCGAGGCTTTGGAGAAAGTATAGTTTTCATTTCATAACCACTGGCCTTTTTCAGAGGCACTGTCAGGTCTCTGCTGTAATTGGCTTCTGTTGAGGGACCCAGGTGAGGCCTCTGTCCTAGAGCAGAAGTTGCTATTTACTTGTATTGCCACCCACCGGGATCAATTTAAAGCAAATGCTGCAGAGCTACACACCTCACTCGACTCCGGGGTCTAGCATTACTTGTAATATAATTTGTAATTATTAAAGTCTCAAGTCCTTTTTACATTTTAAATTTATTACATTTTTAAATTATAAAAGTAATACACATTTGTTGTAATGAGTCTAGTAAGACAGCAGATTATAAAATGTGTTATTGATCTCTACCTCCTCTCACTTTCATCTTTCTGACAAAACCCCTATTAAAAGTTCCGTGAATTCCTTCACTCCTTTTCTATGTTCAAACAAACATATTTAGAGTTATTTTCTATTTTTTATGTAGCTGGTATTATATTTCATATAATACCAGTTACTCTATTATTTGTTTCACTTGATTTATTATATTATGTATATCATTCTAGATATATACATTTAATTAATACTCCAATTTATTTTTAAAAGCTACCTAATATTTCTTTGTAGGAAGTTCCATAATTTTCCCCACTATTTCTGTATTGATAGATACTCCAGTTTTTCCTCCCAACTTTATAAAACAACAAAGTATGCCATAATAAACATTCTACATTTACGCTTATGTTTTGGTTTGTGTTTCCATAGGACAGTTTCCCAAATTGGCATTTCTGGGTCAAAGAGAATACACACAATTTTAATTCTTGCTGTGGGTCTCCCCTACAACAGTTGTTTCCCTCTCTCCTTTTGTCTTTTCCTCCCCTCTCCCACCGCCTTTCTCAAGGGGAGCCTGTGTATGTAGGCACGAGAGCCCTGCAGTGAGAACTCATCCTTGCCAAGTGTGGATTATATCAGCTCAGTGGGAAACAGAGTCTGCATATCTGGGTTGCATTGTGTCTTTATTGCTCTGGTTGGCCAGACTGTTTACAATTCCCGCCTTGCTCGTTTATTCCATGCTGTGGAATTATACATGGGCTTCATCTGTAGCAGGAGCAGTTGTGATCATTGCGGGGAGGGAGAGGCAGGATTCAGAGAGAATAGGCTGGTACAGTGCTTTCTTACAACGCCGTATCTACTATGGGTTTTGTTATGCCCTTTCTTTAATAGCTGGATTGAGAAAAGTTCTTTGATTCCATCCCAGTGTTCTCTCTCCATTTTGAAGGATTTGGGATTTAGGATTTGGGGACTTTTATGACTATATAGTCAATCAAGTAAAACTGATTACTTGACATAAGGATAATTAGTTAAGAAGGTAGGGGTCTTGGAGCTTAAGGATCAGTGCCAAGCAACAGATGCGAACATTTTTAAACAAATGATTTTAACAAACCTGGTTTAGGAGCAAGCTTCCCAGGAGTAGTTGGCTTTCATTTTTAAATTTGCTCTTGTTTGGATGTAAAACTAGTCCACCAGACTGGAGAGCAATGAGACTCCCCATCACACCAGGGCTGGAGAAAATATCAGAGAAGCATTAAGGGAAGCTGGTGAGTACAAACAAGTGAAATGTAAAAGGTGAACTGACAAAATGGCAAGAAATAAAAGAGATTTAAAAATTCTCATTTGAAGGCTTCTGTGTGACCAGTGGGCCTATTAGCTCATGGACATTTTATGGAAATCCGTGATCTCTAATACACATTAGAAACCCGATTGTGGGTCTGTGTTCAGAATATAAACATTAGCTAAGCAGAGGGAAAGAAATTGTGAAATCCTGTGGCAGACATTTTGCTATTCTCTTCTGTAACACATGCTACAATTTTACTCAGTAAAATGGATTTCTCTGTCCTAGCTTGAAAAATAAAAGAAGAAAACCAGAATAGAAGTTATCACAATTAATTTCTAAAGAGAAACTTTAACTTTAGTTTGAACATGTATAAATCTGCAAAATAAGCATTAGCTTTTGTGTTAATACATACTTTTAGATAAAGTTTTCATTTTCAAATATGCACTGACCAATAATAATGATAGTAACCAGTAATAGGTTTGTCTTTTATAATGTAGGGATTCTATAATATATTTTAGTTGGTGTCATAGTTAATAGTAAGGATAGTTATACTGTTTGCACTGTCATTTCTAGAGTAAAGATTATCTTTTAAAAGCTTGGTCTAGTTGGTAAAAAAAAAAAAAAATTAAAGTTAAACATAGCATAAGAAATTAAGCATCTGCTTCTGTCTATAATGAACTACCTGATAGTAGACCACTGCTTCCACAGGGACATCTAGAAAAGCTAGATTAAAAGAAAACTATTTGAGAGCATAAAAGACCTAAGACTTCTAGGACTTGAGACCTAAAACCTCAGAGAAAATGGAAACTCAGTAAGTGTCCCACATTCTAGGTTGCTTTTTCACTTGAGACGGTTACCCTTTATTAAGTAGCACCTAAGGAGAAGCTAAACACCCAAGCAAAAGGTAGCTGCTAAGAGTCAGAGAAACTAAGCAGAACATTCTACAGTCTGAAAAGCCTGTGGAGAAAAAAAAAAAAAAAAAAGGACTTCAAGGATGCTAAATGAGTGAGGACACGAGAGGCCATGATCGTGGAAAGAAAAGAGGCACAGAGAAATCATGCCAATAATCTGAACAATTTCCCTTCCAAGTCATTCACTAATTTTTAAGTAGCACAGACCAAGAGGTAAAAAATCCAAACAGCCGGTGCTAAAAAGCCAAGAAGCTAATCAAAGCTACTTACAGTCTTAAATTTTTACAGATAAAAATTAGAGTGTGAGGTCTAACCTGAAAAAGCTTGAAAAACACTGTGATGGTTAATTTTATTTGTCAACTTGGGTGAGCCACACGATACCCAGATACCTTGTTAAACATTATTTTGGGGTATATCTGTGGAGAGATTAGCACTTGAATTCATGAACTGACTAAAGCAGTTGTCCCTCCCTGGTGTGGGTGGGTATGATCCAATCTGTTGAGAGCCTGAATAGAATAAAAGGTAGAGGAAAGTTGCAATTTTTCCACATGATTGCTTGATCTGGGACATTGATTTTACCTGTCCTTGGTACTCTTGGTTCTCAGGCCTTCAGACTCAGACTGGCATCTACACCATCAACAGTCTGGCTCTCAAGCCTTCAAAGTACACCATTGCTTTCCTGAGTCTGCAGCTTGCAAATAGCAGATCATGGGACTTAACCTCCATAAGTACATGAACCAAAATCTTATAACAGATCTCTTGTATAAAATATTGATCCTATTTCTCTGGAGGACCCCGACTAATACAAACACCCTCAGCTTTCAATTGGGACTCTTCCTAGGGCTGAGGAGTTAGTCCAGAAATAGACCTGATCTTATTTAAAAAAAAAAAATAAAAAGGGAGAGAATGAAATCCGATTCCCAGATCAGTTACTAATTAGATTAAAGGAATCTGGTTTTGTTCTAACACCCTAGCAGAGGCTAATGAACACATTCATTGGAGAAGAGAAAATGATCCAGAGCCTCTATATTTTTAATGCATGGCTCCTGATAGTCAGTGAAATGAAACAAAACAAAAGCAGGCTTACCAAGATACAGTGTGCCTGATCGTACAGTTTCCAATAATAAAAAGAGTGAAGGAAGTCAGACTCCCTGAGTTGAGAAGACAATTTCAAGTCTAGGGAGGTCAAGGCAGCTGGAGTTATAGGGCAGAATATTGGAGAGGAAAGAGCTGCACTAGACATGAGAAAATATATAAGATTTCCCCCACTATTTAAACCTATTTTAAATATAATTGACAATTTAAAGAAAAGTAAAAACATGTATTGTGGGGTTTATAACATATGTAAAAGGAGATATATGACAATAACAGCATAAAGGCTGGGAGTGGAGACATGGAAGTATGAGCTGTGATAAAAAAAACATGGTGAATCTTAAATTAAAAAAATGTATTACAGTAAAAGACACATTGCCATTGATCACCCTCTCTTCAAACACACTTATCCTAGTGTTCTTGCCACTTTCTGAAGCAGTTCTGGAAGTCCTCTTTCATAAGTGTCTTTAGTTGCAATGTCATGGCTACCACAGTGTCCTGAATCAATTCATGCATCACTTCTGGTATTGTAATTTCTAAGAAATCAAAACATTACAGTGTGTCCTCATCCACTTTATTCACTGGATCTGGCACTGTGCAACTTCGGGCTCTTCTCCAAATAACTATGAAAAATGTAAATGTTTTGAATCAATTCAGCACATCAACACAGCCACAACAGCACAACTAAAGATACTCATGAAAGAGGACTTCCAGAATGGCTTTAGAAAGTGGCTAGAACAATGAGATAGGTGTGTTTGAAGCAAGGTGGGTATTTTGAGGGGGATTAGTGACAACATGTCTTTTGCTGTAATAAATTTTTTTAGATTTAAACATTCACCATATTTATCACACTGCATATATTGTTGTAAGTTCTTATACTATATGTAAAGTGATATGATATCACTTAGGGCTAGACTGTGTTAAGTTAAAGATATATCTATAAACATGAAAATAATTGCAAGCAAAATAAAACAAATAAGTATAGCCAATAAGCCAACAAAATGGATAAATAAAATGGATAAAATGAAACACAAAAATACTCAATTCACTTAAGAGATAAGAAGGGAAAGGGGAACAATTACGAGATGAGGTAAATAAAAACAAAAGCAATATGATACATGTATGCCTAAGGTACCAATAAATACTTTATTTATTTATTTTTTAATTCATTTTTATTGTTAGACTTATTGGGGTGACATCTGTTAGCAAGGATTACATAGGTTTCAGGCATACAATTGTACAGTGCATTGTCAACTTGACGTATAATAAGTTCACCACCTAATGTGACTTCTCTTTCCATTACCTTATATTTAGCTTCCCCCCCTCCCCTTTCTCCCCTCCCTAACCCACTCGTTCCCAAATAAACATTAAACTATTGATTGTGTCCATGGGTTATTTGTTTGTTCATTTCTTTTTTCTTTGCTTTCAGTTTTATATTCTGCATATGAGTGAAGTCATGCAGTTCTTTGTTTTTTCTGTCTGGCTTATTTCACTAAGCATAATGATCTCCAGGTCCATCCATTTTGTTGCAAATGGCAATATTTCATCTTTTCTTATAGCTGAGTAATATTCTATTGTGTATATGTACCACAGCATCTTTATCCAGTCGTCTGTCGCAGGGCACTTTGGTTGTTTCCATGTTTTGGCCACTGTGAACAGCGCTGCGATGGACATTGGGGTACATAAGTCTTTGCAGACAAAGGTTTTCAGTTTTTTTGGGTAGATCCCCAGAAGGGGGATTGCTGGGTCAAATGGGAACTCCATTCCCAGTATTCTGAGGAACCCCCACACTGCCTTCCACAGTGGTTGTACCAGTTTGCACTCCCACCAGCAGTGTGCCAGAGTTCCTTTCTCTCCACATCCTCTCCAGCACTTGTTATTCCTTGTCTTGTTGATAACAGCCATTCTCACAGGTGTGAGGTGGTATCTCATTGTGGTTTTGATTTGCATTTCCCTGATAGCTAATG